>JASEVX010000001.1:217427579-217762579 GCA_031761405.1 Serripes groenlandicus
GAATCAAATCACAAGTGCGATGGTAGGATAGTAGGATGGTAGGACAGTAGGATGATAGGATAGTAGGATGGTATGATGGTAGGATGGTAGGATGGCGATGGTAGGACAGTGGGACAGTAGGATGACGATAGTAGGATAGTAGGATGGCGATTATAGAATAGTAGGATGGCGATGGTAGGATAGTAGGATGGACATATTGCCATCCTACTGTCCTACTATCACCATCCTACTTTCCTACTATCGCCATCCTACTGTCCTACTGTCTTACCATCGTCATCCTACTGTCCTACCATCCTAGCATCCTACCATCCTACCATCCTATCATTCTACTATCCTACCATCGTGTTCTCGTTAATATGCGATGGTAGGATGGTAGGATATGCACAAAACAGTATTCCGTATATATCGGTTCTTTATTCACACCTCATTCTCGAATGAATACGAGCTATTACAAACTCGTAAAAAGATATCTTAACCAAAAATTATATATTATGACTACTCATTTTGCGACAGTTATACTGTGGCTATATTGGTGACCTAGATTTAAACATTTAAAATACTTACAATTCTTAACACCGACCTCATAAATCACCTGACAATTCACGCAATATCAGATAACGTTGACATAGAAAATCGCCATAGAGTAATTGAAGCGAGAGGCAGATGCGTGGTAAATTATATACAATTATTTGTTTCATTTTAGGACTCAGCAGGTTACACAACTAGCTTCTGGTAATGGATGAAGAAACAGAATTCCTCTGCTTAACGTATATCTAGCTGATTTATCGCTTATATGACAATCATTGATATATTGACAAGTTTTTACATTCCTGTGGAGTATTCTTTAGTTAGAATCAATGTATGAATTGCGATAAATGCAGACTAAGATCAGACTGCTTACATAAGTCGAGCCATGTAAGGTGAGTGCAACTGATGACATACATATACAATCGCATCTAGTTATAATGTATATATAACAGTCCTTGAGTTTTTACATTTTCTAATATTTATGATGTACTCTTTGATCATGCTTAAGACATTGTAAACAATGTATGTATATATAAGATTGATAAATGTACGGTTGTGTGTTGATTTTTAAACGCAATAAGATGTTTGTATTGTTTAGAATTCGGGTCGACATGTCGCGGTTTCTCATTCCTAATGCAGAGCTACGTGTTGAGGTCAGATACTTGTTTGAGGAGACATCCGGTTGTATTGAAAGGTACGATAACAGGCACAGGAAGAATGCCATATTAACAAAGATTACATTGATCTTGTCCCTCAAATATAAGTATA
Source organism: Serripes groenlandicus (assembly GCA_031761405.1). NCBI lineage: Eukaryota > Metazoa > Mollusca > Bivalvia > Cardiida > Cardiidae > Serripes > Serripes groenlandicus. The sequence continues at coordinate 217,428,876 of JASEVX010000001.1, forward strand.
AATTCGGGGAATTTAATTCAAGGATAACACTGGACAAATGAAGAGGTTGGCATTGTTTTTAGAACAATGATGTATTGTTGTTTTTAATCCGCTAAAGTCGGCTTTTCGCAGCCTTTACAACTCCTAATACAAAACCCTGTTGTGTGTACAGAACATACTTTGAGGAAACATCGAACTTTTTCTAAATAAGATAAAATCTATCCAAACTTCAACAATTCAAATATATTAAAGTCCTCATTGATGTACATGTATATGGCTGTTTTGCCTAATGCAGCTTAAATGTAAACTTACTCTGAACGTGCCTTGCCGATTTGATTTTTTTTTAAATGTTCCTTGAGTTACCCTCTATGAGACTCTTTCAAGCCATGTTGATTAATTGACAGTCATGGTCGCCAGAATGCGGTGCTGTTTAACCTTACATGACTTTAATGAAAACTTTGAAAATATTCTCCTGAATGTATGTGGCCGATTTTCAAATGATTTTATGGAAATTATCAGCCCTTATCAATTGTTTAAAAAACATGGCCGCCAGATGGCAGAGCTTTTGTTTTGCCTTATACGGCTATAGGAAAAACTCAAAAATCTTCTCCTCCGAAGTTTCTGGCCGATTTAAAAAACAAAGAAGTTAAGTGTACCTAGAATGATCATCAGTCAGAGTCCCTCAAGCAATGTTTGATCCGAAAATATGACCAACGAGGGCGTTGTTTTAACCCTCATATGGCTTAAGTTGAAACTTAAAAATAAAATCCAAATGTTTTTGGGGCAGATTTTTTTTGTTTTGTTTGTTTGTTTGGAGTTTAACGCCGCTTTCAACAGCTTTGGTCATATCACGGCGGTCAGTGCACCTACCCATGTTTTCCTGGCTTTCCTACACCAGTACTTACACAACATTCTTTCGAAGCCACTGACTACTTTCTCACATAGATCAGAGGTGAGAGACGATGGAAAAATCGCCCGAAAGAATGTCGCCGCAACTGGGTATCGAACCCGTGACCTCCAGATCACGAGTCAGATACGCTACCAACTGAGCTTTTGTAGAAATGTTTAACGGGTGCCCGTCTCAAGATTCTCACATGCTATATTGATGTGTGGGAAAACATGGCCATTAGGGGCGTCGCCGTTTTGACTTATATGGCTTATGTGAATTGTTTTGTGCATAATGGCAGTGAGACAATACCGTCCCTATGCTTGGGATTTCAAATGTGAATTATCTTCTCATCTATAGCACCCTTCTCCTCTATGTATGCTGAAGTTCCTGATTGTGACCTTCTTTTTGGGCGTAAAAGAGACGTATTTTTTCATTGATTTGGAGTATATGACATAATGTCTTCATTGTTAGATTGATTTGAAATTGTGCACACACATTTCATAAATAAAGTATTTCAACATATCAAACAGGTTTTAGGGTTAAACATTTAGTTTTCTTTAGATCGCCTGAGTACGAAGTATTCAAGTGTCCGTTGGCGCTCTATCAAGCAAATATACTAGCCTAATTCTAGTTAGTTAACCAGAGACCATCGAACTCGTTTTTAGACCTGGTTACATCCCATTATCATGCCATAGTTTTGTTATATCTCGAAAACAGTTGAGTATCGACTGTTTACTAGGATTGGTAATTTTTAAAAGTATAGGTATCTCCCGTGTTTACCATTGATTCGATACGTGGCTTTGTAATACCACGGGCCTGCAAAAAAGAGAGGAAACGCCGCAAGACCGTGATACTATAAAAAGCCTATCTATCTGGTATTGCAAAATCAGAAATGTTAAATTCATTATTATCATGGAGCATGTTTTCTTTAAGGATATGATATAATGCTTTTGTTAAAAACGTTTTATCTACTCAGACGAGTTTTATCTGTATTTGGCACGGTGGCAAAACTTGCACTTGTTCCGAATAAAATGAATCAGTATAAATACAATGGAGTGACGTAACAGGACATTCGACCTCGGAGATTGTTCAATATGTGAATATCCACTTAAGCGCCTTCCGCGGCGATACGCTGACAATGAGTTATTTGTGGAGGACAGTGGTGCAGTGGAAAATCGTCGTTCTCTCGTACCAAAGGTACCGCGTCCAAATCCCATGACGAACGGCCTATTCTTTTTGGTATGTTTTCAAGCAAATGGGGTACGGGCTAAGTCTCCAGGAAGCAGACATCGAGCGTGATTAATATAAGCTGAAAGATCGTTTCGCAATAGATGTAAAATAAATAAGTTAAAACTTATAAAACTATATATTCATATGACACTGGTCAATCAGATACTAAATGAACAAAGGCATATACACATTTGTTGTCATTTTCCTGAACTGTGTCTGGTAGTCTCGTCAATTTAGTATCACTTTTAAGTTCAAGATTTAAAACCTTATTCACAAACAATAAAAGTGTCCATCGTGTACATACACTTTAACAAACACATATTGGATATGAACATATATTTTATGCATATATTAATAACATAAACATTTCCTGATTTAAGGTTAACCATTTCTTTTAATTAATATTTGTTATGTATATTCCATGCACACGTAAAGCTAAAATAAATACGGCTTGAAAGTTCTCTTCTGTAGGAAATTAAATATGCATGACAAAATAAACATTGGCTCGTTCGATATTTCGGCACTATGACTTCTGTAGGATATTACAAAGACCCACACTGTGTTGCGTCCATCTTGAAAACAATTAACATGAAGTCTCAATACATAGGTACATGTGATACGAGTACTATTATGGCGAGGCTACACCTGGCTTTTTTTGGTCAGAGGGTACATGCGCATGTGTATGCAGCCGTTCACCTGACTCTTCACTGTTGGCGGAGGCCCCTTAATGGCCCGACATGCATTTAAAAAGCTGTTTACCCTTTCGAGTAAAGCAAAACTGTAACGGACGACGTTGAAAACAGCTAGGCCATACTATGAACACTCTGTATAAATGAAAGAACAATCATTAAATGAAGCTGTAAACAATGTTGCAAAAGGGGCAAATGCCTCAGGATGAGACATTTTTCCCATTTGCCACAATTTTTTTAAAAGAGACGTCTTCTGCAGAGGCGTTTGTATGTGGGAAAGGGTTAATCAACAAAAGAAAAGCATGAATGTCTTTGAAATGGGTATATATAGACAGAGGTGAATATCTGACCTGCCTTGTCAAAGTAAAGAATTCTGTAGATCATTGTAGAATTGGCGTTTATCGTGAGAGGGTTAGAATTTTCCTCTACATATATTTGTTTTCAAGCCCCCATTTGTAATGCTGCCAATACTGTACTAGACCAAGCATGACGAACCTAACTACTAACGATGAAAAATGAACGATACACGTTCCGAATAGACCATAGTTCACCACTGACCAAGGCTGGTGGTTGACGATTAAAAGGGCTGAAAAACAACAACAACTACAACAGTATAATAATTAAGTAGCGTCGAAAGAAAGGAAGTTTTCGAACAATATAGACTGTCCTGACCACTTACACGATTGATGTGCAAACATGTATTTTTGTTATATACAAGCTGTCGGCAGCTTGTGAAAACCATACCTGGGGAGACAATCGAATGCCTACGACTTAACATTTGACTAGCGTGCCCTTCAAGAATTGCCGGAAAAGAGAAGCTGGTATTGACAGGTGTTCTGAGGAATTGTGTGTCCAAAGAGCCCTTTAAGGGCGAACTGTGATAAGTAGCTTTGCAAAGCAAATTATGTCCAGTTTTCTCCCTTGCAATGAACATTCTTCCCTTTTTAGCAAGGGGCTCATTCAATCCAATTGCTATAGAAGGCAACATCCGAAGACACTCGTCGTTTTGAGATTGTACTCTAGACTAGTGTTTTAACAATATCGGCATTGAATTATTTCACATCTGTCTTTCTATATCAGCTCTCCGTTTCTGAACACCATCTCGGGTTCAGAGAGATGTCTTAGTAGTTGCAGATCGTATATAATGTCAATACAAGACCTCGGGCTGAGGGTGTCTCGCCCTTCTAAGAAAATCAGATATTAAATGGTATCCCTATGCAAAAAGAAAGTAAAGTTGATAAAATGTGAAAAAGTAAGTGTCTGTCAATGCATTGTTATCAACATGTCATGATAAATAATAAACTCACTACATGTGTATATATCTTAATATATTTATTCACACATGAAGTAAAGAGTGATCAATAATACTACATTAAATTGTAAATAATTGCAATCACTATGATTATGATAGTAAGTTTTTACACATAAAATAACAACATAGTAATTTTAAAATAAGTCATGGGAAAATATTATTGTACTGAAAATCAGGGGTTGCTGAGATATAAGAAAGGTTAAGTTACCTAACAAAGGTCAAGTTCTGCACAATTATGACCTTGACCCTGACAATTGGGACGTTGACAGATGTCCCATGACCAAACAATACATCTGACAAAGTTTCAGGAAAATTCAAGCAGAGGTTGCTGAGATATAAGAAAGGTTAAGTTTTGAGGTTAAGTTACCTAACAAAGGTCAAGTTCTGCACAATTATGCCCTTGACCCTGAACATGTTGACGTTGAAAGCTGTCCCATGACCAATACATCGGACAAAGCTTCAGAAAAATTCTAAATTCCAGCAGGGGTTGCTGAGATATAAGAAAGGGTCAAGATCTGCACAACTATGACCTTGACCCTGAAAACTATGACGTTGACAGATATCCCATGACCAAACAATACATCTGACACAGTTTCAGAAAAATTCAAGCAGGGGTTGCTGATATATAAGAAAGGTTAAGTTTTGAGGTTAAGTTACCTAACAAAGGTCAAGTTCTGCACAATTATGACCTTGACCCTGAAAATATTGACGTTGACAGATGTCCCATGACCAAACAATACATCTGACAAAGTTTCAGGAAAATTCAAGTAGAGGTTGCTGAGATATAAGAAAGGTTAAGTTTTGATGTTAAGTTACCTAACAAAGGTCAAGTTCTGCACACTTATCACCTTGACCCTGAAATGTTTTATGTTGACAGATGTCCCATGACCAAACAATACATCTGACAAAGTTTTAGAACAATTCTGGCAGGGGTTGCTGAGATATAAGAAAGGGTCAAGTTCTGCACAATTATGACCTTGACCTGAAAATTATGACGTTGACAGATGTATCATGACCAAACAATACATATGACAATGTTTCAGAAAAAAATTCAAGCAGGGGTTGCTGAGATATAAGAAAGGTTAAGTTTTGAGGTTAAGTTACCTTACAAAGGTAAAGTTCTGCACAATTATGACCTTGACCCTGAAAAGTTTGACGTTGACAGATGTCCCATGACCAAACAATACATCTGATAAAGTTTCAGAAAAATTCAAGCAGAGGTTGCTGAGATATAAGAAAGGTTATGTTTTGAGGTTAAGTTACCTAATAAAGGTCAAGTTCTGCACAATTATGACCTTGACCCTAACAATTTAGGCAGGGGTTGCCGAGATATAGCTATTTGTAAAAGCGGCCGCCGTCGCCGGAAAAGTGACTGCTATGTCTCAGTCTACTATCGTGGGCGAGACAAAAAGTGGATAATCTGTGGAATATGTTTTAAAAATGAACAGACTGTTGCCAGTTAATACCCATGTTGTACCTTTCGAACCGCCAAATAGTTATTGTCTAAAAATCAAAATGCGGTAACTTGTTAGTATATCAGCCGGAAAACAGATTTGATTCGACATCACTTACCCAAAAGAAACAAATCGAAATAACTGTATGTTAAAATATATGAATTACGTGATTAAAAATTAAAATGTATTTCAACGATGTCAACATGACTTGATCACGCGCGACATGCATCGACAAATTTAAGCAGAATGTGCAAACTTTCTTCATGTATCATTCACACACTAAAGAAATTAAAGCAGTATATGCATACTTTATGCAGGTGTAATTATGATTGCGATTTCAAAATTGAATTCGAATTAATGACTTAACATTTGGAAGGGGAGAGTGCTTAGTATATTGTCTTAACTAATTAACTCATAACTGAAAGTCTATCCACTCCAAGCCACGCCTTTTAGCTAGTGTATCATATTTATATATAACCCATGTATTTTAAGTTAATCTTTGTAGTATTAAATATTCTGCTAAGCTATATGGTTGTTCCTTCATTTAATGGTGTACACATACACAACAAATTGGCGACGAGGGTGGGATTTTGTTCCGCTATAAATGATAATGATTATGTTAATTGGGGTCATCGTGGACTTTGGAACTTAATCACGAATGCATTTACAATTGCAACAAATTAAAGGAGTATGTGCATACTTCCAGGTGTATTATAATTGAGATTTCTAAATAAAATTTGAATTGATGACTTAACATTTGAGGGGGTAGATTATTGTGTATATTTTCATAACAAAATAAATCATAAATGATAGTGTATCCACTCAAAGCCACACCTCTTAGTGTAATTCTTTTTTTAACCCATGCATTTCATGTTAATCTTTATAGTTTGTAATATTGTACTAAGCTATACAGTTGTTCCTTCGTGTAATGTTGTATACATACACATAACGGCCCTTATGTTGATAATTTCAAAATCCATTCGCATCGTTGTGCAAAATCGCTAGGACGGTATAAATATAGACAGAAATGGTGCATCGTAAAAAACTCTACAGAGTAAAAAGTACCACCGACCGATCTATAAGCAACTTCGAATCAACAACTTCTTCAACCTGCTCATTGGATTCATACTTATTAAGAATTTGAAAGAATAAAAAGTACGGCATGTATTTGTTCTTTTGTGTTATGGAAAAATAATATGTTCAGTTGTTTTGAGGCAGCTGTGATTGTATAAAAACGTGCAAGACTTACCCTAACATTGTTTACTATCAAATAAACCCCAGACACGGAACATTCATTTTTGTCCTTTTAAATCACAGTGTAAATATTGGTTTGTTTATAACATGAATCATGTTAGTTTTAAACGTATTATATAAATTATTTCAAACAAGGTAAAACAAATATGCCACAATTTTTGTCTTTAGTAACCAGAAAATGAAGATACAGATTGTTCAATTTTTGCTTTGATATTTTTATTGGAATTTCAATATAGCTTTCATTGTGATGCAGCGTTCTTTTGATTTTGATATATCATGCATTGTGATTAAAGCATCAATGAATGTGTAAACTATGCAACGACCTCTCTGAAATACCGCCAGTCAAATAACAGTTTTTGCGATAGACTCGCATTCTGTGTATACAATATTGTGAATTCAACTAAACTATTATTCAATTAACGGACATTACAAGGTCTTTTCGTGAAATGTATGTGATAACAAAAATGATCGGTTAATCCTTGTTGTAATGTATTCCGTGATCTGCAGTTAGCCCCTTGCTGGCAGAACTTTGAGTGCTTCGATTTTTACAAAGTGTTTTAAACTGATCAGTTTTAGACAAATATGCCATTAGTACTTTGATTTATAAATACGAATTTCAGACTTTTTCAAACTAAAAAATCCAGACATTCTTGAATAACCTATAATCCCCTTTTTAGTACGTGTTAGACTTTGGTACTAATAGTATGGTCAAATATTAAACATAGCTTTAACGTTATTGGAAATATTAATATACTATTAATATTTATGATTGGGTCAAATAGACCAAACCCTTCACACATACAGACGCTTTTTGACGTCTCTACAACGGACGACATTTGAAAACATTGTTGCAAACGAAACAAATACTCACAATGAGCAATGTTTCCTTTTGCTACAATGCTTTCAATCCTAATTCAATCCAGATGTGTTCAAAGCCGTATACTGCAAATTTGATGTATGAGAGACAGTGTTAAAAAAGACGCATACTTACGCTTCTTTGCAGCCAAAAACGCAACCGAAAATCCCGTAAAGCTTTCAAAATTAGAACTAAATTTGACGAATGCGTTCGGTCCCGTGGAGACGATGGATTTGGACATGAGCTTCGATCCGAACTATGACATCAAAGGGGTATGAAAAACCGGCTACCTGAACAAAATGTATCCATATAATGACTATATGTGGTCTATATTGATGCCTATGGTACTGTCACGCAAATGGGTTTATGTGTGCAATTGGTGCGGATACACATTAAGCTTTTTGACACACAAGTGAAAGTGATTACTTTTCTATCATTACAAAACAGTGAAATATATGATTAGTCTTGCGTATGCAGAGATTCACCATTACAACAAGACTTTGTTCCACCTGTGTGTGAAGTCGCGGGCTCGATCCCCGGCAGGATCATACCAAAATAACGAAATAGTAGTGATAGCTGCCCTCCTTGGCGCTCATGTTTGCGGGATTAGCATAACGACTGACTGGATGATGGTAGGATAAATGGAACAGTAGTACTGATAACCTACTCAGGAAACGCCGTGATATAAATTATTTTTTGTTGAAAGTGGCGTTAAACACCAAACAGCATGATATGCGTTAATATGAGTTGTAGATAAGACAAATCCGTGCTCTAAATATACCAACCTTAACGTGTGCGGTATAAGTGTAGATAAATATATACCAGTGAATTCATGCTATCTTATGAAAACCAGTTCCATGTGTCAAATCTTCTTAGGTTCTTTTAAGTTTCTGTGACTAAATGGATAACAAGGCTGTGCCAAGTTGATCTGAATTTACACTTGTCAAAAATTCCACATCCCAAGTCTTCATGAGCTGATACATTTACTCAAATGAGCATGATTGTTGGATTTGTTGGTTTAACGCCGTTTTCAATAATTTGTCAGTCATATTACAGCAGCCAGTTATTATGCCCATGTGTTTCCTGGCTTTCTCATATCAGTACTCTACACAACAGACTTTCCAAACAACTGGCTGCTTTTCCATACATGTATTAGCCCATTGATGGGGTAAAAAGACTGTTGTCACAGTGACTTTTGTCAAACGTTGGAAAGAATGTTTGCCGAGCTGGGGTTCGAACTCAAAGCCCACCTCTCTACCGGGAGTCAGCAAAGAAACATCAGCCTTATGACAACTAGCAGGTAAAAAGGCTGGTTCTTCCTACTAGTTACCTGTGTCAAGGACTATGATGTATAAAGAAGAAGAGTTGTGTTAGTTCTGAAAATAATCTCCTCAATGAGACGCCTGTTTTCAGTACTTTGACATTGATGTTTGGGTGCTAAGAAGGATTTGAGAGCATTGAAACAAATTCCTTCTTACTGCTCACGAGACATGATCAAGGAAGGGCGAGAGAGAGAAATAATGAATGAAAATAAAATATATCGATATAGAGACATAGTTATAGAGAGAGACTGATAAGGATAGAAAACGAGAGAATGGAGAGAGGGGAGAAGGAGATATATATATATAGAGAGAGAGGGAGATAGAGAGAATGGAGGAGGACAGATACATTGAGAGAGAGCGAGAGCGAGAGCGAGAGAGAGACGGAGAGAGAGAGAGAGATAGAGAGAGAGAGAGAAAGAGAGAGAGAGAGAGAGAGAGAAAGGGGAAGAGGGGAGAGAGAGCGAGATAAGGAAGGGGGAGAGGGAGAGAGAAAAAGAGAAACAGAGAGAGAGAGAGACAGAGAGAGATAGAGAGAAAGAGAGAAAGAGAGACAGAGAGAGAGAGAAAAAAAAGAGAGAGATAGAGAATTCAGTTATTTCCTAATAACATAGAGCTTTGAAATATCGTCTGAGAGATTTCGACATTTCCGGCATATTATATGAACACAACGTATTTATATATAAGCGCACATGAGGTCATGATATTACGACTGTATCGGTTAGGACATAGAGGATAATTAAGTGTTTCAGTGTATTATCGAAAACAAAATCATCGAGTGAAAAGCAAGGCTGGTATTTTCAAGAGTGGCGAAGCCACAAGTGAGCTTATAACCCTTTGCTTTTTACGAGATGAAAGAAATTTCGATAATACACTTAAACCTTCTTTCTATTTATTTCATACTTTAAATTGGTGTTCTGAAAGTGCTGAAGTATTTTTTAATGACAAACTATAGCTGAAATCGTATTCCGGGCGAGCCATTTCTACAAACCTCTTTCTTGGGTCAGTTGAGCGTATAAAATTCATGTGCTCCTTCATGAATTGTTTGGAAGTTCTCACTAAGAATTCTCAATTGTATATTTTAACTCTTATCATTGTAAAGGATTATAATTATTTCGTTTGTCAATATATCGCGGGGTTTTAATGGATGGAAGTCATTTTTTAGCTAAGAGAAAATTTCAATCACATCGACTCGATCGACAACTTGCGTTCTTACAAGATGGCTACATCTATGTTGAGGATGAAAACAGGCGACGTACATCATTCTTATATTATAAAAATAGGCCTACTCTAGAACTCTTTTCTTATGGTAACGTTACATATGATTGATTCGATGTCTGTTATTCTTATATGGGTTAACACTATATCTGCAAACATAACGCAACAAGGACTATGTGTCAATATGAAAATCTAGCTTCATTCCCGAGTTCCTCCCTTCTAAACCTGATTTGAACACTTCTGAGTATAGCCATAGAAGCGCGATTATCCACAATATTTATTAATATCAAAGTCATTCGAGCTTAAGAAAGATATTGCCTATACCTTCTAAAAAACAATATATACACAGTACAGTACAGGTTCATGCATACGTGTAGAAAAATATGTCGATTTGTTTATTCATTCAATGACATCACTGGTAAAGGGAAGTAAAGCTTGCCAATTTACGTACTTTCAATCATATGTTGTTTCCCTTGATAGTACTCTCAACAAGTGATATTCATTCACTCTTTGTTCATTCTTTTAGATCTGGCGTTTACTTATGGGTTTTCTTGGGATTAGATAATCATTCTAATACCCAGTGCCACTTCAACTATTATTTTGATGTAAATAGTGACTTTTGTTGATTCACGTCATTAAATGTAGGCCTACTGGGCCTATTCAATATGTTATCACACAATTAGACGCACATATTATCTTTATCGTATCGTTAAGTCGAGTTGTTACTCGTTTTTGAACCCAGTATTTTCATAAATGATGTCAACAGCATGGAAAAAAGGGTAGTTTCGTAAAATAAAAGTTACAAACTCACTGCAAAAGTCGTAATTTCACCATTAAAGGGTTATAATTCACTGAGAAATTTCTATAATATATAGGTAAGCATAAAAGAAAATGATGTAGTAGCCATGTTTCACATTTAATAATTATAAACTAGTTAAAAGGAAGGTCACTGAAAAGAATAAAGAGTTTTAGGTAGCAATATACATAGAATAGTACGCCCTTGATCCTCTCGAGAATTATCGATTCTCAAACTCTCGTCAAATAAAGTTCGTATCAAAAATCAAGGAAGTAATGTTCTCTACACATCTAAAGCTCCGTCATATTTACATCTGCCCTGAATTACGTGTCTCCTACGATGTCACAGATTTAGATGCCGGCAAGTGTTCACCATTTCCAAATTTGAAATATTTCTTTTTCTTTTCAGTTATCACGGCATATCAGTGTATCTTGATAAGTAAACACTTAAAGACCACTAGACCTGACACATGTGTCTGTACCTCAGTTTGATACAATATTGCTTTTATCAAGTTAGTACACGCACACATTTCTATTCGTTTTTATTTGTCTTGTAAGTGTTTTGTCAAATGTATTATGGCATGGCGGCCTTAGTACCCTATTTAAAAAAAAAAAAAAAAAAAACAACATTGAACACTATGAATTAGTTTAGTTGTAGATTTATGCTTTGCTACATTCTTTGTTTATCGTCAAATATACGAATAATTGCACGAAAATAGGTTGTGTGCGAAGCTCAAAACATGTTATTCAATTATTAAACTTTCCCGCTACCATTATGATCAGGTTCTGAACATTATTGTGCAAAGATATATGCATTACTATGAAAAACATGCACTTTTACCAACGGCAAGTGTTCTAATGATTTATGTCAACATGTGTGTTTTCACGAAACACATCTGAACAACGGCGAGACAGTAGTGAATTGGTAGAACGTCGGGTCCCGGGTTCGAATCCCGTGACGAGTGGGTTCTGTCTTTGGTAGGGGTCTACTTTTCCACGCAAACATCGCGATAATGGATATGTCTACAGGAAAGAGACATCGAGCGTGATTAATATAAGCGGAAAGTTTGTTTCGCAATGAATGTAAAGTAAATGAGTTCGAACTATACTTTGAGGAAAAGTCATGTACATGTATGTCATTAAAGTATGTACATGGACACACTTAATTGTCAATATTACCGAGTATTACAATTCACGAAGACTGTGTACAAAGGTCACGATTATGTCAATAATGTCGAGTAATAAATACCTTTAGTTAAAACACATGTTTAATATATCTATAGGTACTACATGTACCTATTTACGAAAAAAAATCAAATGACTGTAAACAAAATTTAAAGAGCATACGTTCGTTATTATAAATAATTTTAAAAGCAATTGACTAGACCATGATAATGTTCGTGTATTGTGTTTTACATGATCATAACATTTTTGTAATTCCTATTACTTTCGTCTATTATTACGAACAGAAATTATAAAGACTTTCAGAAAATTTATGATAAAGTTATAAAGAATTGTGTTTAAAATAAAGGGACAAGATGACCCTTAATTGATCATGTGCAAATGTGTAACTGATAATATCAGATTGTGGTTTTCATTTTAGCCCTTTTCTGATGCCACACGGCGACTACCTAGGTTTTACAACAAGTCAATATGTCTTGACCAAGTTATGTAGGAGGTGACTTTCCTGCTCAACCATTTCCCTAATACAGTCGGTTTCTTACGCCTCTGCAGCAGATGACGTAGGAAAAAAATGCCGCCAAAGGAACAATACTCAGTAGGAGCAATTTATCCTTTTGCCACAATGTCTTATCAATAATTATACCTTCATTTATATATATCTTATAAATTTAGCCTAGTGACATAGTTTTTGACCGGTTATGACCTATATTCAAACTTAGCCTAGATACTATAAACACATGTATTTTGCCAACGTTTCAACATGCTTAAGTTAAAAACAGGGCCTTCAGAGCGTTAACAAGATTTTCCTTCAATTTAACCTATTGGATTAGTTTTTGACCTAGCATGATCAATATTAGAACTTGGCCTAGAAATCAGCAGGATAAACAAACAAAATAAGTTCCATGAAGAGTGGATGATAATAGTGACGCTAGAGTGTTAACAAACGAAATATTGACGACAAACAAAAGGCGATCACAAAAACTCGCCATGAACTAAAAATGTTGGAACCGGCACAAATTACAGAACAATCAATCATTATTGTATCAATTTTGTAAAGGCGCACTAAGGCGCACTAAGGGATAATTTCTACCTCTTTATTTTGAAAGCAGACAAGCACTTTCATAAGAGTGACATTTTGTAATTTTGCCCCTTTCCTGAACCCGCATGGCTGCCATATATTTTGACCAATCAATATGGCTTGAACATTTTTGTAGAGGATTTCCCAAAGGATAGTTTTACTTAATTACCTTGGAATTTAGAAAGCGGATTCAGATTTTTGATGAGTCACTAAGTGTCACCAGGAGAATATTCATCTGAGGTTAGGTTAATATCACAAAATTTGACGTACGCCGTATAGTGATTGATCACAATATACAACATTGAGCCTTCGGCTTGAAGTTGATCTAACAGTTAGTAAACAGTGTAACAATAAAAGTAAAATCCTAACTTGAATTGTTGTAAATATTGTATGTATTCTCACATTCTCACATAAAAGGAATTTGAATCAGACTACTTTGAAATTGTCATAGACTGGTGGAAAGCAGGCAAAATCCTAATGTAAGAAAGTACAATTCTGAGTTTAAATGCAAATCTTAGCGTTAAAAGTAAAAATGAATCATCATGAGAAAAGTCTGTTTCCCTCACTCTGTGTTTACATGTAGCCTGCTTCTCATATCACAGTAGTAGTAAAGAGCATTTTCCCCTTTTGTCAACATGTTTTTAACTATATTCAATAATAAAACTTTTGAATGTAGATATTTTCCAAAGTTTTGTCTTAATGTTTTTAAAGTGGTCGGCTGCATATTTGTTGCATGTTGGAAAGGGTTAAGAAAAATGAAAATACTCTAAACTGTTGTTATGTAAAACATTGTGATATAATATAAAAAATACTTTCATTGAACTATTGTTTCTTTTCTTTTAGTGTATTTTACTATATCTCAAACTTCAATTGTCTATTGTCTATACTTTTCATATACGTATTTCCCACATTCAACACATCTGCAGCAACACTTTGGGCAAACATACTTAAACTCTCAATTAATTTAACCCCTTTCTACATATAGACGCTTACTGACGCCTCTGCAGCAGACCACTTTTTACAAAAAAATGACAAATACATAAATTGGTCATAATGAGCAATTTCTTCATGTTTTGCCAAAATGTTTCAACCACAATTGATGATAACACTTTCCTTTATAGAGATTATCCTCATTTATGTAGGCATGTTTTCAAAGTTATCGGCTGCATATTTTGCTGTATGTGGAAAAGCGTTCAGTGAAATTATTGAATAGTGTTGAAAACATTGTCAATAGTTGTTAACCCTGTCTAACATGCAGATGCTTTATAATTTAAAATAATAGTGTTGTAAAGTCAGAAAATCCTGACAAGTAATTTATCTTTTTGTCATATTGTTTTCTATTGTAGACAATAATAACATGACCATTGATGGATATTGTACAGGTTTTTGCTAAGTTGTTTTAAAATAAGTCTGCTGTAATCTGATTTATGTGAGAAAATGTTAAATTATGCTACACTTATTTTAGGAAATTATAACAGCTATTATTAGATTTATTTCATATGATAGAGTCAATGAATAAAACAAAACCAGTTTCGGCTTCCGCGATAATCCAAATTATCATATCTAAAGTGTCCTCTTCAATCATTGATTCTCTGAAGATGCACAATACTGCTGTCCACAATATGATTGTACTTATTCTTTCAAATGAAAAAATACCAAGTTCTGTTTTCAGAGTGTGGTCAGTTTTGTAGTCGCAAATGTGCCCGCTCCACATGTATACGCTCAGCAGCTATCAGATCCATCAGGTTTCTATTGTCTCTGCTTATCAAAGTTATTTCCTTCCCTTCATGAAATCTTGAATGTTAATAACTGGATCACTGTGTACGTTGTCAATATAGTATTTTCTTATCTCTTTCCCTTAACGTAATAACAGCAGATGAAGTTCGAAACCAATGCAGGATAAGTGAAAAGTGAGCTAATTCTTTTTTTTTTCAAAAACTATTTCGAGCTTTCAATCAAAATTAGAATTCCATTTTCTCAAGTTCTTTAACAGTTTTCTCGCATGTTTGAAAAAGCAGAGAAACCTGCATATATTAAATAAACGGATAAACCCTTTTTCTACTCAGCCTTATCTGCATTTTTTCTTAAGTTCAAGCTACAAGTTTAACGGGTACGTTATTTGCCGTCTACCTAATGTAATATTTTAGGATCGTCTGCGTTTAAAAAATAAAAGGATGTAATTGTTTCATTTGGACATTTTGATACAAGTTGAAAAAATATTTTTGAAACAAATAGCTTATTTTTTTAGCAATATCTCTTTCTTTTTCAACGATAAGTTCAAACGTCGTTTGTTGTAAGGAAAAGGAATATGTGAAACAACGTTACGATAACTTTGATGTAGTTTGTGAAACTATTCGTACAATATGTCGGCCAGATACCAGCATTCAGGACGGAACCAAGTCATCGGGATTACTGTGCTGTTATTACTGCAGCTAACTACAGGTTGGTGTTCTTACTTGACACCATTGACATTGGCACGTATTCGCCAACCATCCTTAATATTCTTCGTACTATAAATTAACATTTACAATGTTACAATGTTATCAGATAACTTAAAATAATATATTAATGTCGGTTTCAACAATATTCCGGTTATACAAATGTTACACGCCGTTTCCTGGTTATATTACTAATGGTTATTTATGTTGACACAAGCAAGTCAGTTGTAATATTAACCCCAAAATCCTGAACCAAAACGGGAAAGCCATTGCCAATATTTTTAGACTAGTTTGTATGACTCTGCCGGGGATCGGACCCGCAGCCACCCACACCGAATCAGACGCTCTATCACTATACCACAGAGGCGCTGTTACTATTTTGAAATTCGGATATTTTTGTTTAGATTTAATATACAAGAGTATAACTAGAATTCTCAGTGTTTTTTATTTTGGTCTGACATCTCAAATTCAAAACACTTTAAAAAGGAAATAAATAGAACTCATCAGATTGTAGAAAAACACAGTGTTATTGATCAAGCCTTTGCATTTCAATCTTTTGTTCGCAAATATTGATCGAAAAGGACGGACCGTCATTATTTGTCATGGTTTTGCATTTAGGAGGTAACGAGTTAGATACGAGTACTACAAAAGTTGGGGTGGGTGGGTCTGTCGTCCTACATTTTGCTTATCGTACGACTTCCTTGATATTTCACCCACTAGTTCACATACCAAACGCGCAAGTAATATCAGCATAGGCCATTGTGGTGTTGCAAATACGCCCATTTTTTTCAAGTTAGCCCATGTATAAAAAAGCAGCTTCATGGAGAGATATTAAACTTGCATAAGGCTCCAATATCATGATAGCATGATGAACTGCAATACCTATACGCGTTGGCAAATTCATACATTTTGTTTGAATCACAAACGTGGGCATTCTGTGTGATTCGTTAGAGTAATGGACGCGGTTATGACACAGTTTATCTTACATAGTAATACCCAAAGTATACAGGTTCAGTCTAATATCAATACCACAAAGTGAAAATAAGTGGGTAAATATACTTACCCATACATGTTGCACAAGTATTGTTACATTTTCGTATAAAGAGGTTAGCCTGTACATGTAGATTGGAAGTAAGCTTAAGCTGTTTTGTATAAAGTTTGTATACTATGTGCATAACTATTGGAAGACTTGCCACAATACACCTATAGAATATAGAGTTTTGCACAAGAAAATGTCTATTCATAAGCTAAAAAGGAACCATTTTGTGAATTTCGGCCTTTGAATGGCTTTAACTTGAACTTTAATAGTTCATTGATGTATGTCAAATTGAACAGCTATCTTCCTCAAGCAAGGGCCGACTCATATTTTGGAATGATTTAATGCATTTTGATTTGTGTCCCTTTTGGACACATATTTCTTTACGAGCTACATGTAGTTGAGCCTAGATATTTAACGCTTTACTTGATATTGATTGACGGCCTTAATACAAATATGTTCCATTCTTTCTTTTTCACTTGACCATATACCCTTTATTATTTATATAGGGGATACAACTGAAATAGTAATTTATATTGCAAAATAGGATTTTTTATCTTTTAATTAGCCTGAAATATCGTGTTTCGCTTTTTATTTTTTACAAAGATACAGTTTTTCGTAGCAGTTAAAGTGTTGTGTGTAGCCAGAACATACTGTACTTTTGGAGATTTTGCAAATTAAATATTTGACAGAATAGCAATGATATAACAACGATTGATCTAGAGATAAATTGTTGCAATCGATAGATTATGTATATCAAAGGATACCCCAGAATAACACAAGATTAAGCATCCAAACTACTACGTTAACTTGGAGTAATTAAGAAATACACTTTATAATATTTACAATTTTACGTCATCTTATGAGCATTGCTATGTTACGGGTAGGTCAAAATGTAAGGTCTTCCTTAACATTTCGTTATATTTGTTTAGTTTTATTAAAAATCATTCAATTTGATTGTTCGATCTTTATTTTGAACACTGTACACATTATGCTTCGAATGTTGATTTTTATTAATTAGTTTGATTTAAAAATTGTTTTTATTAAGTTCGAAAACATATGCGACCTCAAATGAATTAGTTATAATTGTCAATGTTTTAGCTCTCATGAGCACACAATGCTAGAGGTGAGCTATTGTGATCACTCACCGTCCGGCGTTCGTCCGTCGTTCGTCGTACGTCGTCCATTCAAATCTTCGTCTCTAAAACTGCTTGTCCGATTTCAAAGTAATTTCACAAGACGAATCCCTAGAGTGGCCCGCATCAAACAGAATCAAATAACTTAATTCCATCAGAGAAGGGAAAAATGCTAAGCAAATCTTCCTGTCCAAAAGCACTGGCCCGATTTGAAAAATCGCAAAAATGTTACTTTTGCGACAAATTACTCCGAACCATTGAAAAACATGGCCGCTGGGTACTGGGCTTGTTTTCCTTATATGTACATATAGTGCACATTTTAAAAATATTCGGGTTCAAAAGTACAGGCCATATTTGAAAACAATTTGGCACAAATGTGCAGTTGGTGACCCTCTACCAGGATTGTTCCAATTACTCTGATTCGTTAAAAACTATGGACGCCAGGGAAACGGGGCTTTTCTTTTCTTATATGCATTTATAGAGAACATTTAAAAAGTATTCTTGTCCAAAGACACCGGCCTAATTTAAAAACAATTTGACACAAATGGTCATTGATTAACCCTCTACCATGATTCATCAGAATGTTCCATACGAGGAAGAACATGGCCGCCAGTGGGCAGGGCTGGTTTTTTTTGTATTAGGTATTATTTTGTCCACAATTTGTCCGATAAAGATTTCAAAGAATTTCTAATAAGTTTGTATCGAGATGATAACCAGCATTTAACTGACTTTGAATCATCGGCAATGTCTGTTTTGTCAGCTATTAATTTATTAATGTATTTATCTTCAAACAACACAGGTAGAATTATATCCATCAATAAGCACATATATGCAAGTTCACAGTTCTATTTCTGGAGTTCATCATTGGCGGTAGATGGTGATTTACAAACAGACGCCCACGAGTGTTTATGTTGTGCATCCACGATTTATCAGAGTGATCCTTATTTACGCCTTGATCTTGGAAACGTCTATAAAGTATTTAAGATAGCTATATACGGACGAACAGATGAAGAGGAGTATCCCGGACGTAAGTTACGACACATGTCAATTTCATATAATTTGTTTAATATAAAAGCAAAATATGTCAGAATCATAGCAGTGATATTCTATCTAAATACGTGTTTTTGCTTTACCGAACTTAGATAATTCCTACTGTGTCCTACGAAATGAAAATCCAGTAGTTGTTTAGAAAAAACAACTTTTATGTTAAAAAGCTTTTGGAAGAAATATGAGTTTGCAAATTACAAAATTGTAAGTTGTATGTTTTACTTCAATACCCCAAAATTCTCAAAAATAATCTGAAAAATGTTTCGAAAATAACGGAATTTAAACGAAACTGGCAACCTTAAATATTTCTAAAGGTTTTTCCATTAAGCCAAACAATCCCACAGCATCAGTTACAAACAATTTTCTTTTTTAAAAGGATTATCAAGGAATTACCTACAAACGGAACCATGTTTTGAATACCTTATTATGAAATCTTGTTGTTTTTCGAACCCTCTATAATCATTTCGTACCATCTGTGATGTACTGAACGTGTTTGAAATCAGTGAAATAGATCGAGAAAAGAATTGTATTTTGTTTCATTTATATCCTTGAACTCCTACTATGATATTCTACTTATAGACATTAGTATGAACCATAATTATGTTGCCATTTGGCTTCTGCAGAAAGTTTTGAAGGAATGACAATCCACATCGATAATGATCTTATTCGAACGATTCCTGTGAGTTCCACGAGGATATATTTCTATGAGTTTGAGATTCAACCTATGCGTCTTGCACAACACATTACACTCACACTGGTCGGTCTATCAAAACAACTCGTAGTATGTGAGCTGTTAGTGTTTGGAGGTAAAAGTTCGATTATACATAGGTAATTAACTATTGTATGTAATCATTTATTGTTTAATTTTAAATTAAGATGATTAACGACTTCCTTATAAAAAAGCATACATAGCAAAACCAAGCATGCTTTTATCTTGATATATTTTGTTCCATTATATTTGCAACCAACTTTAAGCTTAACATTGTTTATCAAATATAATCCTTTATTATTTCGTTGCTTTTAGCCAACAGGGTAGTATGCTCCGTAGAACTCGCATTGCCTTTAGTATTTCACCTTAAACGTGTTTTTGAGTTCAATTTTATTTCTGAAAACGTGAAAACGTCTATCTAATATAAACTAGTTTACACAAACATTTTGGCGGCAAAGAATGGATACGTAAATATGGTGAATGGTAAATAGTATTGTTACTAACAACTACAATGTAAAACTTTTTCTTTCAGACTGTCCTGATTATTACTTTGGTGATAATTGCACTCAAGAGTGTGATTGCAATGGAGAACCCTGCAACACGACGACTGGGACTTGTCTCCCTGGTGAGTATAAGCACCACTGATATAGATACTATAGTTAGAGTCATGTGTGTTGATGATATTCTAAATGAGAAAGAATCGGTTTCAATTTAATATCATTTGTTAAAGAATCACAGGTTTTGACAAGACGTTGAGATTATATTGTTTATGTTAACTTTCCAAGGTACCGATGTTTGAAGGATTTCAGAATTTTGACTTTTAACTTAGAACATTTTTCACAAATTTAACGTAAGATGTGTCAAGAGTTCATCTATTGTAAATATTAATGTAATAGTCTAAAGCTGTTTCAGTAAAATATAGCATAGTGTACCGCAATTATAAAGACTTAGAGAATCATGATGTCAATTATACAACCACGTTAACTTATATTACGTCGAAATATACCTGTCGAATAGATAAGTTCCACGTAATCGTGTTGTTGAGCTTAATTCAAGTTCAGAAGTATCAATTTAACAATTTGAATTTTTCTCACACATTTACCTTAAGACACATCAAGAGTTACTGTTCATGTTTTCTAAATGAAATTTTCTAGCAAAATATAGTACAATATACCGCAAAAGTATGGACAGAAACAAATCATACCTGATATATAGGCCCACGGTGTATTCAAGTAATTTAATTTATTATATATATATTTTTTTTAATGAAACAACAATTAAGTTATGTTCATATTGAAAATTATAGATATCAACACTGCATTTACAAAATCTCATCCAGATTATAGAAAACCATCAGATATTACGAATGGTGATAATAACTCCATGCTAACTAATTCTAGGGCGAACTATACGTGGAATGTTGGTTACTATCTGATAGGAACCAGCACGACTACATGTGGTCAGACTTGTAATTGGGTTAGTGATATTCCTAACTGTTAGTTACATGGTATCATTATTCAATCAAGTATAATGTAATACAATTTGACTCAACAGTGACTTTAAATTGGTACACTGGTATTTATCGAGGTGGCAGTCAATTTCAGAATCATGCAGGGGGTGATTTACCGAACGTCTAGAATTGTTATCTTCTTTGATTAAAATGATTTAATTGATGCAAAAGGAAATAAAATGTCAAGAAAAAGAAATGAAAATCAAGTTGTTGCAATGGTTATTGCTCTACCTTAGCAACAAGTCTATCATGCAGACATTGTACGATCATATGAACCATTCTCATCACACGTAGTTGTCTTGTCTCTAGGTCCAATTGCTCCAACCTTACCTAGCGCTAAGTAAAACTCAACATTGGTGTTTTCCTTATGGTTGTAAAATTTGAATCGTCGAATATATTTTAGTAAATCACTTAGTTGACATAAATAGTAACCTAGCAAACTAACAATACTTGTTAAGAAATTATATTTTTAAGCATTTTATTGCAAAACAAAATTGATGAAATATGATTTTAAGTATCTAAATACTACCTAGCGCTAAGAAAGGTTAATAAAATTTGACCAATTTAAAACCAATGTCACTGTTGTTTAGAAATGAAAAATAGTGTGAAATTCTAATAAATAACAGTCATACTTTGACAAACCCATTAGATTACATTCCGGAAGATTACCAACCCATGTACCGCTGTCATCACGTGTGTAGTCGTATTGTCTCCTATTAGGTTATAACCTATGTCACATGTATTGTACAGTGTTTATTTAAATAATGTACTTGTGAAATTTGCATTGCCGTTCTTTATAGTAACAGGATGTCCAAAGTCTGAAACAACACAACTAAATGTAAACGATTAGTCAAATACATGTTTAAGTATGTTGTCAGCCATGTTCATGTGAGTCTGAAAACAGTATAAGGTGCCTGCTATGTTTTGTTTTCGTTTATGCTATTCTATAAATATAAGTATGTTTTACTCGACTCTACGTAAGGACTGAACAAAGTACAAAAATATTAAGAGAAAAATGAATAAGAATGATGTTTTACTTTTGTATTTGACCACTTTTCTTAATACAGTGGAATTAATAGTATTGAGACGCGCATTAAAATAATAAACTGATATCGTTGACAGTTGTTTAGCAAAACATAAGTTTTGTATAGCGGTGAAATGCTCTGTAAATAACCACTATCGTACATCCCGAAATATATCACAAACCAAAGTATCGTTCACACCACATACAGTCGTGTTGTCGCCGATTAAGTTATAACCTATGTCACATGTCACCGTTGCATTAACGGTTGTATTGGTATAATAAACCGTTTATAGTTATAAACTTGCCTGCTCAGCTAGGGCCGAACTATATTGAACTATTTCAAATACTAAAAAAGCGTATACATAACCATTCTGTTCGTTACGGAAAACAACATAGATAGCATGAATAATGATTGATTTCATAATTCCAGCTATTTTAGACACTGGTATTTCATCATTATCTTCAAATGAAGTTATGCTGTCAGTAAATAGGAAATGTTGTATGGTTACATATGCCACCACTGCTGCGCATTGCACTTTTGCAAATAATCGAATGAGACTGAAACTGATTACATAACAAAATAACACATCAGCTTCCTATCCCCCGTTCTCGGTCAAGCTTGAAATAGAAATTCACTCGTCTCAAGTATGAAATGCTCCAAATTTACCCTTAAGTATGCACCATCATTTCCATTGATATTCTAACCTATTTCATTAGATAGTCAATTTTCTTAACGTTAAATATGTATTTCCATGGTGGCAAATTTCGTATTAGTAGCAATTTCTCATTTTGCCGCATTGCTGTTTACCGTCGTCCGCATCAGATGCTTCAAAATTCGTATTATTTTGTTAAGGGTTGAATAGTCCATTTATTAAAACTACGCTAGTAAATATTTGATTTAGTTTTAAGTCCTTATACTTAATCTTATAATGCTTGTGAAATGGTCGCTGGAATACGAATTATTTAACGTTAACAAATGTGAAAGCAAGGATAAACCCACCGGTAAATGTGCTTCTAACGAGCACTTCAAGTGTCTTGACAATATCAAGTAAAGCTAACTTTTGCCAAAACAAAATAAAGATGCAACTTTTTTAAAATATGACGAAACACTTCTTAGCTAATGAAAACATCTTGATTATTTTAAGATTGTGGATTCCCTCGGAATATAACGAATGGACGATATACATTGGTTGGAGCAACAACATATTCTTCAATCGCACTATACAAGTGTGATACCGGATTTAAATTAAATAACACGAACGATAGAACACGTTGTGAGGCAAATGGGACATGGCATGGTGAAATAGGGACCTGTGTTCTAGTAGGTATGTTGTCTGGCTTCATGATGCGCCACTATTGTATGATTCTTTTTCTTCAATGTTTAGGTAACATTAGATTTTCTATTCTTTTTCAACAAAATCTTCCGCCTACATGTTATTAAACATAAGAATTGTGAAGGTTTCAGCTCACATGCTACAGAGTGTTGATCCATTGTATTCGTGATCGTCTTGATAGATTATTGATCATACTAATTGCCGTCGAATTGTTTAGTCTTTGGAGTATTGTTAAATACAAAACAAATAGCGACATCCTCGAATATCCTCGAAGCAGTCAAAGGAGGAACAGTTTCCTTATAACACCTGTCTGCGTTCGTTTAACCGACACTAAATGAACTCTCAAATATGTACTACAATTCATTATCTTTTGAAGATAATGCAAATCAATCCTGTACACAATTAACCAACACTATCAATTTAAAGCAAACCAATAAGACGACCAGATTAACTACGACTACGAACCAAATTCAAGCATTTCATTACCTCAAACACTGATAAAAATTGTAATATAGATTGATAATACATTGATCATACTTATAATTGTTCACTAGAAAAATTAGATAATTTTAGGAATGCATGACCGAAAGAAAAATTGCTTGAAATTATTTCTCAATTAAATATTTCCTTTATTATTCACATGTTGACTTTTGTAGTATAAGAAGCTTTTCGAAAGCAGCTTGTATTATCTTAGAATTTAGAAATCGTAGTTCTTTTAAAATAGTTAGTTCTTTATTGGTTTTGTGCATACATTTGGTAAACCATCCATATCCTTTAAACTCCCTTCAGTATAATTGGTAATACAATTTTCTTGATTAGATAGGACTGATGTAATGCTGTAGTAGTATTATGATAATAAAACGATAGAGAGACAGAGACAGCTAAAGAGAGACAGAGGCAGAGACGGCAGAGCTATCCTTCAAGCGAAACAGATAGAATAGACTAACTTTACTATTTAAAACAACTATTACACTTTTCAAACAGAATGCAGAGGACTATTACCACCGGTCAATGGCATGGTTTCCTATTCAGATGATAACAGAACGGCAACCTTCTCTTGCAATTCTGGTTTTCGATTTATTGGGCGGGACAAACTGTTTTGTCTTTCAACCGGTAATTGGAGTGAGACTGTTCCAAAATGCGAAAAAGGTATTCAAAGCTTTGCTTTTCCAATATTATATATGGGTTAAACCTTTCCCACATGCAACATATTTGCAGCAAATGAATTAATAAATTAAAATGTAAATATTAGTCAATTTCATCAAATGAAACAATAATAATTGAATATAATTCAAATTATTTTGCCAAAAGGATAGTTATGAGCTATCTTTTCTCTGCAATAATATTCTAAAATGTCTCCTGCTGCAGATGCATCAAATTACGTCTGTAAGTGGTGAATGGTTAATGGTTTAGAACAAACTTCAATTCATGACGTCATATTTACATTTCTAGAATTTCAATGAATGCTTAATATTGGTTCAAAATGAAATACACAAAGCTATATAATGGTGTATGCATCGATTGCACCTTAAGTATATTGCATAAGAAATTGAAAACAAACTTTAAAAAACATATACATGTAGTTAATATATAAGAAATGTATTACATGAATCCTGCTGTAATAATGTATAGCTTAACAAAAGCTGAGCACAGTATTGCATTTTTATCATGTAAGTTTATTCTGTATTTGTTTGAAACAATGATATTGTGATATACTTGCTTTCCGTATCAACATTGACCTTTACCGCATCAGTTGAAGCAGAAACAAAATATTGCCAAACAGACGAAGACAGTTGGGGTACATTGTGGTACAAAACATCTCAGGGGCAAATCGTAACGAGTCTGTGTCCAGAAGGCCAAGAAGGTAGCTCTTAAATGATACTATTCAAATGGTCTACGTTGTAGCTTTATCTTGTGTACCATAAGTAAACTATGGTAGTTATGCCTTACTTCGTCGTTACCAGGATACCATTCCGACTGATGCACCGGCATCGGGATAAACGTATCGACATTACTGTTAACTCAAACAGGAACTACCGTATAACTTAAATAGTTTTGCAAGCATCGTGAAACACCGGTTGTACCAACAAACACTGTAATTCTATAATTTGGCACTACTGCAGAGATTACCAGCTTAACCCTTTACCTCATACAAACGACTTACAAAAAGTCTTGTTCAAGAGAGAAATAACGAAAACAAAGTCAGAAAGTGCGATTCTCGTTTAAAAGGATATTGATAAGGTCAATCGATATGACTTAAGGATGTACTGAACTGAGATGTGGATTTTATTATATATAATTTGTTTGTATCATTTCATTTTGAAAGTTGGTTGAATGGATACTTAAAAGAACACAAACAAATGGTTTGTTGATGTGCTTAATTGTATGCTAGATTCATTCATGAAAGTCTTATTAAATGCATTGTTGTTGTTATTTCAGCAAATGAAAACATGGTTTTTCATGCAAAATACGAATATTTGAAAGATGATTTGCTATTCTTTTGTTTCCTTGTGGTTTGAATCACATTCTGAGTTTATTTTAGTCAAACCTTTAAAAGTTCATATGACATGTTGTAATTATACCCCAGATATAGACGTTATTTTGCCATAATGAGAACCCATAAGTGTCAGGTTTAAAACATTAAAATAAGAAAGAAAGAAATTGTAATGTTAAACATTTACTAACACTTCTTCAATTCAAGGAAACAACTATGATTTATCAATATTTGAAAAGAAAAGATAAATGTCGCTGATCAAAATTTTGAGTTTTTCCTGTTTGAATTACCTCCCTTGTCTAATAATTGATAATATATGAATATATATTTAATTTTTCAAACATGTCTTCAATTGTAATAAACGTATCCCAATATGTTTTACTTATTTTCAAAAGCATATGATACAATGAAAGTTCTAGATTAAAATTTGGAGACATTGATGTTAATAAAAAAATTTTATCGAGCTATATTATATAATCAAACATGGCGTCTGGACAGCGCTTTGAAGGCTCACGAAAAATATTCCGCTCTTTATCTTAAACAAATTAAATCCAATCTGTTTGAAATTTTGAAACATTATAAAAAGGCATATTGACTATACATGTTTTAATTGACATCTGAATCAGAAGGGTAAATAATAATGTTACAAAAAAGTTTAATAAAAAATCCACTATTCAATTCAGTACATCCTTAAAAAAGAAGGATTCTTTTTTATATACTTTGATATTTTTGATTGGTGTTACTGATTTATAAATCACGATCTGTATTTACATTCTCCAGGATCGATATCCAGACAGTGTAACGAAGATGGAGAATGGAAATTCCCAAGATACACTTGTGTTAAGAAAGACATTTCCGATGCAGAGTCAAAAGTAAGCTTCCGTAAATTTATATATTTTTATTTTCTTACCATTGCTGTACAATATATCTTTAAATCATTCTGCTGTAACCATGGTTTTACCATCATAACACAGTTGGTAAGGATCAATCGGTCGTCCACCAATTGGTTGACAGTCTATATTGGGAGATATTAATTCGTTTTGAAGGCCAATGTCTGTTTACTAGTTTAATTAAATCAAGAAATGCATGGATATGTTAAATGACTATTGAAAACTGTGTTAGAATTAACAAATACGATATACGAGGGGTGATCCAATAGTAATAATACTTTCTTAGTAACTTTTGCATTGGTTCGTACCATAAATAAGTTAGTTTTTGCTCTGCTTTATGGCGACTAAATATTTTTGATTTTGTTTTAAGTTTATAGATTCATTGTTGTCATATACACAAGTTGAGGCATAGGATGTGCACACCGTAAACATACAAGAAAGTACAAGTTTAAACTGTGTATATTTCAAATATAAACCTAAAGAAGATAACAAAAATATATATGACATTAACTTGTTTTTTTTTGTTCTAATTTCAATAGTTTAATATTGTTGATAATAGTAAAGAACGTCACGTGAAAATGACGTCAAATGAAAAATTGAAAAATTGTTATATAGTAAAATTATAACACAATGGAGACAAACACTTACTTAATCTTCGGTAATAATACAGCATCGGAGTTCAAGATTGTCATTTCTTACATACCATATGTTACCCATTTCGGTGAACAGTGGTTATATAATGTCTTCAAGCAATGGCTACTGATGAAGTTGGTGGAATAAGTATGTTGATATAGTCGTTATTAAACTATTTATTCCTGATTTCAAACCAACTTGTTTCTCTTTAAAACGGTGACGTCAGAATGATCTCATTACTGTGGCCCGCACCAATGGCACTTACAATTGTCATTATCTAACAAAAACATTATTTTACAACCAATTATTCAAGTAATTGTCATGTATGTAAGAGAAATGTTGAATTTTGATAAAATCAGGGTTATTTTCTACAAGTTTCTCGAAATTATCAGAAGAATTCCTATTACTGGTTCAACCCTTATATTAACAGGTCGTTTGCTGATCTTATATGATTTGTTATTAACAACCTGATGCGAATTCAAATGTTTTAATAACATTCAATTGTTATTTCTATATTTGTTAGACAGTATCTGGTCAAAAGTATCGAGGAAATGTGTTGATACATGTTCTATGTTTTCTCGGTTCAAGTTAGCGTTACAATAACCAAAACAGAATACAAATACAATTTTGACAATCTTCCCCTCAGATCGATTTCATCGAAAGCTCTAATGTCACCGAAGCATACAAAACAGAAATAGTCTCCGATGTTCTTCATACATTGTCAATTTCAACAACAACAACAACTTCACCATCTTCAATTAGCCCCGGAATGGGTGATGGCGAGATCGAGAAGGTAACGTCTATCCTTGAGAAAGTGGCTAGTATAAGTCAGGGTATCAACGTTACTGAGAAACAGTCGGAGGTATTTCCTATTGTATTTATACTGTTTGTTGTGTATTTCCTCTTTGTTTTATATTTTAATAACTCTCTGTGACACAAAACTCTTGGTTATT
Organism: Serripes groenlandicus; assembly: GCA_031761405.1. NCBI lineage: Eukaryota > Metazoa > Mollusca > Bivalvia > Cardiida > Cardiidae > Serripes > Serripes groenlandicus. The sequence continues at coordinate 217,457,335 of JASEVX010000001.1, forward strand.
GAGATTTAGTCCGATATATTTCTTGTTGTTTTCTTAATATAACTGTCAAAGGCACAGAACTAGTGGTTACTGAGTCCCGAGATCAATTTCCTGTTTGGTTAAAATAACCTTCTGTAACATAGGAATCATAGATATGGAGATTTAATCCGAAGTTTGATATATTGTCTTACATGGATTTGTAAGAACGTGAACTTAGATGAGATATTTGAATTCCAGTCATTGTTTAGCACTGGGTTATTATTTTTAATACTTATTAGTTTAAACTAGTTCTTTTTACATCAATTCTGACGCCCTTTTGTAAACTAATATTAATCATTTTCAATATCGCCTTTTCTCACCCCACCCCTACCACCTACCCCCTGGGTACTAAACCAGATTGACCTATGAAACGAAGTGTTTGGACGCGTGCATGTTCAAAGCCGTACACTCCAGTATTCATTAAAAATTAGTGAAGTGGAGCAATTTGTTGATCCCGCTCTCACATTGGAGCGTTGGATCAAGAAGCCGGCGCTCTACCTCTGTCGACTGTCGTCCACAATGAATAGCTTTAAAACACAGTTAAAGATAGTATGTTATTCGACATTACCGACTACGTTGCAAGGTATGTATATTTGAGACTGTCACTTTGGGGGTAATGGTCGTCATCAATTTCAATGACAAATCTTTAGGTAAAAATGGGTTCAACGCAATTTTGAAGAGTAATTACGTTACATTCAGGCGGTGTCTCTTTTTAATTGCGTCAACACATGACTTTAATAGCGCATATGACGCCATTGTAATGAGAGGCATGCGAGTATCCTATCAATTTGTTTATTTTGGGGTTTTACGCCGTTTTAAACAGCTAAGGTCATATCGAGGCGACAGTTAAGATGCTAATGGTCCCACATATTATATTGATATCGAGATTAAAAAAGAAAATATATAAATCCAATACAATCCCACTTGCTGGAGCTCACGAGTTACAGTGATTAATTCAAGCATTGTTTAAATAATGTGTCAATATGTTTATCTGTATATACGTATACAGACAAACAATATGATATTTTATTTATGAGGGACATATATTTTCATCCATGAACTTTGAATGCGAGTAAGAGGGTCAGTTGTAAAATGTAAATACAGGAGATCTATATGCCTACAAATATGAAACATTCCTATTTGACTGACTAAACAATATGTACTAGTAGATGTGAATTATCCCCTGAGATTATATTATGACTAGTCCATCATTGTATCATTGTATAATAGCACATACATATACAGGAATTGGAACTCGTTTCGGAAAGGGACTTATAAATAAATAAACACTGTACTTTTTAGATAGTGCATCGCAGGCTTATATCAAACTTTTTATTTGGTTTACAGGATTTTTTAGGTACGACTAGTAATCTTCTTAATCAACAAAACAGTGGATCATTCAGATCATTGGAGGAGAACAAAGACCAGGTAGGCCAACTCACATGTAAGTCAACCTTTCCGGCATTGCTAGCATCCAATATGAAGATCGTTCTGTGTCCTGAATAGTTGTCTCCGGATCACCATAACACATTAAGGGCATCCGAGTAACAGTTCTATCAAACAAATCAAATATACTTAACATTTTTTAACTTATATATTTAAGAAAAAAAACTTGGAAAGGTTGAAATGCATGTGGCTTCGTTCAAATTACATCATTACCATTATCATATAAGTTTTGATTTGCAAAGATAAAGCTAGCGATGAAAGTCATCTAATATTTGATACTGACAGCCAGAATCCGAACATAACTGCAACACGTAGACACGAATGACAATGTTGTTATCACATCAATATCGTTTGGTTGTGTGTTATCTGATCATCCGTTTCATACACTAGACTTTCGGAAACTTTAGAAAAGAAACAAACTGATATGAAAACACAGATATATCGGTTTCGCTTTAGTACAAATTATTTCATAATATGGAAAAAGGCACATCCTCAAAACGAGCACGAAACAAGACAGCACAAGATATTACATAATACTATTCAACAGAAGAAACATATTTAAGACCTTACCTTCAATTACTCTTACAAATCAGGAGAGTTCCCCCATGTCTTCAGGAGCTTTGTGTATCAAAAAGCTCTTTAATCTTTATGACCAGGGCCTTTTATATAATCCATGCCCGATCCTGAAGAATCTTTGCAGTGAGCCACATATCAATTAATCAGTGTAATGCATACAATAATGTTTTGCTTTTTTAAAGGGATTGTACATTTTTTTCAACATTATTTCAGTTATATCACGGAAGCTGTTCACTTATTAATGATCCCTCGATAAACGAACCAGTACTTGGCTAGTAAATGTACATTGCCAAAAAAACAACAACTGTGGATCGAACCCAGGGACGCTTGGTTCCATAATACGAACGCAAATACAGAGGGCCATAGCGGATCCCTATGTTTAAAAAGATCTAATTGTAATTATCGGCCTTGATTCATTTATCTTCATTTTTATTTTGTAAACACTAAGTGTAATTTTGATTAGTTTTAAGGTGGTAATCCATTAATATCTTAATAGAGTAATGACGCCCAGCTCTTGCCACGTGAAGGCCAATTCTGAAGGAGCCAAATATTGAATTTTTAAAACAGGCCAAAATGGTCCAAAATGTTGACCGAAATATATTGTTATTTCCAAAAAATACAACTTAAAAAAATATAATTTATTTTGCAAAAAATCCAAATCTGCATTTTTACATTAATTGGATCACTACCCTGAGTTATGTAAAGCACATAGTCAATCACAAATACTTATTTGCAATCAAGATTTTTCTTTAATAAGGCCTAGTGAATTTGTTTTTTACCCAACATGACTCATATTTGAATTTGGCATATATATCCTCAAATTTCAAAATGCCAACCTGACCCGTTTTTTGAAATTAGTCTAGATATTGTCACGATAAACAGTGTTGCAAAGTGTCAAGCTGCTTATACAAATAATGCAGTCTCTGGAATATAAACAAGATTGCTCTCAAATTTAGTCTAGTGACCTAGTCTTTGACCGGACATGACCTTCAATGGAAGTTAGATTAGATATTAAGAAGACATCTATTCTCAAAAAGTTTCAACATGCTAAAATTAAAAATACGCCTTCCGCAGTATTCACAAGAGTTTCCATTAATTGAGCAAAGTGACCTCGTTTTAGACCCGACATGACCGATATTCAAACTTGGACTAGATATCATCAATAAAATGATTTTGACAAAGTTTCAAGCTGCTTAAGCGATAACATGCTGTCTCTAGAGTTATCAAGAGTTTTCTTTAATTTTGCATAGAGACCCAGTTCTTGACCGGACATGATCTATATTCGAACTTAGTCTAGATATCATCAAGTCAATAATTCTTATAAAGTTTCAATATGTTCATATTAAAAATGCAGCCCCAAGAGTGTTCACAAGATTACCCTTCAATTTCACCCTATGACCTAGTTTTTGATATCACATGATCCGGTTTTGAACTTAGAAAGTATTTGATAGATATGTATGTTCGATACATATTCATGAACATTGGATGCCTAATGTTGTCTGTAGAGTGTTTACAAGGCAATTGGTGTTGATGCACGACAGACGGACAAAATGTGATCAGAACAGATCACCTAGATCACTTTGTGCTAAGGTGAGCTAAATAAACTGCCTAAAATTAATTGAAAGATATTAAATACATGTACATTTTAAGGATTTAAAGTCTCAATTGAGATTTGTTAAACAAAAAAACTATGAATTAGCTCTTATACCTTTCCCATGTACACCAACTCTACAGCAGATGATTTAATTCCAAGACAAAATTTAAAACATTTTGGCAAAAGTAGAAATAGCTCGTTTAGAACAATTTCTGCTCTTTCACATTGTTTTCAAAATTCGTCTGCTGCAATTACATGTGGAAAAGGGATAAACATAAAAAATAACAGTTTACCTGATATGATGTTTAGCCTCATGATAAATTTATATATTTGGAAAATTTGAAGAATTACTTTGAAACAGATCATTAATGTTTCCACTCCTGACAGTGCATTAGGGTAAGGACTAAGTGCATGCATGTTACTGTCAACACAAAGGAAGCAGTTTTATTCCCTTCATATGGAGCCTTCTTACTTGGGACTGATTATATTAGGGTTGTAGCTTGCAAAGTGTGAATGAATTGAATTCAAAGTGTAAATTCATCAGCTGATGCTATAGCTAAAATACTGTTCAAGTTTTGAGTGAAATTATCTATATTTATTCAAATTTCTCAGATGTAGAGACTGTAAATTAAATCTAATCACTGTCTGATACTTAATATTGTGTTGGATATGATCAAAGAGATACACAGGCTAGCCTGTGTCTAAACTAGTGTCACCATATATAACTATAGAAACTGTATTTACTCCAAATACTTCAAAATGGCAGTTTCCTGAAAAATTAATGATATCATGTTAAAACACTATACAAACAAGCGAGGTACATTGATTTACATGTACAGTAAAATTCAGACAAGGGCTTAAATTAACAAGAAAAGAGAACCCATAATTATTCAATACAGAAGCAAATATTCACTATCTTGTATATTTTTAAGCATGTGGATTACTTCCATAACTGAAATAAATAGCCTAGTAAATGACAATAAACAAGTAAAAAGGTACGTGTTATAAATTATTCAAACTGAAATGAATACCTATCCAAAGAAATGAAATTGGGAAAGGAAAACAAGTCATAATTGTAATTACCTTCAGCTATTTACAAAAGAAAAACACTGTTTAAAATAAAAATTGATACTGCAATAATATAAGGATTATATTTCATTACTTCAGTCTTTATAATATAGGAATCCGCTGTGGTCGTGTGGTTAGCATCGGGGATTTCGAAACCGGGTGTCCCGGGTTCGATCCCCAGTCGCGGCACTACGGCCATGGTGGAGTGCCCTTGGGCAAGGCACATTTTCTAGCCTAGTACTGGTTTGTTTACCAAGGGATCTGAATAATTAAATTTAATTGCGCTCTAAATGACCTTAGCTGTCGATGCGCCATAAAACAATATACATTCATTCATACATTCTTTATAATATAGATCATTTATCATTTATCACACTTGGCCCATTTATATTTGTGGGATCCTCTAATATATATTCTACCTGAAACCAATCACCAGAGGCAGATTTTGAGTGCACTGTTGCCAATTTACTTTCTTTATTTATTTCATTCAAAGTTAGATCACTGACAATTACAGTTTAGAGATTACACAATGATATGATCTATGACAGATAATATCATTCAACGAAAGTGATCAAATGATTCTCAAACATTGAGGCATGGTTCAATTCCACATCATGAAAGCCATGTCAGAATGCCTTTTCATTGTCTTTATTACCCAGGGTCATGGATTTGTACTGTAATAAAGATATTACTTGAATACTGTTTATATGGCAGAAAACCCCAAATAAACCAAAACAAACGTGTTACAATAAGACATCCTTATCGGCTGGCTTTATTTGAAAATACCAACCGAAATGTTATTGTCATTATCATATCGCTGTCATGGCATGTCCAATTGAATAAAACTATAGCGAGCAATGATGAAATCATAAGGGCACACACATGTTGAAATGTAGAGTTTCATGTTGAACATTCTATCCTAAGAAATAAAAGCTTTTGTAACTAAACCAAAAACTGAAATAAATCTAGTATCTTATAAATTTATGACTCTGGGAGCAGATATTGAACTCTTTTGTTTGAACAGGACTGTGTGTGATTTTGGTAAATGTTCCATTATGCTTTCGAAGTTCAACTTGTTCAGAAGTTATCATTAATTAGATCATGTCAGTTTCACATGTAGACGCTCACCATTTTCTTCAACCATGCCCATTCTATATAATTATTTTTGTAAAATGTGGATAATGACAGATAAGCACAACCTTGTTTGGTTGCACCAGTCATTACATATGTTTTGAAAAACCCAATTCCTCAACTTCAATGTTCAGAGGTCAAGAAAAGGCATAGTTTGCATGTTCTCAAAGCCTTATTTGACATCATAATGCTATGTGGTAGGTACTCACGCGAATCATCAGAGTGAGACCATTCTTTGAGTATCCACAATATAGGATTTCATGAGTGCTGACTGAGATATCTTGGAAAAAATTAAGACCTGCTTACTCTTCCTTATATAGTCTTCTGGCTGTTGTAGTCATTTCTATATGTAGGGCTTAACTTAGGCAATGAAAGAAGGAATTTTCATCACAATGCTATATGGGAACATCTTCTACCGGATACAAAGTCAAAACATTTGAGTTAAACAAAAGGCATTGAATTCTGATATGGTGAGGCATGTTTGGAACTAATCAGTGTAATGTAACTGAACAAATATAATATCTTGTTTTTTTCAAGAAGAAATACAAAAACTGACACTAACTTGGTAAGATTGTAAATATACCAGGTCAAATGTCAAAGTTCTAGTCACCGTTTCATTCTCAATGTATGGAGAAAGCAGATAAACAAGCCTGTTGTGACGTTTGAGTTGTGGTGTAACCGAACAAAAAAGAAACACATACAATTTACTAATTGTAGTAATGACTTTTCATTGGTTCAAACCCGTACACATGTGCAACTTTGATATTGAATTGACTTTGCTACAGATCTGCCAAGGTTCCTTAAATCCTTTGCATTTCCACAGATAGACTCACCAATCAATCACTAATAATTAATCAGCTGATCCATTGGTTAAATGAATATAAATTGGTATGAACTAAATATACAGAAATCTGATCTTTATCCATAATGAAATAACAATAACACAATCTAAACCATTACTAGAATGTCTGCTTCAAGGCGATCCAAGATAACAACATTTATGATCAGGGAATATCATCAGTGGTGATACTTATCAGAGCAGAAGATTAACGAAAGACCACATATACTGTCCACAACTTCCATATGACTATGAGTTCGATAAACATTGGCACGAAACGGAATCCCAGTTTTATTTTAGGCAATATTATAAAAAGAATTGAACATATCTGACAAGAAAAAAGTGTTGCAATCTGTACATTTTTGTTTGCTGTACTAGCGTTTGAAACACGAACAGTAACTATAACCGAACCCGGTAAAATGTAAATAAGATCTAACGTTTCGCCCCAATATGGTTTTGTGACAAGTAGACATACGAAAGTACTATAACAGACCTGTGCCAAACTTATATCCTAGTAAGAAAGGAACACTCTTATTTTTTTCCTGTCACTTGTTCCATAAAGGCCATTTAAATAATTCACATGCAGCCGTCCAACAGTTTCTTTTAATCATGCCCAGAGACATATTTATATAAACACAATGTGTTTATATGTCTCGGATCATGACATTTTAATACAAATCTTGTGAAATGCGGGCCGTGACAGGTTTGCACAAGCATGGTTGCTCTTATCATTATATACGTTTTGAAAAACCGCATTTCTCAACATTGCTGTTGCAATCAAATGTTTATGCAGGGCTAGACTGAGGCTCGGGTCCATTACCGGGAACTTGCGCGACTAAATTCAAAGCATCTTTAATTCTTATATATCACGGCATTTCGGTAACTGAACCTTTCTTTTCTTTTTACAAAAATGCAAAATAATAGAAACGCAATCATTGACACTTACTTGGCAAGATTGTAGATCTGGCGGGCGAAATGTCAGGGAAAAGTTATAGTACCGATTCGGGTTGAATGTATCGAGAGAGTAGAAAACTAGCCAGTTGTTTACCGTACTTGATTCTGTATACTGGGCAAACTGTGCCAAATATTTTGAAATGTTTCTACTTTACGTGGAAATAACCTATGATTTGAGAATAACTATATTCATACAAAGGAACAAATTAGTTTATGATAACTTATCCGCCCTTTATTATCGCAAGAATATTCTTATTTTTCTGTCAATTATTTCATATAATATACTTGATTGTGTTGTAAACCTTTGTCTTTCCAAGTGGAATTACGTTTTATTCATAACTGGAGTAAAATTGAAACCTTTGTGGTTTATATTGATATGCAATGACATTCACAACATTTCAAGGTATACGATGGCAGTTCCTTGACAACAAAACCGTCGTCGCTGCGGACTACTTAGATAAACAATAACTGTTCTTGTTGATTTTGTCTACGCCAATCATTTATAAGAAATGTCTTAAACATATGGGATAATGAATAACCGTAACACTTTTACGAATGCATCAACTAAAATGTTTCATTTTTCGAATTATATCCAATCAGAGCGTTGGCTGGAGGCCTGAAAATCTCCCATGAAATGCCACCAGGAAAAAATGCCATACTGAATTGAATTTGATAGACCATTGAATTCTGCTAAATATTTTAATCTTGACTAAAATATGCTATGTAAGAACTCGCTTTGCTCGGTATAAACTCAAGATCTCGATATATATATTTACAGGATGACAAATCATCTGTCGGTGCAGACAGGGTACTTCAGGTAGTGGAAAACTTTGCACAGGCAATTTCTCACCGTTTAGATCAATTCAATGGCAGCAAGACGATTAAAACCGATAATATGGGTAATAGTTTTTAGGCAGTATTTGTTATTATTATTGTTACAAAATAATAAATTAGTATTAATCTTATGTCAAAGTCGTTTATATTGTAGCTTAACGGTGGATATATATTTTGAGATTTTGTTTGAATCATTTTAGTCGACAATTAAATGTTGCGTTGCTTATTTTTAAAACCGTTCTTTGCCAACTTTTAGAAAGAAGTATTATCATTCGATTATATATGTCCATTTCAGCAAATGGTTTACGTCTTTGCTTCTAATCTTGAGTTATTACAATTTTGCAATTAACGTTTTCTGTCACCAATTTCCAAACCTGTCATGATCGTCTTTCTTGGTGTGTGTCTCTACACAAGTTTCCGTTGTTGATAGTTATTTCAGTTCACTATTTAATCTACACAGTTGTAACGGTTGCTAGAATAGACGAAGGTGAAGATATACAGTTTCCACGGAAAACTTCTGCTGACTTGAAAAGTTCAAGTTCTGCTGAAATTCCTTTTTCTGCACTTGGAGGTACGATACATTTAGATTTTCGTTCTTTCTATTTTGTTTTCAACTTATTTATTTTACATCTTATATTAATAACGCTCTATGTCTGCTTACTGGAGTCTTAACCAGTACTCTCGACGTCTGTGAACCCAATTTACAGGCACTCTTTCTGTTAAATGGCAGCCATGTATTTTAACTTCCGCTCATTTCCTTCCACATTAACGACATTACCATAAACTGTTTTATTTGACGAAGGCGATGACTACTATCGTTGTAATAGTCTTAATAATGAACCGCCACATCTTTGTAAAAAGAAATAGCTAAATCCCGACATTTATTATGTTCATTGTTCTTTTTTCTAAAGTTTCGCAAACTAAAATGTAGACGCCCTTGGTCATAATAATGCAATTGTTGCAATAAAAGGTTAGGTTAAGATATTAATTATGTCGAGTCAAAACTTTTTTCTTTTTTTTATATATATCTTACAGGTATTGGGACTTATTCCGGAATACTCTACCATAATTTGTCTGGTTTGCTGTCCCCACGAATACATGATAAGGGGTTAGTAGAGAATAATCGAGCTTAAAAAAATGTTCATTGATATTTAAATAAAGAGCATTTAACGCATACAGTGTTAATCAATTAACTTGTGATATATTCGTAGGACTTTAAATAATTTACGTGATTTATTTCGGATATCAATCGAATTTGTATTTAATTAATTGATTGTTTTTGTGCAATTTTTCAGAAGATGAAGACATCAAATAGTTTACGACAATAACAAGAGTATAATTATATCTGCGACTGGCAATGATTCGAAAGCCTTCGCATGTCGACTGCAAGTAAAAGTGTTTTAGCTATATAAGGGTGAACTAATTAATTACCAGTATTCTATAAGATATATAAACCACAAATCAGCAAATATAAAAAGCAAAACATCGACATTAAATCGAATATATTCCGTAAAACAGTTGTTAGGTACAGGAATGTGTTTTCGACCCCACGATCAACTTTATGTGAGATCAGACCACACGAGATATGACGTAACAAGAAATATGTGCACAACAACATGCAAAACGTTTGATTGTATATACACAATACAAAAAGTTTAAGTTAAAAAATGCAGAAAACCTTAAAAAATAAATAGTTTTATACGATACGTCATGTTGATCGGCGACGCGATGCAATGTATCGTCAAAACATTTCTGTGTATAACGGATTTTCTCGGTAGATTGCTAAGTTTTGCCTGGTTTACGTCATTTATAGAAAAGGCTATTTTTCTAAAAGAAAATTAATTTACTTCTCGTGGACCATTAACTCTGCTTTAAAAATGCAACGATGATTGCATAGCAAAATCATTGCTGAACATTTCAAGATCACGTCCAACAAAGTTGCAGCAGATGATTTTGAAGGCACACAGGAAACCTCTTTTGAGCAATGAATAAAACAAAAATACTACATATTGAATATAGTTGCAAAAGTATGACAGAATGAGAAATTAATCATTACGAGCAAAATCTCCGTCTGTTGCAATGTTTCCAACACTAGTCTGATGCAGATGCGTCAACATTATCTGCATGTTCGAAGTAGATCAATCTTTTTGTTATCTTACTTCAGATCGGTCGATGATTGCGATTTCGTAATTAATGGAGCCGTGTTAGCCATGCAGCTTTTGAACACAACAGGGCCACCACCAAACTTTAAAATCAATCTGAACTTTGATAACTTCCAAGTGAGTGGTGTTTATGTATGACAGCTACTTGATATAATTCACTCAAATACATCTGACCTTCAGAGGTTGTGTAATCAACGCCAATAACGATCAAACTGCATACCTACAAAACTAATTTAGATGTACCATTCCCTCGGAGGCTACCTTGATTTTACAATCTGATTTAGAGGAGGGATGATCCTGTTAACACTTTGCGAATCTACAGGCCTGTTTACATCTTTACTGGTCACAAAGACACGCAAGTCGATATTCCTTGAATGACATTACCTATTTTAATTGTTACAACTATAGAATAATGAACATCTGTTCTTGAGTACCAGAAAAAGCTAACAATAGTGTAACTACGAAATCAGCCTTCTTTAAAGAATGTTAAAGATAATGAAATACAAAATGAAAATTTATCGGCGTAAATATAAATAATGACATTGACTTATTGTATAGTCAATGCCTTATTGCAAATAAAGTTCGCTTTCAAGAGTTATTCAACTGGACGATAAGTACAGTATTTCGATGGTTGGTTACCTTTTATCGGGCGTTCCTTACTTGCAATACATTATTATTTGACGTGCACATGTTTAGAGACATAAGTCAAGCAAACACACATTTCTTGGTATATTTCAGAGTGGAAAACTTGAATCAAAATGCTGTTTCTGGAATTATAATAGGTGGGTAAACCCTTGGACTTAATGATTATATGTAACGACAGTGTGGCAGAGGACTGTTGAACACATCTTGAAAAGAAAAAGACAACTTTGTGATTCCATCTTTTCATATGCAACAGTGTTTTCTTCAAAATACAAAACCTTTCCATACATACCATACATCTAAAACAAATGACGTTATAAATATGTAGGACATTGTGCGCAAGATTTCTATGAATTGAAATAAAGAGCAATAATGAAAAGACTTTAAAACAATATGGCAAAGGTAGAAATTGCTGATTACGGCATTTATTGCTTTCACCGCAAGGTTTTAAGAAGAAGCTGTAAATTCGTGAAATAAAAATACATGTGGGAAAGGGTTCATGGCTTAAGCATTTGGTTCTCATAACATTGAATCCATTTAAATGTAAAAGCACTCAAGTAACATGAGAGGTAAGGTGAAGCTTGTGTCTGGTGTCTAGTACCTAGTATCGTTTATCATAAACGATACTGGCAACCATAATCTAGTATCGTTTATCTCGACTGGGCCACTGAAAGTCCCGGTTACGGGGATCCTCTATCGTGGAGAGGGTAGCCTTGGGTATGTTCGCGACAATGCCTTGTGATATGAATCGATTTAATTTTCTACGGCGAGCAGTAAGAAATCTGCAAGCGGGGATGGAGGCAGAAGATTGGTTGATCTGAGTCACCTGATACAGTATCTATTGATATCAAAATCACGTGACAGAGATATAGCCAGTGATTGGCTGATGCCAGTCACATAACCTACCCTCTGCAGGCCCCGTCATGTGACCGAGGCACGTCCTAGAGCCTAACCCAATCACGTGATAGGGATATAGCTAGTGATTGGCTAAAACCAGTCACATTACACATACACCCTGCAGGATTTATCACGTGACAAATACATGCTCTAGATCAACTCAATCAACCCAGCTTAGTGTTAACCACTAAATATTAAGGCGTGACAATAATAACAAATACTTTTATGCGGACATAAAATCCATTTATAAATTAATTAGCATGTGTTTGAATGAGGAGAATACCTGTAATTCAAAAATATAGTGAGTGATACTAATAATTACTACTAAGTTATTTATTATATGAAAAGTCCACTTACTATTATTGATTAATATGATATTGCTCCTAAATACTTTTAGGACAGCAATTATATACAGTTCATTGTGTCTGTTGAAATAATAATCTTATATTATGTTATTGAACACATCAGACTTGAAGTGAACAGTGAACTGTGAACATGAATGAACACTTACAGCTATGTGTGCTATGTTATTGTAAATAGCTTTTATTGAAATAATGTTTACTAACTACAATGTCATGTGAATATGAATTATTAATTACACCATGACCTGTGATAGTTATACATGTATTGAAGGATAAATAAAGATTATTATTACTCCTCTACGGCTGTCCCGATACTAGATTCTGGTTGCCAGTATCGTTTATGATAAACGATGCTACATTCTAGTTGCCAGTATCATTTATAATAATGATACTAGATTATGATTGTCAGTATAGTTTATGATAAACGATACTAGATACTAGACACTAGACACCAACTTCACCTTACCCACATGGGAACCAGTTAAGCACCATACAGTACTAAATTCACATAGTCAATATCATCAAATTGCTACAGTTAGACTTCAGATAATTGACAACTGATTTTTAAAGATGGATTGTTTAATACCTCTATAACAAATCAACATATTTTAAATAGATATCTTAAATCCTATCATCAGTTTTTAAGAACACGTCATTTCTCCCGTTCAAATTACGAAAAATAATGGGATAAGAAGTGAAGTTAACATTTCATCGGTAAACATGTCCATGGATATGTTAACTTGATATAATATTGTCAGTGTCGATATCGGACATCGTCGGTATCTTCATTCACTCGCTTGTTCATTGATGACATCAGCCATTCAATTTTTCATTACGGTAAGCTACTTCAGTTTCGCGATAAATATTGGTCAAAACCCTGTACAGAAAAACAGGATGGTAGATAAATTGAATTCTGTTCCATCAATGGTCCTATAAGTGCTCTATTTAGTTAGTAAATTTAATATAACTGGCGTTTAAACGTTACCCACGAGTATATAATAACGAGTACATGTATCACAGTTTTTGTTTCAGACAATATTTTAAATAAATTACAGTGTAAAAATTGCTTAGGAAAGGGAGATGTATTTAGACATTTCTTAATATGTTACTAAAATGTTTAATAATCTATTCTGCTGCAGATTCCATTGTATCTTTTATAAGAGAGAACATATAGTGATTTATGCTATGGCATATGTTTTCTGTTTGTAACATAATAGAAAAAAATATTTTTAAACAGGAGTTCATGGGATACATTCGGATGCAAGTTAGACAAAGACAAGACAAACAGTTCTATTTCTATCTGTACTTGTAACCATACGACTAACTTTGCCATTCTGCTGAATCCCTATAAAACGGTATGTTACATAGATTGAATGAGTAATTCTCGCGACAGTATACCTGCTTTGAATATGGCCATCACAGTAAAATGCCAATACTGCTACAGGAACCATCGTATGTTTATATAGGTCATTTACTTTTTGTCACATTTAAAGATTCTAATATAGTACTATTCTGATCACATTAACGACCTTTTAATGCATCAACTAAAAAACCTTTGATTTCAATGTAAATTACATGCCCTATATGCCTTTAATTAATGACTTTATTTTTAAATTTAAACAAATCGATTGAAAAAGAAACCCCGCAGTACAAAATAACTAGTGATTATCCAAATCAACTTGCCTAGGGGCTTTACAATTTGATCGGAAAGATTGATAATCAGACAGGCATTAACTAGGTAAAACTACACTACGGTCTATGTACCTCGATCGTAGATCGTTCACATTCAATCACTTGCCTACTTCGTTTCAGAAAAATGTGGATTCAAAAGTATTGGATTACATATCACTAGTTGGCTGTAGTATATCCATGGTGTGTCTGATTGTAACTATCGCGATGCATGCTGCACTTTGGAGGTACGAGGAACTTTGACACTTTATTTAAGAAATCTACACGTGGTCGGACAAAAACATCGTAAAACCGAATTTGATATTGAAATAAAGAAGATATATTTTACTGGTGAATGATCAATCTATATATATTTGACCTTTCGCTTCAATAGCGTTTATTGTGAAGTTTACGAAGTAAAACATTATATGTTCAAGTTATGTTTCGCTTCAATAGCATGATTAATGCAATTAACGATTTCAAATGTATCTATTCGAGTGTTCTTTCGCTTCATTGGCATGAGCAATGAAATTAATAAGATCCAACGTTTGTGTGGTGCAGTTAACGAGATCACACTTATCTCTTCGAGTGAGTTTTTGCTTCAATTACATGAGTGCTGACATTTAATAGTTTGATTATTCACCGAAACAAACAAACATTTTCTAGATTTATGATTTTCTTTAGAATATGTGTTATTTTCAAGCAACTCTTGAAATTGTTATACTATATGGAACACCCAAATATGTATGAAAAGCGGCTCGTGAACTGCAGAACATTAATATTACTTATATAATAGAGTTATTATCAATTTCATCCAATGATGCATGTTGAAAATACAATAAACAGTCAATAACATGATATTAAATCAATACTTTTAACAAGCTTATTACTATTCTACGAGTCGATTCTTTAAAACCGATACAGTTTTAATCTGTCATAAATGTTGTCTGCTAGTAAATATATCTGTATTATATAGCATAACAAGAGAATATGATAAAGGTATTATTACCAACAATTTATTACAGGGGTTCGTATCCAGAGGGGAAATACATTTCCTATTTCAGAACAGTGGAATTATAACTCGATAAAAGCCAATGTTTGATGGTGTATTTTTCAATAACACCACGGATAGCATATAATAAATTACTAGACATGAACATCATTACCATCATTATTTTTATTCAACTATTTTTGCAGATATATAAAGTCAGACAGAACAAACATTTTGATTAACCTTTCCATAGCGTTGATACTGTCGAATGCCACATTCATATTCGGTGCGGACAAAACGGAAAATAAGGTATTTATTTTTTACATTTACGTTACAATATTTAATAAAAATATAAATTTTCCACCTCACGTCAATTTATATCAGTATTTAGTGTAGACATAACGAAATATCAGGTTTATGTTTTAAGTGTTGCACTTGCGATTACACGTATCCTGATTAGTTTAAGGTTTATTTTCCAGTGTACATAAAGGGTTACATTTTCATTGTACGTAGAGTTACATTTTCATTGTACATAAAGGGTTACATTTTCATTGTACATAAGGAGTTACATTTTCACTGAACATAAATGGTTACATTTTCAGTGTACATAAATGGTTATATTTTCAGTGTACATAAATATTTACCTTTTCAGTGTATATAAATGGGCTTTCAGTGTACATCAATTGTTACCTTTCCAATGTACACAAATGGCTACCGTTTCAGTGTACATTAATGGTTACCTTTTCAGTGAACAAAAATGGTTCCATTTTCAGGGTACATAAATGGTAACTTTTTCAGTGTACATAGATGGTTACCTTTTCAGTTTACGAAAATGGTTACCTTTTCAGTCTACTCAAATGGTTACCTTTTAAGTGTTCATAGATGGTTACCGATTCAGTGTCCAAAAAATGTTACATTATCAGTGTACATAAATTGTTACCTTTTCAGTGTTTATAAATGGTTACATTTTCAGTGTACATAAATGGTTACCGTTTTCAGTGTACCGCAATGTTCTTGCGAAAGTTTTTCTGATGACAAGTGTCGTCGTCGTTAACTTTCTTTAGGATAATCAATTTCTCTCTTGGCCACTAATATTTCAAATGTCGTCTGCTGCAGATACGTGAAATACGTATGCATGTTTGAAATGGTTAAACTATATGTCTGGAGTATTTACTGTCATCTTCAGTTTGAATTTACATGGGTAGTTTTAGCAATGGTGACAGATAAACGTAACACTACATCTACCTCGTCCTGTTTTCCCTAATGTTGTTCAACCCAACTAAAATACGCATTGATCACCGTTAGATTTATCTTCTTTTTTAATTTTGTTCCACAAGTAGTTTATACAATTGTGGCAGTTGCGTTACATTACATATACCTCGTCCTGCTTTCTTTCATGTTGTTCGGCAGCTCTGAAATAAATACTGATCACCGTTAGACATATGTTTTTAATTTCGTTCCACAGGTTGTTTGTACAGCAGTTGCAGTAGCGTTACATTACATATACCTCGTTGTGTTTTTCCTCATGCTGTCCGAAGGCATTGAGATATTCATCACTGTGGTATACGTATTCGCCATGAAATCAAGACTACGACAGCTTCACCTTATGTCATGGGGTAACTAAGCAATGCGCTGTGTTCTATGAAACACAACCATAGTATATATGCGATCAGGCCAGAGACATATCAAACTAGATTGATTTTGATCTGCGCTGGTCGCCAATAAACAACAGTTTGTTTACAAATTGTCGAATAAAATCCATATGGAACATATAGCACACATGCGCATGCAGATCTTTAGATACATAACATAAAAGCGATAGTGTTGGTTTTCTTGGAACATAGCTTATTGATCGTTTTTTTTTTATATCAAACAACATCCTCGTATATAATTTTTTTTTTTGGGTTGTATGGTTTGGCATTATATAATAGTTTATTTGCATAATACTCGTATTAATGATGCTTCATTTTTAGTTTGTCATAACACAATTAGCATATGGACAGACAGTGACGACTCAGATGAAAGTGTGCGTATGCATATCATCACATTTATTTACGCAGACTGTCTAAGACCCTAAATAACCAAACGCGGCAAATATATTTCTATAGTATGTTTTAATATAAAGGTATACACCCATGTCTTATCCTACAATGTGATGTTGCTTAGGCGTGGATTTTGTGATATGAGTCGCATGGAATATATATAACTCGCGAGACCGAAGATTCCACGCTCCGAGTAGATAATATAGGATCGCGTATCGCTACGAAAACCTAATGTTTCTTTAAATGTAATTATACATGTGAAAACTTTAAATACAGAAAAAGGCAAAGTATAACAATTTAAATGTTTTCAATAATGAAATAACACATTTTACACATGAATTAAGAATGTTCAATGGCATGTGAATAACGTCACACTACCGGATTTTGAATGACAGGAATTCAAATTTCAGTGACGTCACATGACTACATTTGGTTCGTTATTTAACCCTGTAAAACACATTATTTCAATCCGTCGTATTGTTTTTGCTCCGGAATGAGCGCTGGTATATAATAAGTATTTTCATCATAAACTCATGCAACGTAAATGTTAAATGCATAATTCCGTATGCAATACGCAATCTAGATACGTCACTGTTCGACGTCATTGAAAGCGTTTGACGAATAAACACTTTTTAACACAAACTGCTGAATTTGAGCTATTTGTGTTCACGTTTGTTGAAATATTGTTCTCAAAAACTATTTGACCGAATTAAAAAAAAATCTCATGAACGTTCCCTTTATTAAAACATGTCCGCACCGCTGCATAAGTTTGTCGTAAAGATAGAACACTAATAAAACTTTCCCTAACCAAAATGTCCAATTTCGAAATATGTTCATCTAAATATTACGTAGCTTTTCATCTTCTAGATGCATGCCAGACATAAAAATGGTCATATATTTGAATGACTTGTACTCAATATCAAAGTCATTCAAACCCTTCCGCTGAACTGCACAATACTGATGCCAGAGTTAAAAATATTTAACATTTTAGAAGGTTATCGTCTTCCGAACAGCGGGCACACATTCAAATTAAATTAACAGGAATGACAATGCAACCGAAATTAAAAGGAACACTCCTGTATAGGCCCTCTATCATATACTCTTAGTGGCCTATTACTTAACTTGTTTGAACTCTTCCGATGTACTGCACAAGCTGGATAAACGATAAAAAAAAAGTATTTAAATAGCATCTCTAACTAAACCACTAGTCAAATGTTAAGATGAATGTAAGTAATGGACACACAGAATGACACACATGGTTTACCATTAACCATTCCTTATTCATGGGATTTCAGGTGTACCGGCGATTATTGTTGGGATTTCTGTTGCAGTGACTCAATCAGATGGTTATGGATCAGAGGAATAGTAAGTGGTGAGTCTTTCTGGTCTTTTATCCAGTTTATTGTTAGAAGACATTATTTATTTCATTCCTTTTACCAATTTGATATATATATATCATTAGACAGGACTAATTAGAACAATAATGAATTAAGACTGCTTTATCATCATCATCATTATTATTTATTATATTTTGTGTCATTATTATATTTCCTACTTAAATTATTATTATAAGATTTCCTGTTAATTTAATTAAAAATGAAAGCTTACATGAATTTATAAAATACTAAGTAAAGATTTACCGCCTATGTTCTTGTCATTGAGCTTCAAGACTTTTTGGAATAATCGATTTTCGAGCACAACAAAATGCATCTGTGAGCTTTGTATGACATATGATCACATAGATTAAACGAGGTAACTGAGGCAACTATGATGGTACTGATGATGGTAGTTTAGTTGATGATGATGATAATGATGGTGGTGTTTTCTTGATGATGATAAGGATGATGGTGTTTTTCTTGATAATGATGATGGTGTTTTTCTTGATGATGGTCATGGTGTTTTTCTTGATTATGATGATAATGATGATTGTGCTTTTCTTGAGGATGATGATAATGATGATGGATTTTTCTTGAGGATATTGATAATGATGATGGTGTTTTCCTTGATGATGATGATAATAATGATGATGCGGTGGGAGAGGATGATTGTGACGGTGATGATGATGATACTATTGGACTGATACGATTTCTTCTAAAGTATTAATATAATTAAATATTATTAATAATAGTAATAATAATAATAATAATGATAGTAATAATATCAATAATGACTATGGCCAATGCCATGATGATTGTTGTGATAATGAGGATGATTATGATGATGATGATCTTGGTGGTTTTGATCTTGATGACGAAGATGATCAGATTATTATGATGATGATGATTATGAATAATTAACTTTCTTTACTTTACAGTTGCTGGTTGTCAGTTCATAGTGCATTAATCTGGGCTTTTGTAGGGCCAGCCCTAGCAATCATACTTGTAGGTTACATGTCTTTATTAATTGATAAAAATCTTCTTTTTTTTAGTTACATTGTCATTTTGTATTCCATTGCCATATCCATGAATGGGCTATACATTATTTATGGGGAAAAACAGAAATCAGATGACTTGGAATAATGTTGTGCGGAGTACAAGTGAAAGCCATGTTGCGTGAACTAGCCTTCGTGATATAACTGAAAACAAGAAATATCTTTAAAAAAGATAAACGGCGATCAGTATGAGAAAACACTGAGAACTGGAACATGCGCATATCATTTGATATTTTGTCTTACTTATTAGAATGAGAGAAAACAATAACGTTAAATATGTAATATTTGGTTTATAAATGTTTTAGTTCATATATATACTTTGGTTTTGATATAAATGCGAGATAGAAAAAGGCTTGCCTCTGCCGGGAAGTGAACCTCAGACCTATCACTTGACAATCCAAGTCAACATCCATTACACCAGCGCGACATGAAGTTATTCCGTTCAAGGCCGAGAATTCATCACTTGGCTGGAAATTACACGAGGCTGCCAAGAGGTGTTATTATGTAACACAGCATAAGTTTCAAGTGACGATAGATAGCTGAAAACTTATCATGTTTAAAAAACAATCAATATTTTGCTCTTAAATATTATATTTCATACGTTTTCACTGATTTTTTCAACTGAAATTTATTTCTTAAGGAAAACAATTAAAGGTAAGTATGCAGAACATTTCATTTTAAAACTGCACCTTATTCATATCCTTTATTTCTTCGACATTATTCATTAAATTCAACATTTGATTGGTCTACAATCTAGATCATTAATTTTGTTTAACATCTAGGTCAAAACCCACGTTAATCAGCTATCGCCTCAAAACAACAACGTTGTAATCGGCATTTAAGTCAAAATAATCAACCATTGTCGTAGTAAAAGCCCTACAAAACTGTTATCGTCATGTTTGGATATACTCGTCATAAACTAATGAATATATTGTTTCTCTTCGATAAATTCGCAGACTGTCTTCTGTAAAATATGCCCAGCATGATAAACAAATGTAAACAAAGCATTATATAGGCCTCCAATATCAAACAAACGTCGATATTATTAGTCTTACATTTTATGTAATAGTTATATGTAACTGCCATAACTGACGTATATATACACTGGTGTGATATAAGTATGTTTATATATAATGGAACGGACACAAATACAATTGTCCCTAAACAACGCTAATCAATAACTTATACTACTGAAATGTTTACAACTTTATAACATCTTATACTTGACACAAGACGACTACACACGGTGAAAGCATTTTAGTAATGTAAAGTGGAAGCAATAAATACATAATAGACTCAAACTGGTCTTGTAATGGACCCTTTCGCACTACCGCTTTATCGAACTGTTTATTATAGCTAGTTTACCACTGTGTCATAAGCTAAAGGTACATAGTTGGTTCATTGATTGAGTCACAGTTTATGCAAAACCATGTGTGTGTCTGCTCTCTCGTACCAGTACACTACACAACTGTGTTTCCATGCTACTAGACTATTACGCTTGTTACAATGAACTGTGTATACTTGTCTGAAAGAAGAATGGTCAAGTTTGGATTCGAACTCTCGTCCCTAGCATTTATAGCCATCCGTGTAACCTATTGAGCTTTGGCAGCTCAACTAGAATTGAAATGATGATAAGGGGATTAAGAATAACATAAATGTGGTAAATATGGCATCAGTTGTAATGTTAGTTAAAATGGTATACATTTCATTTAATTAACCTACCATGAACCTATTGTATAAATAATAGGTTAGTCGAATCAAGATTGGTAAATTATGGAGCCCCTAAAGTGACAATCAACATATTTTTTAAATATATAAATACGCGTTGTTCATTTCTTTTAAACGCATTACTCTTTTCATTTAAACGAAATACTTATTTCGTTAAAACGAAATAATAATTCGATATTTTGTTTAGTATGCAAATAAGTATTTGTATTTCGTTCAAACGAAATGATTATTATTCGACACTTTGTATTAATATGCAAATTAACCGTTTTATTTCGTATTTACGAAATAATAATTATTTTTTGACATTTCTGTTTAAATTTTTTTGACATTTCTTTTTAAAATGCCAATTAACCGTTTTATTTCGTATTTACGAAATAATACTTATTATTCGACACTTTTTTTATATACAAATTTGGGCCGTTTTATTAAGTAAATTTGTTCTCGCTTCTACCACCATCCGAGCACCAGTAGCGGAGTCGATATTGACGCGATATGTCAATCCAGGGGTTGACAGTTTGAACCCCAGCTCGGCCAGCATTCTTTCCGATATTGGACAAAAGTAACTGTAACAAGTGTCATTCGTCTTTCACCAATGGGCTAATAGCCGATTTTGAAAAGCAACCAGTTGCTTGGAAAGTATATTGAGTGGAGTAATGGTGTGAGAAAATCAAGAAACATATGATAAAGTGAACTGGCCACTGTGATATGACTGAAAAACTGTTGAAAACGGCGTTTAAGCCCAATCAATCAAAACCATCAGACAACCACGTTGAAACTCGGTAACACGTTCACTTATAAAGTTTATGAAATGTAATGGGTTATGCTAAAAACGAAATAAAACGGCATATTAAAAAAAACAATCAAAGTATTTTTTTCGTTTTTACGAAATAGACAGCTTATTTGCATATTAAAATAAAGTATCGAATTATCATTTCGTTTATACGAAATAAGTATTTCGTTTAAGGAAAATGATTATTTCGTAAATACGAAATAAATAGAGGATCTTACATGAGTGCTTATTTGTTATTGTTTTTATGAAACGAGTCAACTGAAATAATATCACACGAGGCTCTGCTGAGCGTCATATTCGTTTCAGTCGACAAGTTTCATAAAAACAATATCAAATAAGCACGAATGTAAGATTCTATTTATCACATAACACCATAAAAAGATTGTTTTCAATCTTTAAATCGATCTTTCTTCGTCCTAATGTAAACAGTGACCGAAGTTCACCCCGAAGTTCAAATGCATACTTCCACTGTAAAAAGTAGTGCCTATTAATAAACTTTTGATTTTATACAAAATCAGCAACAAGGCACTTATAACATTTCATTTATCTAGATTTATTCTCTTTAAACAATATTTTTAATAAATGCCGAAATTCAGAACAATTATAAACACTATGATGTCATTTAAAGTGACGTCACACTGGAGTGACGTCACATACGTGCTGTGAGTAGGCTATTTATGTAACTAGTTACATATGATATTTATGTCACTGCTTTATGTCACTCCTGGAGCGCAAGTTATGTGATAAAACGGCTTATTTGCATATTAAAAAAAAGGAATCGAATTTATATTTTGTTTTTACGAAATAAAACAGCTAATTTGCATATTAAAACAAGAATTACGCGTAATTAAATGTCTCGCTGTCCCCTGCTTTGACTATCAATGCAAGTTTAAAAGACAAAAAGTAAAATAACAAAACTTTAACTTTCAGCTAAACACAATGGCTTTTAAACAAGAAATTAAAAAAAAAAAATACAAAGTTAAAATATACAAGAAATTCCCAAATTTTTTTTTTGACCTAAACGCAAAGTTAAAAAATACAAGAAATTCAAAAAAAATAACAAAATACAAACGTTTTACCCCACAACCTGTTTGATATGTTGAAGTACTTTATTTATGAAATGTGTGTTCACAATTTGAAATTAATCCAACAAAATATGAAGTAGCTATGTCCAATTCTCAAAATCCAAACATCAAGTGTTTTACCCCAAAAAAAGGTCACACTCAGCATCATCAGCATACAATGTGCAGAAGGGTAGTTGATATCACTATATTCCAAATATGAAAGCCCTAGTACCAGTACTTATTGAGAAAAAACAATCAAAACTTTAACGTTGAGCTTAACGCAAAATTGAAAAATCCAAGAAATGAAAAAGAAAAAAATCCAAGTGTTTGACCCAAAAACCCGTTTAATATGTTGAAGTACTTTATTTATGAAATATGTGTGCAACATTTGAAATCAATCTAACACAAAATGAGGATGTTATGACCAATTCTCAAAGTCAACCAAAAACCACAAAAATCATGTTTTTTACCCCAAAAATAAGGTCACACTCAGTATCTTTAGCATACAATGTGAAGAAGGGTATTAGATGTAACTACATTCGAAAAATGAAAGCCCTAGTACCAGTACTTATTCAGAAAAAAGATAAAAAAATGTAACTTTAACGTTGAGCTAAACGCAAATACTTGACGCCGTCGCCGTCGCCAGAAAAGCAACACCTTAGTCTCGCTTTCGCAACTTCGTCGCAGCGAGACAAAAAGTATCCAATTATTATTACGTTTTTACGGATTAAAATATTTCGTTTAAACAAATACAATATTCGTAAATAGGAAATAAACTGCTAATTTGCCTATTTAAAAAAGTATTGAATTTTTATTTCGTTTTTTAATTATGCAAATTAATTTCGTCAATACGAAATAAATCGGCTGATTTGCATATCTAAAAAAGGTATTGAATCATTGTTTCATTTTAACGAAATGATTATTTCGTAAGTACGAATTAACAACTAATTTGCTTATTAAAAAAAGGTATCGAATTATTATTTCGTTTTATGAAATGTCATGGGTTATGCTAAATACTAAATAAAACGGCTAATTTGCAAACTAAACAAATATATTTAATGTCACTTTAGGGGCTCCGTAGTTTAAATTTGCTTCGCAGGTTTTGATTCCGTCATTTATTGTTTAAGATTGTTTTAGATATTTGTTTTAACTCTTTCACTGACGAATTACATAAAGTCGACTCTTCCAAATAAAAAAAATATCCCGCTCCAGTTTTCGTCCAACAGGAAATTGGGTAAAATTAAATGTCTAAGTGGCAAAAAATGCGGATTTTAGGAGAGAAGAGCTGTCTTACCTGAATCTGCATCTTTTTGCAAAAGACTTCAATTGCTTTTGGCAGCGAAAATGTTAATTGAAAGGCATAACCCATTTGAGTTCACGAAACGCCAAAATCACTTTACTTATTTTAGGCAAACTTTGTCCAATTGTGTATTGTCATGAAAGCGATGTTCAAAGCCAGAACAATACAAGAAAGATCGAGGGTTGACAAAGTTAAGTAAGTTGATGATTCTACTCTCGTTATATATTTTTACAAAAATACTCTATATACATTGGTTCAGAACTTGTATGCAGAAAAGCATCGTGTACCTAAACGCTGTGTTGTCTGTTTCCCCATCTTTGATTAATATATGACCTTGTTACGGTTTCAATGCGGTGTGGTATTTACCATAATTGTTATGTTTAAGTTAAAGGGTTTTCTACACTGTTCAAAAATTGATATTTGAGCAAGCTTATACATGTTTATGTTATAGCCGAAAATACATGCAGTCTTGTTTGATTCTATAATATCGCTGAACTGTATCTATTACCTCGCACTTTTACCTGATTGAGCATTCATGCAAACATGTATGAGTTTTTTCAGCTTCTTGTACATATAATTGTGTCGTTTCAATGGTCATTTTTGGAGCAAGAGCTGGCACTCAGATTGGTTTACCATTTTCCAGATATGCTTTTTACTTTCACCATGTGCTTATTAGCAGTAGTCAATGCCATCTTTAAGAGATGTAGAAAACTGTTTCAATATGAATATATATAAGCCTACAATTATATCAAGTGAATGTAGTGGTAAATGCTGAAGCTGCTGAAACAAAATCTCCTTATCCAAGAAAACTTAATTTTGCTAAATTTACATCTTAGATGTCCTGTAATTTAGACTAGAAATTCCTTCTGTGAAGATGTGGCAACATTTCAATTCGTAGGAGTCTTACACCAATTGTTGCTTTGTAGTTGTTTATTATTAACTGTGTATGGGGTGTCCTTAAAGCCACTTAACTTATTTTCACTGTCATTGTCATTTTATATCATTTTGAAGAACATGTATTTTCCGTTATGAAGGACCGCTGTACGTTGTCTGTGAGTTTGGTTATCACTGACAGAATGAGTTTATAATACATTTTTTTTCTTATTAAGGACCGGTGTACGTTGCCTATGCGTTTTGTTACCACTGACAGGAGGAACTTGGGTGATTGGTCTGTTTTATGTCAACGAAAGTTTGGCTTGGATACAATATACGTTTGCAGTCTTGAATGGTCTTCAGGTATTATTTAACTATTCCTTTTAATAATGTGTTATTGTTTATTTCGTTAATGATATAGTAGTGATTTAATGTAATTGTTTCTGCTAAAACCATCAGAATAGACGAGGTGCTGATTGATTTGAACGTCATACACACAAAGTTTGCTTTGTATCTTACCTGTATATAGTGTGTGATAACCTCGTATTGTGCATCCTAAAAGTGATCTATACTGGATGAAAAATAGATATTATCAATGAATATAGACGCTTTGGTAACATTCCTATCTTTCAATGATGCTTTTTCCTTGTGTATACAAAAACATGCATAATGCTATACCATAACGTAGTACAGTTGTTCATATCTTCTATTTATCTACCTGTGAGAACATCAAATCCTCGAAAGAGGGATCTCGAAAAAACACCTTAAATGCTTCTAACATCAATGTTTTACATATGTCTTGTAAATGGTTCCTATTTTCTAGGTTTCCTTTGGAAGTCTATTTAGACAGTTAAGTACGTTTTTTTGCAGTATTGTTTACTTGTATTCCATTCACATTTTTGTAAATAGTATAATCTACGTGTGATAATATATAAATACTTCGTTAATGTTATTTGTTAACAGACTGGATTTTATCTCATTCCAGGGTGTGTTTATTTTACTGTTTCACTGTATAACCAATTATCAGGTGAGTGTAAAGTAAGCTTTTTTGGCCCGGGTCTGGCTCGCCAAACTGTGTGTTTAGGGTAAAAGACAGATAAGGGATCTAATTGCCATTCGGACAGTGAACAACCAGTTACGCCTGTGTGACAATAAACCGTGATCGAAATTTAACAAAGGAAAAAATCGCCAAGAACATTATACCCCATGTCGCATGTTGCAGATCAATAACATTTTAGCAAACAAAAGTATCAACTCGACTTAACTCGTTTTCTCAATTCGCACGTGGATTTCTTAAATACTATAATTGGTTTCCTACGGTGTTGTAAAGTTGATTCCCAGTACCAGCATATGATATCAAAAACTATCTATAGGTGATGTTATGAATTAAATTACTGGTTCACATTAGATAATACCTTAAACTATCGAATGGTGATGTTAACAGTTGAATCATTGGTTCTCGTTAGATATATGTTTAAATATCGTATGGTAAAATATAAAATTATCGTATGTTGATATTAAAAATTGAGACCTCGGTTCTCATTAGATACAATGTTAAACTATCAAATGGTGTGGTTGAAAAATGATTCATCGGTTCACATTATACACAATATTAAACTGTCGTATGGTGAGGGTAAAAATGAATTCATCAGTTCACATTAGATAATATCTTAAACTATCGAACTGTCAGGTTAAAAGATTATTCATCGGTTCACATTCGATATTTATCGTAAACTATCGAATGGTGATGTTTAAAGTGGATTCATCGGTTAACATTAGATACTATGTTAAACTATAGAATGGTAAGGATAAAAATTGGCTTCTCAGTTTACATTATCAGATCATATCTAAAACTATCGTACTATAAGTTTAAAAATAGATTCCTCGGTTAACATGAGATGATATCAAAAATATTCTTATGAATCACATTCCATCGTAAATATTCGCTCTGGTAATATATCCTGTATAACCTACCCTGGATTACATGTACCTACTCCACACATTGCGAGCTATCAATCCTGATCATTTGTTCTTATATAGCTGATTAGGGGTTGCGACGGAAGTACGTGCATGACATTAGAACCATACCTCATTATTGTTCTAACTATTCCTTCACGTTTACGTTTGTTTTTTACTTAATATTCAAGAAATTATGTAAAACTACCATTTTCATGCATATTTTTAGATTAGAATTGCCATTTCAAGGAGGATAGAATTATACAAAGCATCGTCTAACAATCCTGCTGTAAGTTACCTTGAATATTTCACATACGTACCATAACATCTTATTCCTCCTTCTACTCTGTGTGTCTCAAGCTTAAAAAATCTTCTCATTTTGTCTGTCTGTATATGTGTTATCTGTCTGTCCGTCTGCCTGTCTGGCTGGCTGTCTGTCTGTTTGCATGTTTGTCTGTCTGCATGTTTGTCTATCCGTCTGTTAGTCTGTATGTTTGTCCGGTTGTCTTTGTTTGCCTGTCTGTCTATCCGTATTTATGTCTGTTTGTCTTTATCACAGGGAGAGATACATGCAGCCAGTTCGGGGCTCGAGCCTAGGACCGACTAAGGTAAACGGACCAGTTACATATACACTCTCCAATTTTGTACAATTTAGAGTAGCGTCATACACCCCTGCTTTACTGGACATTCGTCCTCGAATTTCAGTACACAAGTGCCAATAATGTCATAATATAAATAGCCATCGCTGTTACAGCCATACGTCGTGCAGCAATAGTACAGGGAAATAAAATATATAATTTACACAAGCTTGTTAGAACATTGTGCAAAATTGTTATGATTCTGATCAGACTGAGCTGAGCTTTCAGACAAGCGTATCTGAACACTGTTCTGAAATGCCAAATTGTACCCTATCAT
The DNA here is from genome assembly GCA_031761405.1 of Serripes groenlandicus. NCBI lineage: Eukaryota > Metazoa > Mollusca > Bivalvia > Cardiida > Cardiidae > Serripes > Serripes groenlandicus. The sequence continues at coordinate 217,485,615 of JASEVX010000001.1, forward strand.
GCACTGGCTGATTTAGTTTATTCATTAATCATTACCCGAAATGTTACGAGCGATTATAACCTAGTAAAAACAGGTCTTACCCTGACATTGTTTTAATGAGTACTCACTTTGCGGTGGTTATTGTTGGCTATTTTTCACATCGATACCTCCAAATCTAGACACCTTCGTTATAAATCACCGTATAATTCACGCAGTATTTCTTTGATAAAAAGATCTATAGTAAAACACCTCAATGAACGCCAAAGTATGGTAAATTGAACTACAGTATTTGATGAGAAAGACATATGCGTGGTATGTATTTTCAAATTAACGATACATAGTTTATTTTCATTTTAGGACTCAAGAGGACACACGACTACCTACTTGTAAACATTGAAATAACAGATGAAAGTCCCTATCCTGTCGAACTATGGCGACTTATATGACCATATACATATCTTTGGAGTACATCTTGATTAGCATCATTGCATGGTTTATTAACAATTTAGATTGAGATCAAACTGTAGACTGAGATCAAATCAGATCACGTGTCTATAAATGCAATGTGTTTGCAACTTATAACATGTGTATATACATGTGTATCAGATCAAATGTAATGTATTCTGTGGATAGACTTAAAACGTTATGAATAATGTAGAAATTGATCAGACTGATTTAATATGCAGTGTCACAAGATGGTGAAGGACCGGCAATTCATTAAAGTAGAATTGATAACGAATCTTTAGATAAGAATATAAAACGTATTTAATTTACATAAATACAAATTTACACACAAAAAAACAATTTCTTTGTTAACAAAAATAAGTAATGCAATAAGATTAGAACACTCACATTCGCGCTCTCACTAAGAACTCTCTCCCCAATCACTTCACCTTTCCCATCACTTCTGTCTCTGGATCCTAGTAATGATCCTTGAAATAACTAATCAACTCTTAACTGACTATTTCACTGTCCGACTGACATCTTGAATCATTGTCATCAAGAAAGAACTATACCACTTTCTCGACTTTTCATAGTCGCTGTAATCTAAAACACTGCGTCGTATATATCCTCCGACTCAAGGAACGACACACTACACAACTCTGGATATATGGATCTACGCGTGCTAGGACGGTACTCCTCCTAATGTCACCCGTTACGATGTATTCTGGAGTTGTGGACTACGTCACACATACAATCTTCGTTCTGCAAACGTTTGCGTTTGGAACATCAAATATTTTGGCTATTACCATAGCAACTATCCAAAGACATAACTTATAACAAATAAACTAGTCTTATAATCAAATCAAGAATGTTCCGTAAACTAAAAAACCTACCATTTTACAATCCTGTGGCCTATGGTATGCATCGCTTCTCCAAAATACTATATATTTACTCTTTCAACTTTCACTCTATCCTTTACATACAAATATATCTTCACCAATAGCATACGGACACATGGTCTCGCTCCTGACGGACTCTATTTATGTGACAACCATTCACTTCATGAACCACAGAATTTCTCTAAACAATTAATAAACTAACACTCATTTCAATACCGGTCTTTACATAACTCAATGTAAATGTGCACAGATTCCATTTTAATTATGCAGAGAAAACCCCTTACACAATAGATAGGATTTTAACATACCCATCAGCCGTGTGAAATGGTCACACCATATAAGCTCCAACCACAACGAGTGAAACCGTCTGGCGAATTTCCGTTACTGACGGTCATGTAGAATGTTTGAGTAACTTATATAGTAACAATCAACCTTGTAAAACCTGAACCTCATGTTGACAGGCAGAATTCACGTGCAGCTCACAACTTAGTAAACCACACCCAAATGTCAATGCATTTAAAGGCCAAGTGAACTAGCAACATTGTTTATCGTAATTAACCCGTTTAAAACCGTCAATTTCATAATTCTCAACTTATTTACATGAAATAAACGTCTAATATGCTTAATCGCAAATTTCACATATGGATAAGATAATAACTTTATAAACAATATTATCCATGACGATCCTGCGATAAGCTTAAACCATACTTGATCAACCTGCACTGACCGTATATAATTCAGGCCACGCCAAAGTTATTTTGTTACATGCAGATTGGTTATGGTTTTTAACTCAATGAAATGTTTGTATTGTGTCGTGACCATGAACTGGATATCTCCCTTTCTCTCTCCCTCTCGCCTGTTAGGATCTTTGGATGTCCGTTGAACGTCGTACGTGTATGTACCAAACGTATAGGTAGTTGTTCGGTTTCCTGTGTTGTGCTGTGGTTACAAAGGTTCCCCATTTTGGCGTAGGATTTTAACCGGAACAGTCATTTTATCTCTACTGAGCACGAAGTACTCTATGTGAGTGATTGTGATCGTCCTTGTCCGTCGTCCATTGTGCGTCGAGCGTCCCTCAACTCCTTCTCCTCAATAACCATAGATTCGATTGGGATGGAATTTCACGGGACACATCCTCTCAATGTCCTCACAAGATTCCTCCAAACCTGTTAGCCGTTTTGTCTTATATGGTTAAGTGAAAATTTTAAAAACCTTTTTCTTCAAAAGCATTTGGCTAATTTCCAAATAAGTGTGTAGAAATTATCCTTTGGTGACCCCTTATCAAATTCCTTCAAGCCATGTTAATTGGTCAAAAAACGTAGAAACCAGGGGGCGAGACTGTTTTCCCATATCAGGCTATAGTGATAACTTTAAAAATATTTGTCTTTGAAGAAATGATCATTGGGTGTTTTTCCCAGATTCCTTCAAGCCATGTTGATTGGCCGAAAACATGGCCAGGAAGGGGCGGGCTGTTTTGCCTATAGTGAAAACTTTCAAATTAACTCCTTCGAAATTATCATTTTAATAACAACATTTGTCGATTGCTTTTCAGAATGTTAATAAGACAAGTCAGGGTGGGCGTGACCGATATCTAAAACAATAGATTATTGTTCCTAATGTTTTAGTCTAGATTGTCTTTACATAAGAAAATAATTATATTGCACGAAAACGTCACTTTTCAATAGCATTTCAGTAATATAACGACATTTACTGGGTATAATACTGGTACTCCTACGGTTGTTAATTGGCGCACCAGTCGAAACACCAAGGAATGTATCCACTCCTGAAATCGAACCCAATTACACAATCCTTAGTGGATTGATTGGAGTTTAACGCCGCTTTCAACAAAAATCATAATACGGCGGCCAGTTCACCTACTCATGTGTTTTCTGGTTTTCTCACACTAGTACTCCACACAACATTATTTCCATTATATTTGTCAAACGTTGGAAATGATGTTGGACCAGCTAGATTGAATTCGAAACCCCTGGATTGACAGCTCGCGTCGCTACCGACTGAGCTACCGTGGCTCAGCGATGCGTATTTTTTTAAAAGTATATTTCATCATTTTTGTTTCTCTTATTTGTTGTAGATATATCTAAGTAAATGACTAAGTTGATATTATTAGTTCCCTTGCTGATCAACAATACTTGATCAGAAATTAAATATTTGACATTTGTATTAGGAAAACAAAAATGATTAAAAATGCTTTTAAGTATTTAAGTATTACTTTGCTTTCAGTATCGTTGGTGGAATAATTTGGGCCTAGCCACCTGTTATTGGGGCGTTCGCTCTTACCGCTGCATTACTGAGATGATTCTGTATCTTCAAAACGTGGACAAGTGTCAAAATACTCGTAATACGAGAAGTTCATTTTTGTGTCGCCGTTCTTGCCAGGGAGACACATTCGGAGTACTTCACTGTTTTATGCCCGTCGATGTTTTCGTTTATCCGTCACTCATGTTTATCACGAAATGATTCAAAATGAGTATTCATCCCAACGATATAAGATCAATATGATATAAATATAGCGTAAAAAAGTGATAAGTGCTTGAACAAGAAGAAAGGGTATGTTACATATATATATAAACTTACCGCACCTGAATCGATAGCCATCGTCGTTACCAACTAATCGTATCATTCATGGAAAACGGTTAGTTAGGAAACGTGGCATCTAAAGACTCGGGTTCATATGCATTCACTATAGTCAGGAATAACAGGTTTGTCGAGCCGCGTCTAGTGACTGCGGGTCTTAATGAAGATCTGCACAGTGGGATATGTAGTTCCATCAGAGACGTCCATGTCCGTCTACTTATAATTCAGACCCATCGTTTGACAAAAGGTGAAAACGGTAACTCCATAATTAGTGTTACCTTCATATTACCCAGATGTGGCTCATATGCAGATATGGCATATATAGTGCGACCGGTTGATTGTTATATATTATTATTATGTATTAAGGTTATAAATACATCATATATATATTTAAACGTGTGTGTGTGTTTGTGTGTGTGTAGGGGGGTGGAGGTTGGGGGGGGGGGGGGGGTATTGAATATTGTGATCTAAGCCGAACCACCAATGGTATGGTTGGTTAGAGGAGAGTTTCTTCTACCATCAAATGCCAAAACAGCCTAGGATCGGACTACTTTTTAACGTTTGCAAGGCGGAACGAAAGTGGAATACGCACATTTTTGATCCATTTGGGTATCACACGGGTGTACTTTCTCCTAAATGCATGTTTATATATATATAATTCAGTTGAATCTCTTAAGGGCCTTGCAGATGATACTGGCAGGTTATACCATTTGTTCAAGGATGTGTCATGCTACTTTCCAAACTACTACAGGTTAGGGTGTTACTTCTCAATGGCTGTTCGTGTCACTTTCAACAGCATTTCCGTCATATCACTGTGTCAGAACAGAACAGAACAGAACAGAATATAAACTTTATTTATATATGGTTCATCTTGAAAATATTTACATTATATATGTTTAGATGCTTTACCTCTGTCTGGGTTTCTGTGAATAGAAACAAACAGAACAGAACCGTTTATTTTTAATATGATATACAAATGCATAGGGCATACACACACCATATACTAGACGATGCTGATATTGATGTTAGGTGTAATAGCTGTCAGTGTTTGTGTGACATAGCATATAACAGAACATTTATTCATATAGGATTGATCTTCAACAGATTGACAATACGTGTGTATGTCAATCTGTCTTTGTATTTGTATGTTTATCCGTATAGGTATGTCTATCATCATTAATGTATGTTTATCATCATGTATGTCTATCATTATGTATATATATCACTATGTATGTATATATATGTGTTTATGCATGTGTCTCTCAATTAATGCTTATCTGAATTTATGTCTATCTGAGTGTATTATGTCTATCTGTATCTATGTCGTTATATTTATGCATATATGGATGTCTGTCTATATGTGGGTGTAACTGACAATCTGCATGTATGCCTGTATGCATGTATCTGTGTATTGTATGTTGTTTATCTGTATATGTATGTCTATCACCATGAGTATATGTCAATCATCTTGTGTCTATCTTTGTGTATGTATATGTGTTAATGCATATGTCTATGAATGTATGCCTATCTGAATTTATGTCCGTCTAAGTATATGTTTATCTGTATTCATGTCTTAATGTTAATGTATATATCTATGTTCGTCTATCTCTCCGTCTGTCTCTTGGTGTAACTGTCAATCTGACTGTTTTGTCCTGTAAGCATGTATATACGTCTGTCTGTCAATCTGTATGTGATCCGTCCATGCGTGAGTATGTTCATAAGTCTATGTATTTGTATGCCTATCACCATTAATGTAAGTATGTCATCATGTGTATCTATTATTTTGTATGTTTACCACTATGTATGTATATCTGTGTTTATGTATGTGACTATGCATGTATACCTATCTGAATTTATGTCTTTCTGAGTGTTTGCATATCTGCATTTGTGTCTTAATGTTTATGTATGTCCGTCTATCTCTCCGTTCATCTGTTGGTGTAGCTGTCAATCTGCCTGTATGTATGTACGCATGTATATACGTTTGTTTGTCAATTTGTATGTTTATTCCACCCACCACCCTTATAAAGACACTTAGATAAATATTTTTGTGTGTGTTTGTTTTATAACGGGTATCTCATTTGCATATTAATGTTATTCATTCCGTAAAAGGGGAATATTTACAGATAAAAAGCATACTTGTGGGGTGCAACTGTCCGTCCGTCCGTCCCCGTCCGTCCCCGTCCGTCCCCGTCCGTCCGCCCGTCTGTCTGTCTGTCTGTCTGTCTGTCTGTCTGTCTGTCTCTTTATTATATCATTTCTTAAGTAGCCATACTTTTATGTGAAAACAATGCATGTACCTTCTAAGGGGTGAAACGTAGACGTGTTATTAGCCGTATATAAGGCAGGTTTGTGTGTATTTAATTGAATTTAAAGGGAAATGAAACAAGGCAAATGTTCTCAAGATTGGATTGGAAACACCGAAGTAAGTTATGTCCCCTTGACTTTATAATTATAACGCATGTTGTACTTTTAAATAACATGAAATGAGAGGTAACCAACTTTAAAGCACATACAATTTGTAACAGCAGGTTATAACCCCTATATGTTACTTTATACGAAACATACAGATAAATGTTTTTTTTCGCTCATAGGTAACAGGTGTGAGCTTTATGAAATTAAACTGGCAAAATCCAAGGGGGCCGCCATCTTGTATATGTTTAAAATTGCGGCCGATCCGACGTATAAACACAGATTAAAAATTATTGTCGTCTATTCAATCATTGTTAATTATAAATCGATATTCTAGATAATAAAAGAACTGCGTTATTTCGTGTGAACAAACATTTTATAAGAAAAAGCGAAAAAATGCGTGGAACTGAGAATGTAATATTTTGTTCTCGTTCGCCAAAAAAGCCGACAATGGAACGTGTCTGTACTAATCAAGATGAACTAGACGCACGCCATTTACAGTAACGCGCTTTACAGACACAACCACAAATTGCCGTTTTAAGCCTTAAATTTCACTGTATCCCAAAAAGTGACGACTAGAGACGTATCTGGTGAAAGATTTTAATAGAAATAACTCGTATCTACATTGTAAAGTGTTGGTATGTAGACCTAACATGCTATTGTAGAGATATCGGCAGTCTTCGCGAATGTCTTCAGTCCTGATTGACAAAATATTCTTCGAACTGACAAATATTCATACACATTCTCATTTTCATCCATTGCGTTCTTTGTTCAACCATCCGATTATTTTTACAATTATTGGTTGATCGAACAAAGAATTTCATTGATGAAAATGCGTTTTCAGACTGACATTTTTTTAAAAAAAAAATCGTCAATTTAGTGACTTCGCTCCACTGCAATTTCGTACAAAGTAATTCTACACAATCCTAGGAAATAATAAAGGTATTACGTATATGTTTATGGCAGAAGGGTGCCCGGTCACAATGGGGTAATTGGTATGATATGTTATAATTCAAATATCGGGTCTATGCTGCACTACATGTACATTCCTGTTTGGAATTATGAAATAAGATATATAGACAAAGAGAGTGGGATACATTTTAATTAAATCATGGTACTGTGGCAAATATAAAGTTCAGCGAATCCGACATGTTATAGTTTACCAAAGTTGCATCCCTTTTTTATTGGATCCATTTGTATAAACATAGGTCAACAACAAATAAGAAAACATTAATGTTTAAATATCCTATACATTTATAAAGATTTCAGATTTTTCAGATACATACATATATGGCAAATGCTCACACTGCATATCCAGCCTGTGGTATATTTGGTATATAATTTACACTTTCCCACATACAATAATTCTGACGCAGACGGCTTTAAAATTGTCAATTACAAAAGATAAAAATTCTCTAAATGATAGCATGAATATTGAATAGAGTTTAAATCATTGTAACAAATGGAGAAATAATTGCTCATGAGCAATTTCTTTATTTACCACTATGATTCCAAAAGTCGTCAGCTTCAGAGGAGTCAGAAAGCGTCTACAGTAAGCGGCCATTTCACCAAGGACTGTTTTGGTCCCGATAGTACGCCATCCTTTTTTTTTGGTCGATCGGCCGCATTTTTGCAAATTGTCGAGAACCTGCGAGCACTGTCGAGCACTACCCTATACCTTCGGAGGAAGATCTGGCGAGATCGCCTCAGTCCTCCGAGGGTCGGGTACAGAAGAAGTGATCGGCTACTGTTTTAAAATATGTTAAAAAACAGTAGCCGATCAGAAACTGTCGGCCTGTGGTCATCTTGGTCTTCCGAGGTTCCCCTGAAGGTCCCATTGTCTCACCCACCCTCTGGAGCTTTCGTATAGCCTCTGCCCATCTCTACCGAGGATCGTGTACCGGCGGGTACTTGCGCGACCTTTCGTATACTTGCACCCCGGAAAAGTGTCGATCGCGCGAGGAACGTCCGTGATTCGTCCCTTGGTCGGGACTCAATCGGGTCAAAAAAGGGGACGATTGGAGGCAATTCAGGACGACAATCGGGCCGATCAAAACAATTGATTCATTGGGGACAATCTGGTCCAGATCGGGCCGATTAGAAAAAAAACAATCCTTGGTGAAATGGAGCCTTAAGGAAACTGTTACGCATTAGTTATATATAAAGGTACATGCACCAGACGGTTATTAAAACATACAGTATGTACATTGTCAATGTCCGTGACAGGCGGTAGTAATCTGGATTCCACTTGGTGTAGCCAATTATTCAAAAAAGCTAAACTAGCTATCACACGAGGTTACAGCAGAAAATTAAGAAGCACAAACCAAATTATAAGTATTTGTAGACAAAGACCGTGGCTGTATTCATATCAAACTAACTAACCGAACACTAGGTCGTGTGCTATTAAAATATGTTATTAAACTGGTTGATCCAGTTAACAAAAACATAGTGTAAATACTGGTGTACAATGCTATTGCGAAAAAGAGGGAGTCCCATGTTATCGTCAAGCTTTTTCTAAATTGTCTATATATAGTAATATATATATATATATATATATATATATATACATATTTACATTTGAAACTCATTTTCGACAATTGAATATATGATGGGTAAATCAAGATTGTTTTTCATTCCACATGTTCAAGTCACATTCTTGATGTGTCAACATCCATCAAGGGGCTTGTGAATTGTTCCAAACTTCACATGTAATCATATAAGTGTGGTATTTCAAATGGTAGATATTAATATTTTTCTGATCATTTAAGATATGATTATATATGTAACTACACAGGAAACTGGTTATACTTGTGCCAAAAAGACAAACATTTGTTTCTAGCTATGTTTTTTTTTTATATTTCAGGTATATTCAGTCCACTTTATTTGTGGTCGACCAAGCAAGAAAAAAATAAATTTTCTGTCCTGAATAGGTGTATTCTGTACAGGAGACAACTACAGCATGGATATCTCTTGTATGATGACCAGTTGAACGCAATGTCACTGTAAAGGTCAATACAGAAAAAAGATGAAGACGTCTTAGTTTCCTTCTTGAAATGAGGTTCTAAAGTCAAACCTGAGATAATCAGGATACATAGCACCTCACTAAGTGATCAATTTTATAAACAAAACTAAGACTTATGAATAAGCGTGTTTCAGATGTCATTCAAGATTTCATGAAGGGAAGGAAACAACTTTCATAAGCAGAGACAATAGAAACTGGATGGATCTGATAGTTGTTGAGCGTAATCATGTGGAGCGGGCACATTTTGGACAGTACTAAACAACTTACAGCACTCTGAAAACAGAACTTAGCAATTGCTCATAGAGAATCAACGATTGAAGTAACTGAAGATAAGATCATTTTGATTAACACTGAAACTGAAAGCGGTTTTTTTATTTGTTGACTCATGTGAAAAAAAAATCCCAAAATAGCGGTTATCTTTTCGCACATGAAGCAAATAAATTGAAAATAATGCAAATTCATGAAAAAAAAGGAGCATAATATACCATTTTCTCAGATGAATCAGACTACAGCAGACTTAATTGAAAGCAATTCCACAAAACCCTGTACAACATTTATGAATTGCAGTGTTTGTTCTTGCTGTTACGTGACCAGAGCCAGGGCCATTTCAATTGTGAAAATAGTGACATCTAAAATGTGATTAAAGTCAGGTTTTGTGAAAATTAGTCCTAATTTTGTGAAAAAAGAGGTATCTTTTGATTGTGAAAGGGGCCAAATTTCACGTCAGGAATTTTAAATTAATCTTATTACACTTTTGACTTATGTTTAAATCAACTTCAAGTCGAAGGCTCAATGTTATATATGGTGATCACTCACTTTAAAGTGTACATAAAATCTTCTTCTCTGAAACTGGTGGTGCAATTTTAACCCTTTTCCACATACAAGAAATCTGCAGCAGACGACTTTGAAACATACCCGAGACAATTGGAAACTTCCTTTAAATTTCAGTATAATAATTGAATAGAGTTGAAAATATGGTGACAAAGGACTGCAGGGGCATCAGAAAGCGTCTATAGAGGAATTTACCCTTAATAATACTTTGTCAAACATATATTCCAAATTATAAGTTACGAGGTTAACAAAATGGGCTGATAAACATGATAAATTCCTTGATAACTAATACGAGGATCAAACGAATAGATCAACAACTGAGTGTATCTTTCTAGTGCATGCATTGATTACACAAACCTTTGAAGTCTTCCTGGACTGGGAGATAATGTCTGATAATATTGATAGATAAAGGTCATCTGTTAAATATTAATCTACGAAATCCGACCTCATAACATCACATGCGGTATATTGTGTCTGATTTTTCTCAACTGTATTTTAAATAGTATTAATGAAAATGTAGATGGTATTTGAAACATATATAACTTAACAATATTCCTTATATCATTTGCTTATGAAATTTGCTAACAGTTCAGTATCCTTCGAAGCAATCCTTGCAACTTGGAACTGTATTGCAACATTTGGAATCTCAAGCTCAATGTTAATTATACCAAAATAATGGTATTTGAAAACCGTAATCCAACATCATATGACTTCTGTCTAAATGACACTAGAATAGAGATTGAATAATCGTTGAAAATATCTAGGAAAAATCTTTTTCAAAAGTAGAAATCTGGGTTAGCACAGCATGCATCTTTTTCGCTTCATTACCTATTCATTGTATATATCGATACAGTCCCACCGAAGCCGGACCCAACACGAAGCACCCCGGATTAATACGTAAACACACCGGATCAAGATAACTCTTGATCCGGGGTGATCCTTAGCGAAATCGAGTCGACGGTCCCTAGACGGTCGCAAAACATCGTCATCCCGGACTAGCCCGGAACCCAATAGGGCGCCACAACAGATGAACAAGGAGCCAACACGGAGCCAACACGGATTACCCGGTACCACCACGGCAGCGCCACGGACCGTCACGGAATGACCCGGACCATCCCGGACCAAACTCGGTGTCAACATGGATGACACCGAGTTATCCCGGACCGCCCCGGACCATCCAGGATCTGACAATAGACAAAACATTTTAAAGCTAGAGGACTGAAGAGAAGATGCCATCAAGAATGAAGCGTGCTCTGGTTGTCAAGGTACCTGTTCGCGCGCCTTATAAGACAAAGGCGAGGCAGGAGCTAGAGGAGTCCTCCGAATGTCGCCCAACCTCTCCTGATGAGGCCTCTTATGTCGAAGATGTCCCTATTCCCTCGATGACCATCACTTCGAAGAAGCTAAGTCAATCTGCATCTGCATTTAAATCTGCAGCCGTCATCAATATGAACGAGGAGGTGGCAGATGTACCAGCCGTTTCTGCACCGAGCCAAAGAAAAAGGCGCTGCTTTTAACAGATGAGCAGGAGGTAAACATCGGGAGTGGTTGAGGTCACATCATGAACTGTTCAACACAGTTCTCAAGGCTTACAAAATCTCTGCCAAAAAAGCAGTGGGAATGCTGGATGTAGAGTCTTCAGCCCTGTTACGACATGCCGGATTGCCGAGGATCGCCCAGGATCAATACGGTGCAACTACGGACCTTCCCAGAGCTGTCACGGTCGGTTCACGGACCGTCCCGGACTAACCCGGATTGAAAAATCATCGCGGACGGTCCCGGATAACCACGGCAATTTTAAACAGTTTAAAATTGCCGAGGTGGTTTCCCGAACCATGACGGACCATGACGGACCATCCCGGACTGTCCCGGATAAGGAAGGCCGGACCCAACACGAATCTGACCCCGGATCGGCCAAATATCAGTCCGGGACGATCCGGGACGACCCGGGACGTTGGTGGTACTGAGGCTTAACGAACTAGACATTACCATCTCTCTAGAAAACCTTGTTTAAATTGCCAATCAATTCATCATACGGGTTCATCAGAGCATTAATTAACATCAAATCTAGTTCATGGTTGTAACTCATTCATGTGGGGTCTGGAACTAGATCTGTCGGTCAAATTAAAGACTGTAGAAGCACCCCGCGTAGTCCATAAACGTTAAAACATGTTTTTAGTAACTGTATACATAGGTGGTCAAACCTTTATGTTATTGTTTTCTCTTTTCCTTTCGTTGCTCGATTCAACGAGTTAACTTGTTTGTTGTATAAATTTAACACATCGTACTGTTGCTCCTAAACCGACTTGATACGTTTCGAAATACCTGTGGAAATACTACTGTAATGGTATTGTTCTATTTCTCCCAAAACAGATTAGTGTAATTACCGAAATACGTTTGTATTTACAGTTAACACATTTCTTAAGAGTTGCATATATCAATTAGTTAGCAATGTGTTTTGTGGTAAGTATGTTCACCCTTTGTCATGAATAAAATATATTTAATGAGTTTCACGCCGTTAAGTTTTGCATTCGTATCACACCGGCCTGATCACCAATACTCTGCACATCATTCATTTCATGTAATTATTTACCGTTATTCTTTTGTAAAAACCTCATCAGATCACCGTAGTATACGCTGATATCAAGTTCGACGGGAAAAGGCTGGTTATTCCTACTAGTTTACCTCTGTCAAGGACTCTGAAGTCTAAAAAAGAACAATGGTTTTAGTTCTCAAAAAAATCTCCTCAATGAGACGACTGTTTACAGTACTTTCACATTGGTGTGTGGGTGATAATCAGGAGCGTTGAAACAATTTCCTTCTTATTGCTTTCGAGTCAAGATCAAAGAAGGACTAGTCTCTCTGACATGATACGTGTCAAAATACCTGTACATACAATAAAGTTTGAATAAACCCATTGTATTGCACTTTGTTACGTATACAGTTACATTAGACAAGTTGAGAGAGAGAGAGAGAGAGAGAGAGAGAGAGAGAGAGAGAGAGAGAGAGAGAGAGAGAGAGAGAGAGAGAGAGAGAGAGAGGGGGAGAGAGAAAGAAATAGAGAAAGAGCGAGAGAGAGAAAAAGAATATATATACATATATATAAAGAGAGAGATAAATAATTATATATATAAAAAGAGAGAGAGAGAGGGGGGGGAGAGGGTAAGAGGGAGAGAGAGAGAGAGAAAATGAGATAGAGATAGGGAGAGAGGGAGAAGGGGGAGAGAGAGAGAGAGAGAGAGAGAGAGAGAGAGAGAGAGAGAGAGAGAGAGAGAGAGAGAGAGATAGAGACAGATACCAAGACAGACGAAAACGACAGAGATACAGATATACAGAGACATATCGAGCCGAAAAAGACAGACAGAGAGAGAGAGAGAATGAGAGAAAATGAGAATGAGAGATATAGAGATAGAGATAAAGAGAAAGCGAGAGAGCGGTTGATGCAGTGAGAGACATACAGAGGCAGACAGAGAAGAAATAGACAAAGACAGAGACAGAGACAGAGCGAGAGAGATAAAGAGAGAGGGAGAGAGAGAGAGAGATAGAGAATTCAGTTCTCAAAACCTCGTCAAATAAAGTTAGTATCGAAAATCAAGGAAGTAATATCTCCGTCACATTTACTTCCGCCTATAATTACGTTTGCGTACGATGTAACAGTTTAAAATATCGGCCAGTGAATATTTTTCTTCAGTTTTCAAGATAAGTTCTTAACTATCAGTGTATCTTGATAGGTAAACACTTAAAACCCATTAGACCGAATGTATGGTTACATTTTTCCGTACGTCGGTTTGATAAAAGATTGCATTTACAAGCCAGTACAAGAATACATATATATTCATTTTAATGTGTTTTTGTCTCATTTTACATGTATGGTGGCATGAAAAACCTAAATATCTATTTAAAAAATAACAAAATTGATTTAGTTAACCATTGGCGAAACATGTTATTAGATTATTAAACTTTCCCACTACCATTTTGATCAGGTCCTGAACATTGTGCAAAGATATATGCATTACTTTGAAAAGCATGCACTTTCACCAATAGCAGGCGTTCTAGTTTATTTATTTACTTCACGAAATACACCTTAGCAACGGTAACACAGTGGTGCAGTGGTAGAACGTCGGACTCAAAGGTCCCGGGTTCAAATCCCGTCCAGATCGGGTTCTGGGTTTGTTATGTTTACACACAAACGGCGCGTGTAATGGTTGTGTCTCCAGGAAAGCAGACATCGAGCGTGATTGATCGATGTTTACTAAATAAGTTTAAACTAAACGTTGCTGAAAATGCATACATGTCTGTCATTATAGTATATACAGGGACAAACTTAAGGATCATGCCCGAGTTATACAACTCACGATGTCTTCGTACACTCAACAATGTCGAGCAATAAATTATTTAAGTTAAAACAAATATTTATAATAAGTGAAGCAACGCCACACAACAATCGACCTTAAGGAGTGTGTGATCAGCTAAAATCTAGATCAGCCTACTCTTCTGAGCACTTTGATCGGGATAAGTCTTGTTCGTCGTCTAGTCGTACACTACTCGTTTCGAAATCCATACAAAACGTAGACTGATTTGTTAGTTTTATCTAGTAAAACGTTTTGAGAAGCGAAACCAACCTAAGAACAACTGTTTACTATTTCTCCCAATTATGACAATTATGACAAGACTAAATGGTAATTTATAATTAATTTGAAGTAATAAGATGGGATGGACTTTGGAATCAGAAGAAATCACTCTTTTTGAGAAGTTCTCCTTTTACTACCATGTTTTTCAACGGTGTCTGCTTCATATAAAATTTCTACCTTGGAAAATATTAACAAATTGAGAGCAACGCGTTCCGAGAACAGCTGTAATGTTCGTCACCGCCAGATGTTTCTCTGAGGTACATGTAGTTGCCTTGTAGTTAAAACAAAATGGAGTTTGAAAAATGTTTTTTAATATAACAGGTATTAAAACAAATAACTGGATCCCTTAGTACAATGTCGATATTGTATAATCTTATATCTTTCCCTTAACGTAACAACAGCTTTTGACGTTTGAAAATAATGCGGGATAAGTGAGAAGTGAGCTAGTTCTTTTTTTGAAATATATAAAAAGAAAAGGATACACCATTTTTCTTATCATCCTTATCTGCACTTGGTTTTAAGATATTAGTTACAGGTATTACAATCTGACTGAGTTACATTATAATGGAATGCAATTGATTTAAAATGTCTGATTTCGTCCCAATTGTTGATACATCAAGGGAGTACCTCGCGTATTGGATGTGTATATCTGTGGTTCTAAACGTGTGAATTTTGTTTTATTTACAATTTGAATGGATTTGAAATATATATATATATATATATAAGTGTTTCTATGTGTGTGTGTGTGTATATATGATTATATATTGGAAATAAGTGTTCATAAGTCGCTGCTGTAAATGGTACCAACTATCGTCTGCATATAGGTTATGTTATTGGCCTTTTACCTAATATAATATGTGAGGGTCGTCTGCCTTTAAAACATATAATAATAGAATTGTTTCATCTGGACAATTTTGAAAATATTTCATTTTAAGTATTCTCTCAATGCGTCTGCTTTTTTAAGGGATCAACTGTCATCTTTATCAGGGAAAGGGTTATATTAAAAAACATAACGTAACATTTACGTCAGTTTGTGTGAAACTATTCGTACAAGATGTCGGCTAGATACCTGTGTTCACATCGGAACTATTTCATCGGGATTGCTGTGCTGTTATTACTGCAGTTAACGACTGGTTGGTGTTCTTACTTTACTGCATTAACATCGGCCAGTTTTGGTCAACCATCCTTAATATCCTTGTGACTTTAAATTAACATTCACAAAGTAATCTGATTAGGTAAAACAATATAGTATATTAACGTCAGTTATAATGTGTCTGTTATATCACGCCGTTTCCCGGTTTAAGTACTAATAGTTAACTTATCCTGACACAAGCAAATCCTCAGCCAATGATCGAACCTGCAGCCTCGCACACCAAAGCAAACGCTCTACCACAATACACTGAGGCGGTGTTAATTTTTTTGAAATTCGAATATACGTGCGTAAAACTAGAATTCACCTAGAATAGATAGAGAATTCAGAGTATTATCCTGACATATGTGTGATATGGATATATTACAGAGATGATCCCCTTAGATAAAAAGACAAGTGTTTTATTTTGACCAAAATGCGATCAGATCTTTTTCAGCGATAGCTGTTTAACCTCAGATTTCACCAAGATGTTAAACAAATGATCTAGATAGTAAAACAATCAAATGTTGTATTTAATGAATAATGTCGAAGAAATAAAGGAAATGAAACGTTTTGATTTGTTCAAGGTTCACTAATAAAATGAAGTTTTCAAATGAAATGTTCTGCATACTAACCTTTAATTGTTTTCCTTAAGAAATAAATTTCATTGAAAACGTTTGAAATATAATATCTAAGAGCAAAATATTAATTATTTTTTAAACAT
This sequence comes from Serripes groenlandicus, assembly GCA_031761405.1. Classification (NCBI taxonomy): domain Eukaryota; kingdom Metazoa; phylum Mollusca; class Bivalvia; order Cardiida; family Cardiidae; genus Serripes; species Serripes groenlandicus. The sequence continues at coordinate 217,502,278 of JASEVX010000001.1, forward strand.
GATAAGTTTTTAGTTATTTATCGTCAATTGGAACTTATACACCTCTTGGGAGCCTCGAGTAATCTCCAGTCATGTGACGTATTCTCGGCCTTGATAATCTGTTTATAGAAACTGAAACTGGATGGAGATTGCCGATTAGCCTTTGGTAAACACATATAGTATATGAGCATGTTCCATTTTTTAGTGTTTTCTCATATTGATCGCCATTTATTTATTTTTTAAGATACTTCTTGATTTGTATCGAAGTTTTATCAATCGTCCGTTTAACTTCTTGTACTTTCTTTGAAATCAAATTTAAATTATGCATGTTCCATTCACAGCTCTCCCCAGTTGTGCGTCGACGTATACTCAATACTTTGCAAGCAGTACATCACAGTCGATAACCAAAGGAAAATACAGCGAGTATGTTTGACGGACATAACATAGAGCGTTGAGTTAAACATTACGTTAGTAACCGATGACAAATTCACCAATCAAAGGATCTTTAATTTGTTTGTTGTATTTGCTACCCCTTACGAATGTAACGTTTAACCGGACTCACTGTTATAAGCGTTTATCAAGACTTAAACATTATTTCATAATCCATGATTCACGAAATGTGCCTATGATCCCCTGTTACTTAGTTTGTGTATTACAATGATATCAACTTTAAATGAGATATCTAAAAAAGATGGATTGATTTCAATAACAAAAAATAGACAATTATTCTTGAAATACTACATAAATCCATATAATACAGATGTTGAAAAAAGACAAATAGCGGACTCGTTTTCAAAGTGAAACAAGTCTGACAGATTATCAAAACAAAGCTACATACATACTAAATATAAGAACAACATGGACTTTTTTAGGTTCAAGAAAACTTACACTATAGATTACAAAACTGAGAATCCCCTGTTAACAAAACGATATACATTTTGTACTTGAAATAATAAAGGTTGTATGACGGTTACAAGAAAGAAATAGGTATTTACAGCAACTCATTATCTTAATAAGCACCTGTGAGAATAAACGATGTTGAAGTGAGTTCTGGTTATGTTCATTAGAAGCAGATATATCAGAAGTTACATGTTGTTTTGTCATGTTGTCTTTAGAAAGTTGTAAGAATATTAAGACTTAATTTAAAATAAATCTGCCCTAAACCATTGATTTGTTTTCATTTACGCAGACCGAGAAAAACATCCGTATACGTCATTCGCCCATATCAAGATTGATTAATTTATTGGGGTTTAACGCCGTTTTCAACAATCTGTTATTCATATCACGGTGGCCACTTCACCTACCCATGTGTTTTCTGGTTGACAACCCTTGTCATTACCGACAGAGCTACCGGGGCCCGTTCTCATTATTTAGAAAACCCATAAAATGTAACTTCTGTCATATAATATATAAGGCGATTTATTGACCCCTAGCAATCCTTATTCCGCGCAATTGCTGTATCCAATACTATCATCCGTAATATTTAACGCGGTATCTGTATTACATATTTTTAATTGTCCTTTCTAAGTATTTATTAATATGTAGGCTGATCATTGTTTACTTAATTATCAAGTGTAATTGAAAGCGCCAGTAATAATAATATATGCATATTTTGTGCAAAGTCACATACATATTGATATGTGTTAGTTAACCGTATATTTGATTTCTTAACAAAATCGTCTATTGATTATAAAGTCAATTAAACCATGATATGCGTTAAGTAATCGTAGGTTTGCTTAAGTAACTCAGAAATCTACTAGTTGATCGTTTAGTGACAGTATACACGTATTTGTTTTAGTAACGAAGACGTCTATTGGCTGATCGTTAAACCTACGGAGCGTAATAATCTGGTTCTGGATCTGTCATTTATGAGCGTCGAAAATGTGACGGGATGCATATATGACAGCATCACATTTTATGACGGTAAGTATGAAAATTGACATTGTGTTGCTTTGACAGCATTGTTTACTGCGCCGGCATGTTTGATAATTGATGTTGTGGCTACTTGACAGAGTCGCGGTGTGTGAATATTATTGTATCTCTTTATTCAACATTATTTCAGTTATACATCATTACCCGTGACATTAACAATACTACCTGTACCGGTATTATTTAACTGACAGCATCGCAATCCTGGGAGTCAATCGATTGTTTGATGTTTTTCGCCGCTTTCACAACCATGTTTCAGATATCATCGCGTCTCCTGGGTAAGTTACCAGTACTACTAGTCCATTTATCCTGACACCTGCCAATCAGTCGTAAATCGAACCCCGCGACACTGAGCTCCAAACAGGGCAGCCATAACTACAAATGTTAAAGTCTTTGGTATGACCCGGTCGGGTATCGATCCCGCGACCTCCCGCACTCGAGTCGGACACTGTACCACTACACCACCGTTGCGGTCCACAGTTTCGTTGGGTTAACTAATAAGAGAGATACTATGAGGAAAGATCTGTTTACTGCCCCATATCTAGTCCTCTGGTTATGTATTTCATTTTAGAATGTCCTATTTACCATAAAATAAGATCACATATTTAAGTAAATATCACTGGAAAAGACCAAATATGCATACATTCATAGAATCATTTATGTCAGAAAACAAGCAAATCGTGAATAATCGCGCAAAATTTATATACAGCAGATTCGTGAAATCTCTACTTCGATACGTAATATAAACAATAATAATTCTATAATTTTACTTACACCTCTGTTTGGAATGGTTAGGACACAAACAACAAACTTCATTAATACCCATCTCGTTCTCTCCTGTTGGTTTACTATAAGAATCAATATAATTTGTAATTTATATTTGTATGTTTCTATTATAACCTTAAATAGTTTAACTGTATTGTATATAGATACATGAACATTCTAAATATTACATACCGAAGGGGGAAGCTGATCAGTTAATTCTCTCTGCTGAGAGAAACGGCCGGAAAGTGTTTAATTGTCAAATGCATTCATACATGTATGCTGATGGATTGTACATCTTTTATTGCATGATAAAATATATCTTCTTTCAGGCGCCTGTAACACGAATAGTGTCATAGCAAAAGTGTGTGGGTATTCGCCTGTTACGTTCGAGAACACCACCGGGCTATATGTTTTGGTGCGCTTTGTAACTGATGGCAGCATCACTGGGAATGGATTTAATCTAAATTATTACACTGGTAAACATTCACTCATTCAAATTGGAAATAGAAGTAAACGGCATAGTTGATAACATTGTAGGAAATGGGAAATGGAGTTCCTCAATGTTGTCATCAATGTCTACCAGGGCTTACATGTAGTGATCACATATCAGTTTGTCAGTTTTTAAGGTTTATCTTAATCCTTTGCCTCATATAGACGCTTTCTGAGGCCTCAGCAGCAGATGACTTTTAAAATAATTGTGGATCGACAAGATATCTTGTTTGCCCCTTGTGTTACACATATCTCTAGTAGCTTACTTAAGTAGCTTAAACTACTAAAGAATCGTGGATCGACAAAATATCTTGGTGACCCCTTGATATAATCAATTATCTAGTAGCTTGTTAAAGCAGCTTAAGCTACTGAGAAAGAAAGCAGACGACTTTTAAAATAAATGTGGATCGACAAGTCATCTTGGTTGCCCCTTGTGATATACATATCTCTAGTAGCTTACTAAAGTTGCTTAAACTACTATGAAAGAATCGTGGATCAACAAGATATCTTAATTGCCCCTTGTTATACTCAATTATCTAGTAGCTTACTAAAGAAGCTTAAGCTAATGTGAAAGAATCATGGATCGACACGATATCTTGCTTATCCCTTGTTATATGCATTTCCCTGGTAGCTTGTTAAAGCAGCTTAAGCTACTGAGAAAGAAACTTGGATCAACAAGATATCTTGATGCCCCTTTTGATATTATTTTCTCTAGAAGGTTACTAAAGCAGCTTCAACAACTGTAAAAGAATCGTGGATCTACAAGATATCTTGGTTGCCCCTTGTGCTATTCATTTATTTAGTAGTTTGTTAAAGCAGCTTCAACAACTGTAAAAGACTCGTGTATCGACAAGATATCTTGCTTGCCCCTTGTTTAATTTTGCTCTATCATCTCAAATTCAAATCACTTCAAAAATGGTATAAATAAAACCGGTAAGGTTGTAGAAAAACACAGCTTTATTGATCAAAGCTTTACATTTCAATCTTTAGTTGACAAATACTGATCGAAAATGATAGACCGTTTTCTTACGGTTTTGCATTTAGGAGATAACTAGTTAGATACGAGTAATACAAAAGAAATGGGGGGGGGGGGGAATGAGATGGTTCGAGTAGTTTTATCATTTTACATTGTGCTTATCGTATGACTTCCTCGATGTATCACCTACTTGTTCATTAAACAAAACATTCAAGGTATACCACCATAGGTATGTGTGGAGATGCAGATAAGCCAACTTTCTTCAACCCTTCCTTTTATTAATAAAAGAACTCAGAAGTATTGAAAGTTGGGTTCACAAGAAAACCCAAGATGTTGAAAGTAAAAAACAAACATGGATTGTTGTGTGTGAAGGGTTACAACAAATGATAAGGGTCAATTTTCTGTACATTTTCTTTCGTTTACACACTTACTGCATATACAATAAAAAAAAACTGTTTAATTTATAGAAATGTATATTGAGTTTGTTTTTGGGTTTTAGCTTAAGAATCTCAAATCAAGAAATAAAAAATGCGCGAATGCATCAACTACAATTGACCATAACCTGGACACTTTACAAAATAAGTATCTTTGTTTATATACGACTTAAAACCTTGAATAGAAGTAAGTCCTTTTCGCTTTACTCTGCTGAATGAATCATATATTCCTATGTGTGTCAATGCCTGCTTAGTGTAACTTCTTTTCTTTTTGTAAAAAACCCAAAAATATTTGATATTTTTCGGTGAGATATTTATTTATCCAAGATGTGAACACTATTACATGTATGTGATTCGGATGTCTCCAGCAATCACACGGAAGTAACCGATTTTCGTTTATCTACTAAATCATAACCTTGAATATTTGTGTTTTCAACAGGAACTGCGTTATTACGAAGTTATTCACACACGACATTTGCCTATTTCGAGTTCTCAATGAGAATTGGTGAACTATTTTACAGTGCGCACACTTTTATTAGCTTCTGTATACGGTCAACATCCGTTTAAAACGTTTGGACCGCAATAGTTTGGTTAAATTGCTTCGCAGTTGAACCCGACAGAAAAGCGCAACTTGATGGAGGGAAATAAAACGTGCGCATTTTTCCAATATCATGATAGCATGACGAACTGCAAAACTTATTCCCTTCGGCCAACTCTTGCATTTCGTTTGAATGGCAAATATGGGCATTCTGTGATTTTAAGTAGTGTAATGGATGTGGTCTTTACACAGTTTATCTAACAGACTAATACCAAACCTATACAGGTAGAGTACTATATTAATAACACAAAGTGAACATCATTATGTACCCAAGCTTACCCATACAGATTGCAAAAGGAGGAATTTTAATTATTGGTGCATTCAGAATCTTCCTTTGTAATTATCCCCGGGGTACCGATCTGTAACTGACTTTTGACAAATGCGGTAACCATCGGTTTCTTATGGTTGTAATAAACTCTGACCGGAGACAGCTTTTGCCGATGGTATGGATCGAACAAACAAAACAACGGCAAGTTTTATTGTACATAATCATCTGGCAAATTCGGTGCAAACACTATTTTACAAGGGACGCCATGCAAGCAACAGCTATTGCGTTGCATCCTCGAAAACGAGACTACGTCCCAGGATTTAATAAACAACAATGAATGAATTTGTACTCATTACGGCGATGCAAATAACCTCGACATTTACGCAATACTGCTACTACAACTTTTAATAAGATTGATTGATTGCCATTTCCAACACTTTTTTCAGTCATATCAAGGCGGCTAGCACACCTACTCATGTTGTTTCCTAGCATACCAGTAACCAACACTTCATTTGTAAAAAGCCAAGCCCAGCGTAGAAACGAATGCGCACTAGGAAACGTTGTATGAAAAATACGCGGGATGGAATTTCAACAGAGGGACATAGTTCCAAAGTTTAGATTGATACACTGAGCAAGGTGTTTCACGCATAAATCCCTCTTTGTGTATAGAAGAGCAATTGCCAACATTGTTAGAATCTGTTATTTATAAATAGAAATCAATTACGAGATGATCGCTCAATCAAAACTATTTATTAGCTAAAAAGGAACTTTTGTGTGACTTTCGACTTGAACTTGAACTTGATTAGTTCATATATGTATGTCAAATTGAACAGCCTATCTTCCTCAAGCAATGATACTTCATTAAGCAAGGCATCAAGCAATGTTACTACGTTAAGCATGGCATCAAGCAATGATACTTCATTAAGTGCGGTAGCAAACAGTGATACTACATTAAATCCCTCTTTGTGTATAGAAGAGCAATTGCCAATATTGTTAGAATCTGTTATTTATAAATAGAAATCAATTACGAGATGATCGCTCAATCAAAACTATTTATTAGCTAAAAAGGAACTTTTGTGTGACTTTCGACTTGAACTTGAACTTGATTAGTTCATATATGTATGTCAAATTGAACAGCCTATCTTCCTCAAGCAATGATACTTCATTAAGCAAGGCATCAAGCAATGTTACTACGTTAAGCATGGCATCAAGCAATGATACTTCATTAAGTACGGTAGCAAACAGTGATACTACATTAAGCACGGCGTCAATCAGTGATACTACATTAAGCACGGTAGTCAGCACCGATACTACATTAAACACGACATCAAGCACTGATACAACATTAAGCATAACATACAGCACTGATACTACATTAAACACGGCATCAAGCACTGATACTACATTAAGCACGGCATCAAATAATGCTACTTCATAAAGCACGGCATCAAACAGTGATACTTAATTAAGCACGATAGCAAACAGTGATACTGTATTAAGCACGGCGTCAATCAGTGATACTACATTAAGCACGGCAGTCAGCACCAATATTACAATAAGTACGACATCAATCACTGATACAACATTAAGCATAATTTCAGCACTGATACTTCATTAAGCAGGGCAGTCAGTCAAGTCAAGTCAAAAGTTTTTATTGACGAAAGTCAAAAGTTTTTATTGACGAAAAACATTACAAATGTTTTATAGTCCTTGCAGGCGGACAACAATATATATATTATATAACATGAGAAAAATATAATAAATGGTTAGTTAGGAATGTTAAACAGAATTGTCATTAAGCAGGGCAGTCAGTACTGATACTACATTAAGCACGGCATCAAGTAATATACTTTATTAATCAGAACATTAAGCACGGCATCACGCACGCCATCAAACAATGGTACTACATTATACACGACATCAAGAACTGATACTACATTAAGCACGGCATCAGGCAGTTGTACGTTATTAAGCAAGGCATCAATCACTGAAACTACATTAAGCATTGCATCAATCACTGATACTACATTAAGCACGGCATCAATGACTGTAACTACATTAAGCACGGCATCAATGACTGTAACTACATTAAGCACGGCATATATCACTGTAACTACATTGGGCACGGCATATATCACTGTAACTACATTGAGCACGACATCAATCACTGCAACAACATTAAGCGTGGCATATATCACTGTAACTACATTAAGCACGAGATCAATCACTGCAACTACAATAAGCAGGATACCAATCACTATAACTACATTAAGCACGACATCAAGCAGTGATACATTATTAAGCACGGCATCAATCACTGTAACTACATTAAGCACTACATCAATCACTGTAACTACATTCAGCACAACACAAATCACTGTAATTACATAAAACATGACAATCAATCACTGTAATTGCATTAAGCACGAAATCAATCACTGTAACTACATTAAGCACTACATCAATCACTGTAACTACATTCAGCACAACACAAATCACTGTAATTACATAAAACATGACAATCAATCACTGTAATTGCATTAAGCACGAAATCAATCACTGTAACTACATTAAGCATGCCATCAATCTCTGTAACTACATTAAGCATGCCATCAATCTCTGTAACTACATTAAGCATGGCATCAAACGCTATAACAACACTAAGCACGACATCCCTCACTGTAACTTCATTAATCACGGCACAAAACACTGTTACTACATTAAGCACGACATCAATCACTGTAACTACATTAAGCAAGACATCAATCGCTTTAACTACACTAAGCATGACATCAATCGCTGTAACTTCATTAAGCACGGCACCAACCACTGTTACTACATTAAGCACGACATCAATCACTGCAACTACATTAAGCACGGCATATATCACTGTTACTACATTACGCACGATATCAATCACTGCAACTACAAAAAGCACGACACCAATCACTGTAACTACATTAAGCACGACATCAAGAAGTGATACTTTATTAAGCACGGCATCAATCACTGTTACTACATTAAGCACTACATCAATCACTGTAACTACATTCAGCATGACACCAATCACTGTAATTACATAAAACATGACAATCAATCACTGTAATTGCATTAAGCACGACATCAATTACTGTAACTACATTAAGCATGGCATCAAACATTGTAACTACACTAAGCACGACATCAATCACTGTAATTTCATTAAACACGGCACAAAACACTGTTACTACATTAAGCAGGACATCAATCACTGTAACTACATTAAGCAGGACATCAATCGCTGTAACTACATTAAGCACGACATCAATCACTGTAATTTCATTAATCACGGCACCAATTACTGTTACTACATTAAGCACGACATCAATCACTGTAACTACATTAAGCAGGACATCAATCGCTGTAACTACATTAAGCACGACATCAATCACTGTAACTTCATTCACCACGGCACCAATTACTGTTACTACATTAAGCACGACATCAATCACTGTATGAAACACTGTAATTACATTAAGCACTGCATCAATCACTGTAATTACATTAAGAACGACATTGATCATTGTAATTGATTTAAGCACGACATCGTTCACTGTAACTACATTAAGCATGGTATCGATCACTGTAACCACATTAACCACGATTCAATTCAATTCAAACAGTTTATTTAACTAAATTCATGGTACACATGACAATATGAGCAATAACAAAATACATACAATATACATTTGAGGCTTATAACATATATTATTTAAATAATAAATATTGCAGAACTTTGGCAGTGATATATTTTAAGAATTTGTATCAGAGGGAGAGTACCCTACACTAAATAAAAAATCAAAATTTATAAAAATGATTTATGATATATGATACTGTATTAAACAAAAATGATTTTCAAATTAAGTTACGTTTACAATGAGAATTCTCTGTAAATATTATTCAAACGTCAGTTAAATTTTACAAGAATTTCTTTTATAAATAGACATAATTTTCTGTATTCTATCGTATTGGTTGTTTCGATATTGATTAATTCATTAAAACTATGGATATTGTGTCTTTTATAGTATTTGCCTTTACGTAAACGTTTTCTATTTGAGCAAAAATATTGACATTCTAATAAGTAATGATATTCATCACCTACACCTGAATCACACAATTGACATTTACGCATATTTAAATCGGTGCCATTCCAACAACCGGTTTCAACAGGAAGTCTGTGGTTACGTGTTCTAAACCTTATTACATATTTTAACATTTTTGTTGGTGTATGTATCAAATAATTTTCAAATTCGAATTTTTGTTTAAAGAGCCTATAGTTTTTACACTTGCTTGAATTGTCAACAATTGAATACCAGTCATTGACAAAAATGTCTGACAGTTTCTGGTTGACTGTTAAATTAAGCCATTTATGGTTTTGGAACTCATGGTATTCCCATACGTTGTTCAGACCACATTTAATAAGTATTCTTTTCACATGCTTGCAGCCGGATTGGTATATTTAAAGTGACTAAGATATATACCGTACATTGTGTTTGTGAGTTTATGCTGTTGTGGAACAACAAGTTTAGACCAGAAAGAAATAATTCTAGTATCTATATCAACTGAGATAGGCTTGACACCAGATTCTCCATATACCATACAGTTGGGTGTATTATACTTCATGTTTAGAATATGTTTTAAGAATCTTAATTGAACCCTTTCAATGATATCAACATTGCCGTAACCCCAAATTTCACACCCATACAATAAAATGGGTTTGACAATTTTATTGAATAAATCAATTTGCAAATCTATAGGTAAACACAAATACTTAGACCTTGTAATAAGACAATACATTGCTTTTTTAGCTTGATTAGATATGTGTTTCTTAGCTGTTAGAAAAGAACAGCTTCTACTAAACATAATACCAAGGTACTTATAATCTTTAACAATTTCTATAACTTCATTTTTATATGTGAAGTTATAAATTCTCTGTCGACCCCCGCTAAAAATTACTATTTTTGTTTTCGAAGTATTAAGAGTTAATTTCCAATGTTCACAATAAGTTTCATATATATTCAGAGCATTCTGAAGGTCAACGGCCGACTCAGACACTATAGCTGTGTCGTCAGCATAAAGTAATATAAACAATTTGACAAACCCCATAACCGAGTCGTCAGAGTCATGTTTTTTTTTGCAATCTATACCTTGACTTAAATCACTATTTTGGAAATAATCATGAAGATCATTTAAGTAAAATGAAAATAACAGAGGAGATAAATGTTCTCCTTGTCTAACACCAACGCTACAATTAAAATAGTCAGAGTGTTTAGAATTAGCGAATACACAATATTTGGCATCTTGATACATATTACGCACAATGTTGAGAAAATTCCCGTTAACTTTACTGTTTATTAGTTTATACCAAAGACCACCTCTCCACACAGTACCAAATGCCCCTTTTAGATCTAGGAATGCAAAAAATAATTGTTTCTTGTTCGCCCTAAGGATATCAATAAGCGTATTTAATACAAACATGTTATCAACTGTGGAAAAGCCACGACATCAATCACTATAACTACATTAAGCATGTCACAAATAACTGTAACTATTTTAAACACGACATCAATCACTGTAATTGCATTAAGCACGACATCAATCACTGTAATTGCATTAAGCACGACGTCAATCACTCTAACTACATTAAGCACGGCATCAATCACTGAACTACTGTAGGCACGACATCAATCACTGTAACTACATTAAGCAGGACATCAACCCCTGTAACTTCATTACGCACGGCACCAATCACTGTAATTACATTAAGAGCGACATCAATCACTGTAACTACATTAAGCACGTCATCAATCACTGTAACTACATTAAGCACGACATCACTCACTGTAATTGCATTAAGCACGACGTCAATCACTCTAACTACATTAAGCACGGCATCAATCACTGAACTACATTAAGCACGACATCAATCACTGTAACTACATTAAGAACGACATCAACCACTGTAACCTCATTAAGCACGGCACCAATCACTGTAACTACATTAAGCACGACACCAATCACTGTAACTACCTGAAGCATGGCATCAATCACTGTAACTACAATAAGCACGACATCAATCACTGTAACTACATTAAGCACGGCATCAATCACTGTAACTACATTAAGCACGACATAAAGCACTGTAACTACATTAAGCACAACATCAACCACTGTAACTACATTAAATATGGCATTAATTATTGTAACTACATTCAACACGTCATCAATCACTGTAACTACATTAGGCATGGCATGAAATACTGTAACTACATAACATAACATAACATAACATAATATTTATTGGCGTTAAACATTAACAATATTTATAGCCATACACATTTATACAAAGTGGTAATGACATGAATTCTTTACCAGAAGAACAAATAAACATATTTTATATCATAGGGTACACGTATATATATATTACAATATCTTTTACATCTAATCTCTTTCCTTAAAAGACAGATAAATAAATCTAGCTAACCTGTTAATTTCTGTTATTGAGTTTGATGACATTAATGTATTCAATGTTTGTATAGAAGGCCATTTAAAATAATATGATTTAAGCAATGTATGTCTTAGTTCTGTCTCTATACTTGTTACAAACAAGTAGAAAATGATAAGGATCTTCTATTATACCCATATTACACTGTGTACATGTGCGTTGTTGTCTATCTATATTGGTATACCTGCCAGTTTATATGGCAAGATTGTTAGAATGTAACCTGAATTTAGCTAGAGTAGTTTGATATTTTGAATCTAGATTTTTGGTTAAATACATTTCTATTTCAAAACTGTATTTAAATAAACTATAGTGAGATAATCTTGGGGAGTTATTTATATTGCTGTACCAAGATTGTTTAAACATATCCAGTATTCTCTGTTTGATATATAAGTATTTGATACAATCTGGGTTTTGTAACATCCATAGATTTCCCAGACCAATGTGTTGTAATATGGATTTAACGTGATGCGCCCAGTTTAAACCACTATATGTTAAACCATTGTTTGCATCATCCTTTAACATTTTATAGATATTGATTATCAAAGGATTGGTTGATTTCAAAATATTTAACCAAAATTTAATTATTATTAATTCTCTTGCTGTTTTCATTGGATACCGACCAAGTTCTCCATACAAACCATAGATATTTGAAGTTTTTTTTACCTTTAATACTTTTCTCATGAATTTACAGTGAATTTGCTCGACTTTTTTGGAGTCACAAAATCCCCAAACAGATGCATTATAATTTGGAATTGATCCCACTAGAGCATCAAATAGCTTACATTTTTCCATTGCAGATAATTCTAACTGATTGGAAACAATAAAAACCTTGTGTAGGGCATGCGCAGATTGTTGTGCAACTCTGATTTGTGTTCTGTACCATGATCCATTTTTAAATAAATGAGTTCCCAGATATTTCCAATAGTGTATCATTTAAAAATAGATTAAAAGTTGTGCCTCGACCACGTTCAAACACCATTACCTTTGTTTTGCTTTTAGTAATTGTGAGTCCCAAAGTATGACAATAATGCTGCATATCATTAAGCATCGACTGTAATGTTTCAGGTGAGTGAGCAAATAAAACTATTTTTAATTCGTTTATAGTGAATATGCTATTTCAATCGGTATTTATGCTGTTTACAATATCGTTAGTGAACATGAGAAACATAAGACTTGAGCTAGGGTCCCCTTGCTTTAATCCAATATGTGATCGGAAAAAAATCAGAAGTTTTACCGTTATATCGCACGCATTGTTTTAATGTAGTGTACATAGCTTTAATAGCCTTAACAAACTTTGTACTGACATTTTGACTTAACAATTGTTGCCATAAAAACGGTCGGTTAATTCGATCAAAACATTTTTCGAAATCTATAAATACACAGAAAAGCTTTTGCTTAGAATTTAATGTTTTTAGCAATAATAGAGTGTAATAAAAAAATACAGTCTGTTGTCGATTTACCCTTTTGAAATCCAAATTGTTTCATTAATATACCTTCATTCTCATGTGTCCATTTGGTAAGCCGATTTATTACAAGTTGTGAGTATATTTTGGCTAAGACATTAATTAGAGTTACTCCCCTGTAATTTTTGGTATCTTCAATGTCCCTTCCCTTGAAAATTGGCGCGATTATGCCGACTCCCCAAGATACTGGATATTCGCTGTTAGAAAATATTCGATTGAATAATTTCAAAATAAACGGTGAAATTTCATCAAACGAGTGCTTATATATTTCTGCTATAAATCCATCTATTCCGCTACTTTTTTCATTATTTTGGGAGAAAACTGCTTTTTTAAGATCATCAAACATTAAGTACGGCATCAATCACTATAACTACATTAAACACGACATCAATCACTGTAACTACATTAAGCACGGTATCATGCCCTGAAACATCGTACGGCACTACAATCGGTTAGTTTGAAAATTACCCTATATTTCCATTTATAATAATAATTTCTGTTCAGTCAATATTTATCTTCCTTCACATATACATCATGTGTGATGTATTTCATTGCAAACAAGATGCAACCTGACTGTTATTTATAAAGTTTAATTACCCTCTAACAATTTCAAATGCGTGTATACAGTTTCATATAACTGTATATATGTAAACATGTAACTGTTCATCAAGAAATGAGTTTTCACGGAAACAACTGATATAATGTGAGTTTCCACGAAAAATTGTTCTGTTTCCGTGTTTATGAAAAACAGTGTGTCAGTCAAATGCTTGTGAAACTATAATCGATTTCTTGAACACATTATTAAATTATTTGAAGAAAAGAATGGCAGTGTAGATATCTGAAACATTTGAAATAATTTCGTCCGTACATGTAGCTAGTATTGTGTCGAAAACATGGAACTCAAGACTATCCATTAGTTATACCAAATCAATATGTACTGCCATGGCAATATTATTCTAACAACAATACTGAAAATAGACATTAATTTATATGTGACAGATAACTTCTGTTGTTGCGTTATTTTTTTTAGATTGTGGCAATCCAAAAATATATCGAAAGGCGCCGAATTTTATACAAGTACAACCGTTAATGCAACTGTGACGTATACATGTGAAATTGGTTATAAACTAATCCAAAATAACAGAAATACAGAACATAACAGAACAGAACATAACCTGTCTTTTCATCCGACTTGAACAAAATGTTCATCGTCATATACAGAATGTTTTAACATACATGCAACAATGGCAATTGTTTAATATAGTCATGGAATAACAAAATTACAATTAGAATATAGATAAAGAGGTTGTAGGCGGAAGTAACCATAATTGTTTATGTTTTCAATTCGAAATTGCTTTATAAATATACTTTTCTGATATCCTTTAATTTCCAAAATATAACATTTGGTGTGAACGGTAAATGGGTTGGTGATCTTCCGGCATATCAGATAGTGGGTATGTAATAGTATTTCTGTTATTATTTAGTATACACAACTGTTGACGTTATAGCGACCTGTACATTAGACATTTGTTAAATCTAATCAGAGAAAACACGACTTCATGTATTGAGAATGGTTTATGGGTTGGTGATATTCAGAAATATCGGAAAACTAAAAGTTAGTTTATTATGTAATAAGTAATTATGTCATAACATTAAACACAACAGTAACAAATGTTAATAGTTGACATTGGTAATTATCTAATTGCAGCTGAGAGTTCTTTTGTTGGAATGTAATAAGTGTACTGTTGCAATCTTATATGTTTCAACGGTAAGAATAATAATTCAGATAGCACTATACGTAAATTGAGTTTATGTTTTTGAACTCAAGAATATCACGCATGCTATTCACACCAAATCACTACTTATTACCATATGGACTTATTGTATTAAAACAGACGTATAATCCTATGTGACAGGTAACTCTATAGATGTTGATGTTTGGCCTTTTCAGACTGTGGACATACCTTGAATATAACGAATGGCGCGGTATATCATAACGAAATATCTGCGACATATACTTGTGACATTGGTTATAGACTAATTGGAAACAACACGATTACATGTGATGCGGGCGGTTCATGGATTGGCTATCTTCCAGCATGTCGAATAGTGGGTATGTAATAACAATTCTATTATTATTTATTATACCACAAGTTTTGATGTTATAGCGGACTGTACATGATACTTTAGCTAATTCGGTTGCTAATTAGAAATATC
The DNA here is from genome assembly GCA_031761405.1 of Serripes groenlandicus. Classification (NCBI taxonomy): domain Eukaryota; kingdom Metazoa; phylum Mollusca; class Bivalvia; order Cardiida; family Cardiidae; genus Serripes; species Serripes groenlandicus. Next base: position 217,517,940 of record JASEVX010000001.1, read on the forward strand.
GGAGAATTGGTAAGTAAGTTAAGGATGCAATTAGTTATTATATGACAATGTTATATGTAACAGTAACATATGTACACATTTGGCACTGGCAATTTTCTATTTGCAGTTGAGGGCTGCTTAGTTGATATGTAATATATTTTATCATTACATTTAGCATTCTGTAGATGAGAAAATGCTAATGTTGATGGTTTTGTAAGTAAATAGTGTCAATATCTTTAAAATCTAGACTATTACGCATGCTAAATATTCATACCAAATATTTATTTTCTGTCAAATCGTCATTATTGTATCAAAACAGATGTGTAATCATATCTGAAAGATACAGTTATGGATGTTACGTTTTTTTCAGACTGTGAATATCCCTTGAATATAACGAATGGCATGATAGTTTATACAAATACAACCTTTAATGCAACGGTGACGTTTACATGTGACATTGGCTATAGACCTATCGGAAATGATACGAATACATGTGATGAGAGCGGTACATGGAATGGTACTATTCCGGAATGTCAGATAGTGGGTATGTATAGTTATTATCATTTACTTTACCACACACTTTGACGTAATAACCACTATACATGAGACATTAGCCATCATATAATTAGAGTAAAACGCGTCTGAATGAATTGCGAATGGTATATGGATTTGTTACATTCAGAAATATCAGAAATGTCGTAGGTAAGTTTCTGATGCACAAGTTATGATGTCACAAAGTTATATGCAACAGTCACGTATGTAAAACATGTTACATTAGTTACTATCTAATTCCAGCTTAGAGTTGTTATGTTAAAATTTAATACAATTAATGAAAGCAATCTTGTATTTCTTAACGAACAGAATGATAATTTCGATATTGTTGTAAGTAATTTCAGTCCTTTTCATTGAAATCATGACGATGTTTCATGCCAATATTTTATTTCAAATCATCACTTACTGTATTAATGACATATTTTGTTCACACGTCTGAAAATGGGCTTTAACATTATATGTGGCAGATAACTTTTGAGTTGTTGATGGTTGGCTTTTTCAGAGTGTCCACATCCAAGGAATATTATAAATGGCACCATGTATTATACAAATACAACTTATAATGCAGCGGTGACGTATACATGTGACATTGGTTATAAACTAATCGGAAACAACACGAGAACATGTGATGAGAGCGGTACATGGATTGGTGATATTCCAGATTGCCAAATAGTGGGTATGTAATAGCATTGTTATAATTATTTATTATACCACACTTTTTAACATAATAGTAAGTTCATGATTCAAATAGTAATGAAATCATTATTGGTTCCAAACGACTTAAAAAGATAAATCACACGATTAAAAATTGACAAACATTTCTAGGGGATAGATGGTTTTAACAGCTGTTGATGCTTGTTGTTGTTTTCAGACTGTGGACAACCATTAACTTTAACGAATGGCATGGTATATTATAACCAGAAAACCGTGTATGCCACGATGACATATATATGTGACATTGGTTTTGAACTAATCGGAAACATAACGAATACATGTGGTTTGAACGGTAAATGGGTTGGTGGTATTCCGGCATGTCAGATGATGGGTATGTAACAACATTAATGTTAAACATTATTATACACCAACGTTAGAAATAAAAGCTAAATGTACATGATACATTATATATAATATTATCGGAGAAAAAAATCGATTTAATTTAATGAGAATGATTTATGGGATGGCAATATTCAAAAACATCGGAAAGAGGTTCAGTTATTTTATGATGCAATTAGTTATGATGTCACCATATACGTACACGCGACAGTTACATTTGAAAACGTTTGACATTGGTTATAATTTAATTGTAGCTAAGAGTTGCTATATTGAAATGTAATATATATTTTTATAACAATCTTATATTCTTTAACGGAGAACTTGAGAATTAAGATTCTGTTTTAAGAAATTGTGTCAATGACAATGAAATCACTATTTACTGTTAAATCGACAGTATTTCATCATAAAGGACTTACACTAATATGTGACAGATAATGTTAGAGTTGTTGATTTTTGGCTTTTCAGATTGTGGACATCCCTTGAATATATCGAGTTGCGCGATATTATATACAAATACAACCTTTGGTGAAACGGTGACATATACATGTGACATTGGTTATAAACTAATCGGAAACAATACGTTTACATGTGGTGAGAGCGGTACATGGGTTGGTGATATTCCAGATTGTCTGATACTGGGTATGTAATAGCATTGATAACATTATTTATTATACCATAATCTTTACTGTAATATCGACATGTACACGAACATTGTGCTACCCACTACACGGTGCTTTTCCGGAATGTCTAATAATGACATGTGACATTGATTATAAACTAATCGTAAACAACACGAATACATGTGATGAGATCGGTTTATGGGTTGGTGATCTTCCGGCATGTCAGATAGTGGGTATGGTATAGTATTGCTATTATTATTTATTATACCACAAGTTTTGACTTAACAGTGGCATGTAAATAAAACATTAGGAATCATCTAGTTGTAGGAAAGCGTTCATGTTTTGAGAACGGTACATTGGTATATTAGAAAATATCAGAAAGATTGTAAGTTTGTTTATGATGCAATAAGTTGTATCCAAACGACCGTCAACAGGTATAAAATTAGAGAAAATTACACAGATAACTCTAAAATTATTGATGTTTTGTTTTTTGAGGCTATGGACATCCTTTGAAAATAATGAACTGCATTTTATACAAGTATAACCTTCTATCAAACGGCAACGTTTACATGTGACATTGGTTAAAGAATAATCGGAAACACCACGAATATATGTGGTGCGAACAGTAAACGTAATAGTGATATGTACATAAGCCCTTAGCTACCATCTTATCGGAGACAACGCGACTGCACGTATTGAGAATGGTAAATGGGTTGCTGATAATAAGAAATATCAGAATGTTGGTAAGTTAGTTTATAATTCAAAAAGTCAAAACATTATATGCATCAGTCACATATGTACACGTTTTAAATTTGTTATTATCAAAGCGCAGCTAATAGTTGTTATTTTAAAATGTAATAGATTTACTTATACCAATCTAATATTCTTTAATGAAGAGATATTTATTTTACATATTCTTGTAAGTAATTTCCGTCAATCTAATTGAAATCATACATGATAAGTATTCATACCAATTCAAAATGTACTGTCATACAGACATCATTAGAATCACACATGATTAGTTTTCATACCAATTCAAAATGTACTGTCATAGAGACATTATTGTAATCACCCTACAGAAAATATACTTAGATTGAATGGTATTGATAACATATCAGCTACAGGTGTTTGGTTTTGTTTCTAGACTGTTGACATTCTTTGAATATAAGGAATGATGACGTATTTTAATAAAATACAACATTTAATACAATAGTAATATATACATGTGACATTGGAAATAGACTAACTGGAGGTAACCAGAATATAAGCGGTGTGAACGGTACATGAGTTGGTTATATTCAGCATGTCAGATAGACATGTGCTATCTAATATTCTTTAACGAACAGAACGATAATTCTTAGAGAGTTGCGTCAATTTCATTGTTATCAAGAGAAAGTATTGTATCCACACGAAATATAATACACTCCATTAAAAGAATGACGGACGTATTTAAAGCTGTTGATGTTTGTGTTTTTTTCAGACTGTGGAATTCCCTTGAATATAACGAATGGCAAGGTAAATTATACCGATACATTTGTTAATGCAACTGTGACATATAGATGTGAGAAAGGCTATAGACTTATTGGGGACAACGCGATCACTTGCGATGTGAACGGTGCATGGTTTGGTAATATTCCGGTGTGTGAGATAGTGGGTATGTAAAAGCATTACTGTTATTTTTATTTGAAACTATGGAATATGCAAGTGGTATTGGTTTAAAATAAATATGGACAAAAAACATGTTAGCTGATTGGAACATGGCTTGTTTGTATTTCGGAACACCAATACGTGTGAACGCAATAACAGTGCGGTAATTCATAATACGATCACAAATTTATACGCAACAGTGATACAATAGGCTTTTCTGAAATGTATGTAAATGCCGTCAATGTTGTTGAAATGAAGACAATCATGCATGATTAATATTCATACCAAGTCAAATAAACATTTCTTATAATTACGACAATAACAACACTACTATAAATACGTTTTTAGGTGTGACATATAGATTTACTGTTGCTGTTTTCAGACTGTGGAAACCCGAAGAATATAACGAATGGCAAAGTAGTTACTACAAACACGACTTTTCACTCAACTATGACATATGCATGTGAAATTGGTTATATGCTAAACTACAACAACACGAGTATATGTCATGAGAATGGTACATGGGTTGGTGATATGCCAGAATGTCTCTTAGTTGGTATGTAATAACATTTCTGTAATTAATTAGAATGTCAATCCTGACAATGAAATTCGCATGTGACTAGGGTCATAATCTTATCGACAATAAGTCACTGCATTGAGATTGTATATAGGCTGGTGCTTTTCCGGAATGTCAAATAATGACATATAATATAAACATACGGCATATGTTATTCAATAAAGCCAGATATCATTTATACATATAGAGAAAAGGATATATGTTAATATGTTAACATGTAAAATATTTCTTGATATTAATCTATTAAAATTTCACGAAATAAAAATATTGATATTTGAATAGATTGCGACTCAATCACATCTGGTATGATATGTTTATCGCGTAAATGTAGTGGAATTGAAGACTGTCATGCAGGCTTATTATTCAAACCAATCATCATTTACTTTACGAATGCCATGTTTGTTGTAAATGCCATTCAATAAATCAAAAAATCTTTACTACATGAGATAATAATACATGATTTTGTGATTAAAACTGTTGTGTCTGTAAGTTGGTGTGTTATATAATTTTGATGACACAACCGTTTCGTAAACAGAAACGAACGTTAACATATAACAATGCTTTTACACAATGGCAGACAGCCGAACTAAACGGTGAGATAATGATAACTTATGTGCTAGTGTGTTATATAATTTGTATATTGACTTGTAGAATATTTTCTTATAAAATATGAAATTAAGGTATTATTGACTCAATATTTACAGCTTTACACAACATCGACATACCGACTTAGTGGTGTGGTGCCCGCACTATGAGTAGGAGATATTGGTTCGGTTCAGATAGACATGTGCTATCTAATATTCTTTAACGAAGAGAACGATAATTCTTAGAGAGTTGCGTCAATTTCATTGTTATCAAGAGAAAGTATTGTATCCACACGAAATATAATACACTCCATTAAAAGAATGACGGACGTATTTAAAGCTGTTGATGTTTGTGTTTTTTTCAGACTGTGGAATTCCCTTGAATATAACGAATGGCAAGGTAAATTATACCGATACATTTGTTAATGCAACTGTGACATATAGATGTGAGAAAGGCTATAGACTTATTGGGGACAACGCAATCACTTGCGATGTGAACGGTGCATGGTTTGGTAATATTCCGGTGTGTGAGATAGTGGGTATGTAAAAGCATTACTGTTATTTTTATTTGAAACTATGGAATATGCAAGTGGTATTGGTTTAAAATATATATGGACAAAAAACATGTTAGCAGATTGGAACATGGCTTGTTTGTATTTCGGAACACCAATACGTGTGTACGCAATAACAGTGCGGTAATTCATAATACGATCACAAATTTATACGCAACAGTGATACAATAGGCTTTTCTGAAATGTATGTAAATGCCGTCTATGTTGTTGAAATGAAGACAATCATGCATGATTATTATTCATGCCAAGTCAAATAAACATTTCTTATAATTATGACAATAACAACACTACTATAAATACGTTTTTATGTGTGACATATAGATTTACTGTTGCTGTTTTCAGACTGTGGAAACCCGAAGAATATAACGAATGGCAAAGTAGTTACTACAAACACGACTTTTCACTCAACTATGACATATGCATGTGAAATTGGTTATATACTAAACTACAACAACACGAGTATATGTCATGAGAATGGTACATGGATTGGTGATATGCCCGAATGTCTCTTAGTTGGTATGTAATAACATTTCTGTAACTAATTAGAATGTCAATCCTGACAATGAAATTCGCATGTGACTAGGGTCATAATCTTATCGACAATAAGTCACTGCATTGAGATTGTATATAGGATGGTGCTTTTCCGAAATGTCAAATAATGACATATAATATAAACATACGGCATATGTTATTCAATAAAGCCAGATATCATTTATACATATAGAGAAAAGGATATATGTTAATATGTTAACATGTAAAATATTTCTTGATATTAATCTATTAAAATTTCACGAAATAAAAATATTGATATTTGAATAGATTGCGACTCAATCACATCTGGTATGATATGTTTATCGCGTAAATGTAGTGGAATTGAAGACTGTCATGCAGGCTTATTATTCAAACCAATCATCATTTACTTTACGAATGCCATGTTTGTTGTAAATACCATTCAATAAATCAAAAAATCTTTACTACATGAGATAATAATACATGATTTTGTGATTAAAACTGTTGTGTCTGTAAGTTGGTGTGTTATATAATTTTGATGACACAACCGTTTCGTAAACAGAAACGAACGTTAACATATAACAATGCTTTTACACAATGGCAGACAGCCGAACTAAACGGTGAGATAATGATAACTTATGTGCTAGTGTGTTATATAATTTGTATATTGACTTGTAGAATATTTTCTTATAAAATATGAAATTAAGGTATTATTGACTCAATATTTACAGCTTTACACAACATCGACATACCGACTTAGTGGTGTGGTGCCCGCACTATGAGTAGGAGATATTGGTTCGGTTCAGATAGACATGTGCTATCTAATATTCTTTAACGAAGAGAACGATAATTCTTAGAGAGTTGCGTCAATTTCATTGTTATCAAGAGAAAGTATTGTATCCACACGAAATATAATACACTCCATTAAAAGAATGACGGACGTATTTAAAGCTGTTGATGTTTGTGTTTTTTTCAGACTGTGGAATTCCCTTGAATATAACGAATGGCAAGGTAAATTATACCGATACATTTGTTAATGCAACTGTGACATATAGATGTGAGAAAGGCTATATACTTATTGGGGACAACGCGATCACTTGCGATGTGAACGGTGCATGGTTTGGTAATATTCCGGTGTGTGAGATAGTGGGTATGTAAAAGCATTACTGTTATTTTTATTTGAAACTATGGAATATGCAAGTGGTATTGGTTTAAAATATATATGGACAAAAAACATGTTAGCAGATTGGAACATGGCTTGTTTGTATTTCGGAACACCAATACGTGTGTACGCAATAACAGTGCGGTAATTCATAATACGATCACAAATTTATACGCAACAGTGATACAATAGGCTTTTCTGAAATGTATGTAAATGCCGTCAATGTTGTTGACATGAAGACAATCATGCATGATTATTATTCATGCCAAGTCAAATAAACATTTCTTATAATTATGACAATAACAACACTACTATAAATACGTTTTTATGTGTGACATATAGATTTACTGTTGCTGTTTTCAGACTGTGGAAACCCGAAGAATATAACGAATGGCAAAGTAGTTACTACAAACACGACTTTTCACTCAACTATGACATATGCATGTGAAATTGGTTATATACTAAACTACAACAACACGAGTATATGTCATGAGAATGGTACATGGATTGGTGATATGCCCGAATGTCTCTTAGTTGGTATGTAATAACATTTCTGTAACTAATTAGAATGTCAATCCTGACAATGAAATTCGCATGTGACTAGGGTCATAATCTTATCGACAATAAGTCACTGCATTTGAGATTGTATATAGGCTGGTACTTTTCCGGAATGTCAAATAATGACATATAATATAAACATACGGCATATGTTATTCAATAAAGCCAAATATCATTTATACATATAGAGAAAAGGATATATGTTAATATGTTAACATGTAAAATATTTCTTGATATTAATCTATTAAAATTTCACGAAATAAAAATATTGATATTTGAATAGATTGCGACCCAATCACATCTGGTATGATATGTTTATCGCGTAAATGTAGTGGAATTGAAGACTGTCATGCAGGCTTATTATTCAAACCAATCATCATTTACTTTACGAATGCCATGTTTGTTGTAAATGCCATTCAATAAATCAAAAAATCTTTACTACATGAGATAATAATACATGATTTTGTGATTAAAACTGTTGTGTCTGTAAGTTGGTATGTTATATAATTTTGATGACACAACCGTTTCGTAAACAGAAACGAACGTTAACATATAACAATGCTTTTACACAATGGCAGACAGCCGAACTAAACGGTGAGATAATGATAACTTATGTGCTAGTGTGTTATATAATTTGTATATTGACTTGTAGAATATTTTCTTATAAAATATGAAATTAAGGTATTATTGACTCAATATTTACAGCTTTACACAACATCGACATACCGACTTAGTGGTGTGGTGCCCGCACTATGAGTAGGAGATATTGGTTCGATTCCCATAGAGGTCATACCAAATAATTTGTAAATTGTTGTAATGGTTGTAATGGCTTCCGTCCCTGGCGCTCAGAGTTGCGTAGATATTATTTTAACTGATACATCGTAAGCAGGATATACATACAGGTAGTAATGGACATGTACGCAGGTCACGCCGTGATATAACTTCAACACTGCTGATAACGGTGTAGAACAATTCAAACAAAACATATCATAGATATTTGTAATTATATGGCATGTGTAATTTACAAAAAAAAAACAGACAACAAATCCGTATGTGGAAGTTTGGTGATAGAAATTCGAGTTAAAAGAACAAAAATAATAAAAAGGGAAAAAACAAAACCCGGAAGCAAGTAAATATTGATTGTCTATATATTTATTCGGTTAACCGGTTATAATATTACACGATTAACCGGTTATCCATATCGGTCACCGTTGACATCCATAGTATATATGCTTTCAATGTTTTGTGTGTGTCTCCTTATTTAGCTAATACCGCTTCAATAGTATTTATACGAATATAAAAATCTCATTTTAATGACACTTATGTTAAGCACTTCTTAAAACGCTCGAACCATTTTAATTGGTTAAAAAAACATAGTCATCATATGCTTGAGCTGGCTTTTTACTTGTAACTTTATGTTTTCCGCAGCGTTGTGATGTGTAATGGAAGTGTTTCGACCTTCTTCACGGGATGTCATGGATTAGATTCCCGGTTGCGTCATTTCAAACATTTTAAATATCGTATAAAATACGTACTTGGCGCTCAGGATTATTGGCTTAACATTACAACTGACTAGCTGGTATCAGGATATATTAAACTGACACACGAAAGGCCCTGATGTAACTGATAGTGGCGTTAAACACCATACAAATAAGCAAAGCTTTCCGCAGCTTATTTAGAGCGTGTGCCTTATGTAACGTGTATATTACAGTTATGCTGTTTCGCTTGCATTATAGTGTTTTCTTACTCCTGAAATTGACATTGTAGCAATCGTGCCTTCGGTCGAAAGATTAAACAAAATGTCTGCCCTGGTTTCGATCAGACATGTTTCCCTTTTATGACATCTTCCTAATGTATTGTCTCCAATCGGAGCACCACCATGTAGTGAGGTTGGTGGATTGTTTATATGGGTTAATCTGGTCAAGTATTGCGTCAGCCTGCATGTGAAGGCCGACTCAATCAGTCGACAGTTACAAAGTATAGGAAGTGATGGGTCGTAGATATAAAAAGCATTGGCTCTTGAGAAGCTTCGCTTCCCCGAGTACTTACAGAGACATGGCGAATATACCCAGGCTGTAGAGGGCACATTTGACGGAAGAAAATATATTTTAAGAATTTTCTGAGAAAAAACAGGTGTTGTACAATTATGTTGCAGTCATTACGATATTATGTAGAAACACCACAGAGCGAAATACTTATTTGGTACTATACAATCACTCTTATTGAACAGTGCGGTAATTCATAATACGATCACAAATTTATACGCAACAGTGATACAATAGGCTTTTCTGAAATGTATGTAAATGCCGTCAATGTTGTTGAAATGAAGACAATCATGCATGATTAATATTCATACCAAGTCAAATAAACATTTCTTATAATTACGACAATAACAACACTATAAATACGTTTTTAGGTGTGACATATAGATTTACTGTTGCTGTTTTCAGACTGTGGAAACCCGAAGAATATAACGAATGGCAAAGTAGTTACTACAAACACGACTTTTCACTCAACTATGACATATGCATGTGAAATTGGTTATATGCTAAACTACAACAACACGAGTATATGTCATGAGAATGGTACATGGGTTGGTGATATGCCAGAATGTCTCTTAGTTGGTATGTAATAACATTTCTGTAATTAATTAGAATGTCAATCCTGACAATGAAATTCGCATGTGACTAGGGTCATAATCTTATCGACAATAAGTCACTGCATTGAGATTGTATATAGGATGGTGCTTTTCCGAAATGTCAAATAATGACATATAATATAAACATACGGCATATGTTATTCAATAAAGCCATATATCATTTATACATATAGAGAAAAGGATATATGTTAATATGTTAACATGTAAAATATTTCTTGATATTAATCTATTAAAATTTCACGAAATAAAAATATTGATATTTGAATAGATTGCGACTCAATCACATCTGGTATGATATGTTTATCGCGTAAATGTAGTGGAATTGAAGACTGTCATGCAGGCTTATTATTCAAACCAATCATCATTTACTTTACGAATGCCATGTTTGTTGTAAATGCCATTCAATAAATCAAAAAATCTTTACTACATGAGATAATAATACATGATTTTGTGATTAAAACTGTTGTGTCTGTAAGTTGGTGTGTTATATAATTTTGATGACACAACCGTTTCGTAAACAGAAACGAACGTTAACATATAACAATGCTTTTACACAATGGCAGACAGCCGAACTAAACGGTGAGATAATGATAACTTATGTGCTAGTGTGTTATATAATTTGTATATTGACTTGTAGAATATTTTCTTATAAAATATGAAATTAAGGTATTATTGACTCAATATTTACAGCTTTACACAACATCGACATACCGACTTAGTGGTGTGGTGCCCGCACTATGAGTAGGAGATATTGGTTCGGTTCAGATAGACATGTGCTATCTAATATTCTTTAACGAAGAGAACGATAATTCTTAGAGAGTTGCGTCAATTTCATTGTTATCAAGAGAAAGTATTGTATCCACACGAAATATAATACACTCCATTAAAAGAATGACGGACGTATTTAAAGCTGTTGATGTTTGTGTTTTTTTCAGACTGTGGAATTCCCTTGAATATAACGAATGGCAAGGTAAATTATACCGATACATTTGTTAATGCAACTGTGACATATATATGTGAGAAAGGCTATATACTTATTGGGGACAACGCGATCACTTGCGATGTGAACGGTGCATGGTTTGGTAATATTCCGGTGTGTGAGATAGTGGGTATGTAAAAGCATTACTGTTATTTTTATTTGAAACTATGATATATGCAAGTGGTATTGGTTTAAAATATATATGGACAAAAAACATGTTAGCAGATTGGAACATGGCTTGTTTGTATTTCGGAACACCAATACGTGTGTACGCAATAACAGTGCGGTAATTCATAATACGATCACAAATTTATACGCAACAGTGATACAATAGGCTTTTCTGAAATGTATGTAAATGCCGTCAATGTTGTTGAAATGAAGACAATCATGCATGATTATTATTCATGCCAAGTCAAATAAACATTTCTTATAATTATGACAATAACAACACTACTATAAATACGTTTTTATGTGTGACATATAGATTTACTGTTGCTGTTTTCAGACTGTGGAAACCCGAAGAATATAACGAATGGCAAAGTAGTTACTACAAACACGACTTTTCACTCAACTATGACATATGCATGTGAAATTGGTTATATACTAAACTACAACAACACGAGTATATGTCATGAGAATGGTACATGGATTGGTGATATGCCCGAATGTCTCTTAGTTGGTATGTAATAACATTTCTGTAACTAATTAGAATGTCAATCCTGACAATGAAATTCGCATATGACTAGGGTCATAATCTTATCGACAATAAGTCACTGCATTCAGATTGTATATAGGCTGGTGCTTTTCCGGAATGTCAAATAATGACATATAATATAAACATACGGCATATGTTATTCAATAAAGCCAGATATCATTTATACATATAGAGAAAAGGATATATGTTAATATGTTAACATGTAAAATATTTCTTGATATTAATCTATTAAAATTTCACGAAATAAAAATATTGATATTTGAATAGATTGCGACCCAATCACATCTGGTATGATATGTTTATCGCGTAAATGTAGTGGAATTGAAGACTGTCATGCAGGCTTATTATTCAAACCAATCATCATTTACTTTACGAATGCCATGTTTGTTGTAAATGCCATTCAATAAATCAAAAAATCTTTACTACATGAGATAATAATACATGATTTTGTGATTAAAACTGTTGTGTCTGTAAGTTGGTATGTTATATAATTTTGATGACACAACCGTTTCGTAAACAGAAACGAACGTTAATATATAACAATGCTTTTACACAATGGCAGACAGCCGAACTAAACGGTGAAATAATGATAACTTATGTGCTAGTGTGTTATATAATTTGTATATTGACTTGTAGAATATTTTCTTATAAAATATGAAATTAAGGTATTATTGACTCAATATTTACAGCTTTACACAACATCGACATACCGACTTAGTGGTGTGGTGCCCGCACTATGAGTAGGAGATATTGGTTCGATTCCCATAGAGGTCATACCAAATAATTTGTAAATTGTTGTAATGGTTGTAATGGCTTCCGTCCCTGGCGCTCAGAGTTGCGTAGATATTATTTTAACTGATACATCGTAAGCAGGATATACATACAGGTAGTAATGGACATGTACGCAGGTCACGCCGTGATATAACTTCAACACTGCTGATAACGGTGTAGAACAATTCAAACAAAACATATCATAGATATTTGTAATTATATGGCATGTGTAATTTACAAAAAAAAAAACAGACAACAAATCCGTATGTGGAAGTTTGGTGATAGAAATTCGAGTTAAAAGAACAAAAATAATAAAAAGGGAAAAAACAAAACCCGGAAGCAAGAAAATATTGATTGTCTATATATTTATTCGGTTAACCGGTTATAATATTACACGATTAACCGGTTATCCATATCGGTCACCGTTGACATCCATAGTATATATGCTTTCAATGTTTTGTGTGTGTCTCCTTATTTAGCTAATACCGCTTCAATAGTATTTATACGAATATAAAAATCTCATGTTAATGACACTTATGTTAAGCACTTCTTAAAAAGCTCGAACCATTTTAATTGGTTAAAAAAACATAGTCATCATATGCTTGAGCTGGCTTTTTACTTGTAACTTTATGTTTTCCGCAGCGTTGTGATGTGTAATGGAAGTGTTTCGACCTTCTTCACGGGATGTCATGGATTAGATTCCCGGTTGCGTCATTTCAAACATTTTAAATATCGTATAAAATACGTACTTGGCGCTCAGGATTATTGGCTTAACATTACAACTGACTAGCTGGTATCAGGATATATTAAACTGACACACGAAAGGCCCTGATGTAACTGATAGTGGCGTTAAACACCATACAAATAAGCAATGCTTTCCGCAGCTTATTTAGAGCGTGTGCCTTATGTAACGTGTATATTACAGTTATGCTGTTTCGCTTGCATTATAGTGTTTTCTTACTCCTGAAATTGACATTGTAGCAATCGTGCCTTCGGTCGAAAGATTAAACAAAATGTCTGCCCTGGTTTCGATCAGACATGTTTCCCTTTTATGACATCTTCCTAATGTATTGTCTCCAATCGGAGCACCACCATGTAGTGAGGTTGGTGGATTGTTTATAGGGTTAATCTGGTCAAGTATTGCGTCAGCCTGCATGTGAAGGCCGACTCAATCAGTCGACAGTTACAAAGTATAGGAAGTGATGGGTCGTAGATATAAAAAGCATTGGTTCTTGAGAAGCTTCGCTTCCCTGAGTACTTACAGAGACATGGCGAATATACCCAGGCTGTAGAGGGCACATTTGACGGAAGAAAATATATTTTAAGGATTTTCTGAGAAAAAACAGGTGTTGTACAATTATGTTGCAGTCATTACGATATTATGTAGAAACACCACAGAGCGAAATACTTATTTGGTACTATACAATCACTCTTATTGAGGACATGCTTGACCGTCTTGTTAAAATATTGATCCCCTTTTTCCTGTTTATTGTATTGCATATACATCTTAACAAGAACAGTTGGAAGAAAATAGTGCAAGTCCTTATATCTATCTAGCTGCATTGTTGGTTTTGTTATTTCTATATTTTCTTATTTTGACAAATATATTAATTATGACCAAATCCACTTCGAAAGAGGGAAGTCAAAAGTAAGGTATAATAATAGTTCCATTTTCGTGCTGTCCTATATGTAAACTTCACATGATAGATATCGGGAAGTAAAACTTGTTCAGGTTAAGGGTATGTCACCAGGCAGAAACGGCTGGTCCATTATGAAGGAATGATATTGTAATAATAAATCATTCACTTTTTGAATGAGAACATACCAATTGTATTCAGATTGTGGGAACCCAATTCCAATATTGCAAGGTCAGGTTTATTCTACCGACACACTGTTTGAATCGCTAGCGATGTATAAATGCAATTCGGGATACAATTTGGTTGGAGATAACATGACTAAATGTGGGAAGGATGGTAGATGGACCGGGACTAATATACCAGATTGTCACATAGTTGGTAAGCTCTATAGCTAAAGTATAATTGAAGAAATGAGTTGAAGACATGGTGGCAAATTTCTTATTATTAACAATTTCTCATTTTACCGCATTGCTGTTACCGTTGTCCGCAGCAGATGCTTCAAAAAGCGTATGATTTCGTTAAAGGCTTAATAATCTATTTATTGTTCTAACTCGAAAAATCAACATTAAACACTTTTATAAAAAGAAACTACATTTGTAAATACCAGTTTTAGTTTTAAGTCCTTATATTTAACCTTACAATGTCTTCGTCAAATAGTATACTTTTAAGCTTTTAATTGCATAAATGGTCACTTGATTATAAATTATTTAACATTAAAAATAAGGAACGCAAGCATAAACCCACCGGTATATGTGCTTCTGATGAGCACTTAATATGTCAAATAATGCTAACTGTTGCCAAAACAAGATGAAGAGGCAACCTTTTCAAAATCTGAAGAAACCGAACCTTACTATTAAATATAATCTTGACTATTTTCAGATTGTGGTTTCCCTCGGAATATAACGAATGGGCGATATACATTGGTTGGAGAAACAACATATTCTTCAGTCGCACTATACAAGTGTGTGGATGGATTTAAACTAAATAACACGAAGGATAGAATACTTTGCGTGGCAAACGGGACGTGGCATGGTGAAATAGGGACCTGTGTCAGAGTAGGTATGTTGTCTGGCTTCATTTTTAAGAAACGTTACATTTTCCCTACATTTTCAACACAATCTTTTGAACTACAATATCTTAAACATAATATATTTGAAGGTATCAACTCACATGCCAAAAGGGTGTTGATCCAATTCATTGTATTCGTGATCGTTTTGATAAATAATTGATCGCACCAATTGCCGTATAATTGTTTAGTCATAAGAGTATTGTTAAATACAAACTAAATAGCGATAAACCTCACCTCAGAAGTCAAAGGAGGAATCGTTTCGTTATAACACCGGTCTGCCTTCGTCTAACCGACACGAAATGAACTTTCAAGTTCGTAACTACAATTTATTATGTAGTGAAGACTATGCAAATCATTCCCGTTCAAAATAAACAAACAAGATTAATTTAAAGCAAAACAATAAGATCAGCAAAAACGAAAATATTGAGTTGTATATAACTACGAATTAAATTCAAGCATTTCATTAACTCAAACACTGATAATAGTTGTAATATAGAGTAATAATACATTTGTCATACTAATAAATGTTCACTAGAAAAATTAGACAATTTTAGGAATGTATGACCGAAACTAAAGATGCCTGAACTTATTTCGCAATTAAATATTTCCTTTTTCAATCTCTGTTGACTTTTGTAGTATAAGAAACTTTTCAAAGGTAGCTTGTAGTAGTAGTTTTATAATAAAACGATAGAGAGACAGAGACAGCTAAAGAGAGAGACAGAGAGAGAGACAGGAGACTAACTTTACTATTTACAACAACTATCACACTTTTCAAACAGAATGCAGAAGACTATTACTACCGGACAATGGCATGGTTTCCTATTCAGATGACAACAGAACGGCAACCTTCTCTTGTAATTCTGGTTTTCGCTTTATTGGACGGGATAAACTGTTTTGTCTTTCAACGGGTAATTGGAGTGAGAGTGTTCCGAAATGCAAAAAAGGTATTCAAAGCTTTGCTTTTTCAATATTATTTATGGGTTAAACATTTCCCGCATACAACTCATTTGCAGCAAAGGAATTACTAAATTAAAATGTAAATATAAGACAATTTCATCAAATAAACCAATAATATTTTAATATAATTCAAAACATTTTTCCAAAAGGATCGTCATGAGCTATTTTGTCTATGCAATATTGTTTTCAAATGTCTCCTTCTGCAGATGCGTCAAAAAACGTCTGTTATTGTTGAATGGTTACGGATTTAGAACAAACTTCATTTCATGACGTCATATTTACATTCCTAGAATTTCAATGAATGCTTATTATTGGTTCATAATGAAATACTCAAAATTAAATACTGAAAGCTACAAGATGTACAGGTAATGCTCTCGAAATACAATCACGTATGCTTCGAACGTATTTTGGATAACCAATAGCCATTGACAAATGATTACCATCTACATCATATACATTCACCGTTGGGTCCCACAGACCACACCTGTGTTTCCAAAATGTGATGTCCATATTATTGACCTGCTGTTCCAACATCCTATTTGCCAAAATGATGTGATCATTATATTCTTCATAAGGAATGATCAGTCTAGGCAGCAGCTGACAAATAACAACTTTTTGAACACCCAAGCCTGTCTGCAAGAAATTTGCATATGGCAAATAGTCGCCCACAAATAAAGCAGGACTGTAATATTTGTCGCACAAGTCGTTCGAACCCAAGTCAAGATCAACAACATCCGATTTTACTAATTTCCCATTCAATTTATGCAGTCTACGAAATAAATAGTTTTTCAATCTTAAACCACCAAAACCATAAATAAATATATATGTATTCGAGAGAATTCTGCCCATACAACGTTCCTTTGCGAAATGGCTTAGACGTTTGGTATAACTGTGACCAAATACAACGACACGTGGTCTTTTGTCTGCCATTGAGATGAAACAAAGGAAACTAGACCAGAGACAAAGAAAGCAATCTATAACTGACATAAACAACAGAATAGCATACTTACATCAATTTCAAAGATGAATACGATCTCGTGTTTTCTCTTTCAATCCAAAATCGCAAGTGCGCGATAAACAGATGCGTTAGATAATTAGTCACGTGATCGATTCAACCAATCGCGATTAACCAATAAGCGTCGGGTCACAGGTGAGACGGATTAGTCGGACATGTGGCCCCAATTAACGGGAAAGGATACATCTTCATGGCAAAAGAAGAATTAATCGTGTACTAACATAAACCTAATTATTTACAATAATTGTCCTACACATGTAGTTAATATATAGGAAATGTACTAAAGAAATCCTTTTTTACCATGTAAGTTTATTATGTATTTATTTGGAGTGAGACTGTTCGAAATGCGAAAAAGGTATAGAATGCTTTGCGTGTATCAATATGTAATCAGCCCAGTGTTCCATAGTCACAAAACTCAAAACCTGTTTTGCGAAACCTATATAGGTTTTGTCGATATACCGTTCCTTAGTCGGTTAACCAAACATGTTCTACCTGTTTTCCATTCATAAAACAGGTAGGTTTCGTTCCGTTTGATAGGCATAGCTTAAACTGTTTATGTTGTGTTTACTATGGAACATACGGATGGATTAAACCTTTCCCACATACAACACATACATTTGCAGCAAATGAATTAATAAATTAAAAAGTAAATATAAGACAATTTTAACACATGAAAGTACAGCAATCGAAAATAGTTTTAACATTTTGCCTAAAGGATCGTTATGAGCTATTTTTTCTTTGCAATAATATTTTCAAATGTCTCCTGCTGCAGAAGTGTCAAAATAAGTATATTATTGGTGAATGGTTAATGCTTTAAAACAAACTTCAATTCATGACTTCATATTTACATTTCTAGAATTTCAATGAATGCTTAATGTTGGTTCAAAACGAAATACACAAAGATACATAATGGTGTATGCATCGGTTGCACATTAAAAATATTGGATAAGAAATTGAAAACACACTTTAAAAGAAATAAAATTATACATGTAGTCAATGAAGGAATCTTTTTTTGTGGAAGACAGTGGTGCAGAGGTAGAGCGTCGGCCTCTCACATCAAAGGTCCCTGGTTCGAGTCCCGTGATGAGCGGATCCTGACTTTGGGATTTTTCCACACAATCGGCGCGAGTACTGGTTAAGTATCCAGGAAGCAGACATCGAGCGTGATTAATATAAGCTTAAAGCTTGTTTCGCAATCGATTTAAAATAAATAAGTTTAAACTAAAGGAATCTTGCTGTAATACTTTATAGCTTAACACACCCTGAGCACAGTATTCCATTTTTTTCCCCATGTAAGTTTATACTGTGTTTGTTTGGAGCAATGATATTGTTATGCAATTGTTTTCCTTGTCAACACTGACCTTTACCGATTCAGTTGAAGCTGAAACAAAGTACTGCCAAACAGACGAAGACAGTCGGGGTACATTGTGGAACAAAACATCTCAGGAGCAGATCGTAACGAGCCCGTGTCCGAAAGGCCAAGATGGTAACTCTTAAAAAACACTATTCAAATGGTCTACATTGTAACTTGATCTGGTGTTCCATAAGTAGACATGAATGGTAGTTGTGGCTTCATTCGTCGTATCGACGGTACTGTTAACTCAAACAGTAAATATCGTATCTCTTAAATAGTTTTGCAAGCAATTCTATAACTTTGGCACTGCTGCAGAGATTACCAGCTTAATTCTTTACCTCATACAGACGACTTACAACGCATGTTCAAAAATTGGACTAAAGAATTCAAAATCAGAAAGTGAGAGTCGCGTTTAACATGATAATGATAAGATCAAAATATATGATTTAATATTTAATACTTTTATTTTTGAATTGCGTTAAGTTAGATGATTTATAAATCATGATCTGTATTTCCATTCACCAGGATCGATATCCAGACAGTGTAACGAGGATGGGGAATGGAAACTTCCTAGATACACATGTGTTAAGAAAGAAATTTCCGAGGCTGAGTCAAAAGTAAGCTACTTTGAATGTATATTTTTTTATTTGCTTAACATTGCTGTACGATATATCAGTGAATCATTCTGCTATAACTATGGTGTTACCATTAAAACACAGTCGGTAAGGCTATCGATCAAGTGGTCCTTTATTAGAAACCTGGCTAGGCCTTTATCTTTAGTGCCATTCCTCTTTCACCAACTAGTTGACAGTCGATACTGGAAGATACTAACTCGCTTTGAAGGACAATGTGTGTTTAATAGTTGAATTAAGCCCAGAAATACATGGATATGTAAACTGACTTTTAAAAACTGTGTTAAACTAACAAATACGCTAATCGAGGGTTGACCCAATAGTAACAGGTCGTTTGCTGATCATGTTTTCTCGGTTCAAGTTAGCGTTATAATAAC
Source organism: Serripes groenlandicus (assembly GCA_031761405.1). Lineage (NCBI taxonomy): Eukaryota > Metazoa > Mollusca > Bivalvia > Cardiida > Cardiidae > Serripes > Serripes groenlandicus. The sequence goes on from JASEVX010000001.1 coordinate 217,537,919, forward strand.
ACACACAAAAAGGAATGTGCATTGTTTATAAATACAAATAAAATTGCGACAATCCTCACCTCAGATCGATTTCATCAAAAGCTCAAATGTCACCGAAGCATTCAAAACAGGAATAGTCTCCGATGTTCTTCATACATTGTCAAATTCAACAACAACAACAACAACTGCGTCATCTTCAGTTAGCCTCGGAATGGGTGATGGCGAGATCGAGAAAGTAACGTCTATCCTTGAGAAAGTGGCCAGTATTAGTCAGGGTATCAACGTTACCGAGAAACAGTCGGAGGTATTTCCTATTGTTCTTATATTTTTTGTTGTGTATTTCCTCTTTGTTTTATATTTTTATAACTCTCTGTGACACAAAACTGATAGTTATTGAGATTGAGTCCGAGATATTTGTTTTTCTTTTTCTTTATATAACTTTCAAAGACACAGAACTCGTGGTTACTGAGTTTCGAGACCGGTTTCTTGTTTGGTTAAAATAACCTTCTTTAATATAGGAATGATAGATATTTAGGTTTAATTCGATGTTTGATTATACTCGTATATGGATTTGTAAAAACGTGAACTTAGATAAAATATTTGAATTTCAGTCATTGTTTAGCTCTGGGTTAATAATTGTGTTACTTGTTAGTTTAAAGTTGTTGTTTTTAACACCAAATCTCCTTTTTAAACTTATATTATTAGATTTCAATATTGTCTTTTATCCCCCCTGGATACTCAACCAGATTAAACAAAGTATTCGGGCGTGTTCAAGTTCGAAGCCGTAATTTGGTTGTTGGATAAGGCTTACAGCATCACAACACATTTTCTGCTTACTTAATTTGAAAACATTATTTACCAATAAGTGAAGTGGTGCCATTTGTTGATCCCGCTCTCACACGGGACCGCTGCATCAACAAGCCGGCGCACCACTTCTGGGCGACATAAGTCCACAATGAATATATCTTTAAAACACAGTTATATCATGTTATTCGGTCTTACCGACTACCTTGTAATGTATGTACATTTAAAACTATTACTTTGGGTAATGTCCTTCACCAATCTTTATGTAAAAATGGGTTAAACTCAATGTTGAAGAGTAATGTCGTTACATTCAGCAGACTTACCTTTTCATTACGAGTTGTATCGCTGTTTAAGTTTTAAATGAAGGCGGAAAGGCTCACGTTGCTGCAACGCATGACTTTAATAGCACATATGACGCCATTGTAATGAGATGCATTTGAGTGTCCCTATACATTTGTGTGTTTTGGTGTTTTACGACGTGATTAACAGCTAAGGTCATATCGAGGCGAACATTAAAGATGTGAATGGTCCCACAACTTGTATTGACATCGAGATAATAAAAAAATAGGTATAAAAAACAATAACTTTCTACTTACTGGAGCTGAAGAATTACAGTGATTCCAATCGTTCAAACGAATTTTGCCGGCTTTTGCGGTTCAGCAATGGTCAGACTGTGGCTGCCATTCTTATAGAGTGTCCCCCAGTCACAGGGGCTCCGATCATTTTTTAAGCATGGTTTCAGTAATGTGTCAATATGTGTCAATATATGCGCATACAGACAAACAGTATTATGATATTTTATGTATGAGGGATATATATTTCCATCGTTGTAAAATGTAAATAAAGAGGTCTATATGCCTACAAATATGAAACATTTCTATATTACTGACTAAAAAATATGTACTAGTGGATGTGAACGATCCTATGATAGTTTATCATGACTAGTCCATCATTGTATAAAGCACATATACAGGGATTGGAACACCTTTGGTTATGCATCGCAGGCTCATATCAAACTTCTGATCTGTCTAACAGGATTTTATTGGTACGACTAGTAATCTTCTTAATCCACAAAATAGCGGATCATTTAGATCATTGGAGGAGAACAAAGACCAGGTACGTCAACTCACATGTAAATCGACCTTTGCGACATTGCGAGCAAATCAACTTTACACTTGAATAATCGTAACATTTTTGACATTTATTTAAAAAAATATATGAAAGGCTGAAATGCGTGTGGCTTCGTTCAAATTACATAATTACCATTATAATATATCTTTTAATTGGCAAGTATAAAGCTAACGTTGAATGACATTTAAAATTTGATACTGACAGCCAGAATCAGAACATAAGTGAAACATGTAATCACGTATGATAATGTTGTTTATTATCACATAAATTACATTTTATGCAAACATTAAAACTTTTATGTATTTGTTGCAAGTTACACCATGCAGCTATGCTAACCGCATATTATACCATTAGGCTAAAGAAGCCTCGTATTACACATACGACACTTTCCAGATCCCCTTATAAGCTTCAACCAATCAGATTGCTCCTGACCAGTGTGGGCTTATAGAAATACAGGATCAACCACCTTGTATTTCACTTGCTTAGATCTCTACATACTTTTGTTTTGAGGACATTACGCACAGATATGACATAACTATTCGTTTTCTTATGTGGAAAATTACATTTGGCATTTTCAATTAAATGCCCATTTTCCACTCTTATGTGGTATTTTCCATTCGGCATTTACAATTAAAATGCCCTTTTTCATTCAACCTATTATTGTGTTTTTCACTTAAGTCATACCAGTCCAACCAATCCTGGGTCCTGCGTCACCCCCTTCTTTAACAGAACGGAACAAAACATAAATGTATGATGTTATCGTGGTTTGTTTGCATACGTTTTATACATTTGACTGTCTGAAACATAAGAAAAGAAACAAACTTATAAATAAATAATGTATATCAATTTTCCATAGTACAATTTTTTTTTTTTTTTTATAATTTCGATATATATTTACAGGATGGCAAGTCATCTGCCGGCGCAGACAGAGTACTTGAAGTGGTGGGTAACTTTACAAAGGCAATTGCTAAAAGTTTGGATCAATTGATTGGCGGCAAGACGATTCAAACCGATAATATGGGTAATGATTTTTGGCAATATTTGTTATTGTTATTTTTACATTATTATAAATGACTATTAATTATATGTTAACATAAAGTCTACATATCGTTTTATATTGTAGTTTAACTGTGGCAATACAATTTGATATGTTGATTGCATCATATAGTGAACAGTTAAATGTTGCGTTCCTTTACCTTTTGTTTGCCAAATTTCAAAGGTTTACGTCTTTGCTACTAATCTTGAATTAGTAAATACAAATTTAACATTGTAGACCAATATTAAAAAAAAGAAACGATCAGAACGATCTCGGTTTATTTTGTTCTCAAAGTTTATTGTATGATAAATGCATATTGTGCCTTAGTGTAGTAAATGCCATTTGAGTTAAGTTGCAGTATTGTGATACAAACAAACGTTATATCATAGGAGTCACTAACAATTTTAGCAAGGAAACACATGGTCATGCTAGATGGCCGGATTGATATTGATATAATACCCTTGAGAAACGTTGTTAAACTCTTACTCTTTCAATTAATAAATTCAAATAAGTTCAGTATTTTAGGCCCTCACATTATTAACAGATTTGTTACTAAAGTCTTTAACATCAATAACATATGTAATGGAAAGAGCGAACTACTTTGACTGCGTATCACTTAGTGATACTGAAAATAAAGTAAAGAGTTAGCAATACAACAAAGACTATCAGAAATACTTGAGAAAACTTTACGGAATGCGTACAAAGTATTCACTATTTCATTTACAATTTTATACGTTATGCTAACAGTTTTCAAAATTTCGATGATTATCTTTCTTGGTGTGTCTCAACACATGCTTCTTTTATCAATTGTTAAGTCCACTATTTAACCTACACAGTTGTAACGGTTGCTAGAATAGAAGAAGGTGAAGATATACAGTTTCCACTGAAAATTTCAACTTCTACTGATTTGAAAAGTTCAACTTCTGCTGAAATTCCTATATCTGCACTTGGAGGTACGATACATTCAGCTTTTCGATTCACAAGTTTCCATGAAAACCCGATCAGTTTAGTTGAAACTTATTTATATTTTACATCGATTGCAAAACAAGCTTTCAGCTTTATATTAATAACGCTTGATGTCTGCTTTCTGGAGTCTAAACCAGTACTCGTGCCGTTTGTGAACCCGATTCAGAGGCACTCTTCTTGTTAAACGGCTGCTATGAATTTATTTTAATATAGGCATAACAAACAGATTAGTTTAGTTTAAACTTGTTTATTTTACATCAATAAGCTTTCAGTTTATAGTAATATCACTCGATGTCTACTTCTTGGATTCTTAACGAGTACTCGCGCCGTTTGTTAACCCAATTCACAGGCACAAGAAAGTATTAACGGAAAAATTGCCACAAATATTTAATATTGTCTGGCATTTCACAACATTACCATAAACTGTTTATTTGACAAAGGCGATGACCACTGTCGTTGAAATAATCTTAATTTTAATTTCTGAAAAGAAATAGCTATAATCCTGACATTTATTAAGTTATTGTTTGTTTTTCTAAAGTTTCGCGAACTAAACGTTAGACACTTGTGGTCATACTAATACAATTGTTTGCAATAAAAGGTTAGGTTCAGATTAATTATGTCGAGTCAACTTGTGTTTGTTTGTTTATATATTACAGGTATTGGGACTTATTCCGGAATACTCTACCATAATTTGTCTGGATTGCTGTCCCCACGAATACACGATAAGGGGTTAGTAGAGAATAATCGAGCATCAGAAAATGTTCATTGATATTTAAATTTAAAAAAGAGCATTTTTTACTTATACAATGTTAATCAATACACTTTTGATATAGGACTTTAAATAATTTAGCTTACATGATTGAATTCGAATATAAATCGAAATTGTATTTTATCGACAATTGATTTTTTTTATTCCAAATTTTCAGAAGATGAAGACATGAAATAGTTTACGACAATAATAAGCGTAACATTATATCTGCAACTGGCATTGATTCGATACCCTTAGCATTTCGACTGCAAGTAAAGGTGCTTTAGTTATTTGAGGCTAAAACAATTCATGACCAGTATTCTATCAAATATATAATTCACCATTCAACAAATATAAAATAGAAAACATCGACAATGAATTGTATATAATCCGTAAAACAGCATCTATGTACAGGATTTATAGGTAGATTGGTCAATTTTGCCTGTTTGACGTTATTTATAGAAAAGGCTGGATATGTTAATTGCTGGGGACTAAACATGACTTATCGTGAGAAAAAGCATGCTGGTTAAAACATATAGATCGATTGAAAAGTGGAGCGAATAATGGATCATTGACGAATTTTAAATCTGCTTTAAAAATGCAACGAAATTGCATAGTTAATTCATACTTAAAAATTAGAAGCTCTCGTCCAACAATTTTGCAGTAGACGACTTTGAATGCACATAAAAAACCTTTAGGACAATGAATATACAAAATAATAAATATTGAATAGCGTTTCAAAAGTATGACAGAATGAGAAACTAATCATTACGAGCAAATTCTCCGTTTGTTGTAATGTTTCCAAAGGAAGTCTGATGCAGATGCGTCAAAATGTATCTGCATGTAGAAAACATATCAGCTTTTTTGTTATCTCACTTCAGATCAGTTGATGAAGGTGATTTTGAAATTAACGCAGCCGTTTTAGATATTCAGCTTTTGAACACAACCGGGCCACCACCAAACTTTAAAATTAATCTGAACTTTGAAAACTTCCAAGTGAGTGGTGTTTATGAATTTCAGCTTCATGATATGATTCTATCAAACCATGCTGAGCTTAAGCGGTTTAGTAAACCACGCATATAACGATCAAACTGCATACCTATAATGCTGATGAAGGCTTTACCATTCCCCAAAAGGCTACCTTGAGGATTGTACAATCCGATTATGAGGAGGGATCATAAAGACTTATTCAACTGGACGATAAATACAGGGTTTCGATTGGGCGTTACGTTTTAATGGGTTGTCCTTATTTGTAATACATTATCATGTGGCGTGTACATGTTCAGTCATTAGTCAAGCAATGCCAAATGTGTTATTATATTTCAGATTGGAAAATTTGAATCAAAGTGCTGCTTCTGGAACTATGATAGGTGGGTAACCCATTGATATTACTGCTAGTATGTAACACCAGTTCCTTTTGAACACATCTTGAAAAGAAAACGAGAACTTTATAATTTCATTGTTTCTTGTGATAGTGTTTCCTTCTGATTACATACCAACAAATCTGAAACCAATGACGTTGTAAACATCTTGGACAATATGCACAACATATTTGTGAAATAAAAATAAAAGCAGTGATGGAAGGAACTGAAAACATTATGGCAAAAGTAGAAATTGCTGACTTATGAAATAATGATGTTTGTGGAAAAAGGATTCATGATTTAAGCAATTGATTCTGAAAACATTGAATCCGCCTAATTACAAATACACTCCAGTAAACATTGGAACCAGTAAAGCCCCATACAGTATTACATTTATAGTGCCAATGTCATTAAATTGCTACAGTTAAACTACAGACAAATGACGAATGATTTTTAAAGACGGGTTATTTAATTCCTCTGGAACAATCTACATGTTTGATAAAATATTTTAAATCCTGTCCACAATTTTTGAAAAACCAATCATTCAAATTACTAAAAGAAATTGGGATAAGAAGTAAAGTTAACATGTCATCAACAAAAATGTCCGTGGGTTTGTTAACTTGATATAAGAATGTCAGTGTCAATATCTGATATCGTCTATCGTCAGTATCTTAGGCCTTAATTACGTCATTCACTCGCATGTTCATTGAAGTCATCGGCCACTTCGGAAAGCTGTCTCAATCCAAAGTCAAAGGCTTGGACAAAACCCTGTACAGAAACACAGAATTTTCCATTCATGGAATCCTGTGCATGCAATGGTCATCAGTGATCATAATAGAGCGCTATTCACTTTGTTAATTTGAATAAACAGGTGTCTACATTTTACCAATGAGTACATAATAACCAGCAACACAAAATTATATATTTGTTTGAAAACAGGAGTTCATGGGATACATTCGGATGCAAGTTGAACACAGACAAGACAAACAGTTCTCTTACCGTTTGTACATGTAACCATACGACTAACTTTGCTATTCTGATGAATCCATATACAACGGTATGTTACTTTGATATGATCGAGTTATTCTCGGAACATCATACAAACTTTGAATATAGCCACTACGGTAAATGCAGGAATTGTCGTATATTTGTGAAGGTCACTTACTTATTTTAACATTTCAAAGATTTTATTAAAGTATTAATTTGATCACAATATCAACTGTTTAATGTATCGACAAAGAACATTTGAAATCAATGTAAATCATATGCCCTTTATTTCTTAAATTTATTACTTTATTTTCAAGTTTGAGCAGTTAGTTTAATCTGATTGCACTGATAATCTGACAGGCATTAACTAGTCAAAACTACGCTAACGTCTATGTTCCTCGATCGCGAATCGTACACGTTCAATCACTGTTCTACTTCGTTTCAGAAAAATGTGAATTCAAAGGTTTTGGATTACTTAACACTGGTTGGCTGTAGTATATCCATGGTGTGTCTGATTGTAACTATCGTGGTGCACGCTACACTTTGGAGGTACGAGGAACTTTGACAATTGATTTTAGGAATCATATCTTGTCGCATAAACACATCCGTAAAGCTGAATTAGATATTGAAATTGAATATCTTTTTTCTGGTGAATGATCAAATTTGTTCTCATTTAGTGACTAATCGCTTCAAATGGCATGCGTTGTGAAGGTAACTACGTAAAACTTTACATTTTCAAGTTACCTTTCGCTTAAATAGCATGAGTGGGGAAGTTATTAAAGTCAAATTATATCCATTCGAGTGCTCTTTCGCTTCAATTGCATGAGTGGTGAAGCTAGAGAAAGGTCAATTTGTATCTCTTCGAGTGACGTCTCATTCAATAGCATGAGTTCGGACGTTACAAAGTTAAAAAAGATTCTTCGAATGACCTTTCGCTTCAACAGAATGTGAAGTGCAATTAACGAGATCACACTTTATCTCTTCGAAAGATTTTATGCTTCAATAGCACGAGTGCTGACATTCACAGAAACAAACAAAGCATTTTCCAATTTCATGCCTTTCTTTAGAATGTTGTTATTTTCAACCAAATCTGGAAATTGATATACTATATGGAACACCCCAATATGTATGAGTATCAGCTTGTGAACTACAGAACATTAATATGACGTATCTAATTAAGCTCTAAGAAAAGCCATCTACTAATGCATAAAATAAATACAATTACGGTAACATTCTGTTAATTTTACAAACAACTTGTCTTCTCAAGTGAAATCTATAAAACGAATAAAGATAAAGTCCTGGCTTCTACCTGCGACTTATTAAATTTCTACAGGGTGAATCATAATATAATATTCAGTTTTAAACTGACAGAAATGTTGCCTGCACACAAATACATATGTATTATATATCATTAAAAAGAGCATATGATAAAGGTTTTATTATCAGCTATATATGACAGGGGAGCTTCCGTAGGGGGAATGCAGTTCCTTTTTCTGAACACAGCAGATAGCATATAATAAAATGATTGACATGAAAATCATCATTATCATCATTTTTTTTTCATCTAACTATTGTTGCAGGTATCTTAAGTCTGACAGAGTAATTATTTTGATTAACCTCTCCATAGCGCTGATACTGTCGTATGCCATATTCATATTTGGCGCGGACAAAACGGAAAATAAGGTATTTATTTTAAAAAGATTTAAAGAAAATTATAAAAGATAAATTGTCCACCTGATTTATCTTTCTGTCAGTATTTAGTGCAGTTAGGACGAATTATCAGGTGTTAAGTGTTACACTAACGGTTAAACGCATTCTGATTGTTTTAAGTTTCATTGTCAAGTGTACATAAATAGATATAATTTCAGTGTACATGAATGGTTACATTTTCAGTGTACATACATGGTTACCTTTTCATCGTACATAAATGGTTACCTTTGTTGCCATCAATATTAAGTGCGAGTCATCGCATTACTTTTTTTACCTGATGACAAGGGTCGTTGTAGTAAACTTTCTTCATCATTTCAACTTCTATTTTGGCTACAAAGATTTCAAATGTCATCTGCTGTAGATACGTGTAAATGCTTCTCCATGTTATAAATGATTAGACTATGTGTATATAATATTTGCCGTCATCATTAGTTTGAATTTACACTGTTGTGGCTGTAACATTACATTACATCTACCTCCATCTGTTTTCTCTCAGGTTGTTTGACATAACTGAAAAACATATTGATCAACGTAATACATATCTTTTTTAATTTCGCTCCACAGGTTGTTTGTACAGTAGTGGCAGTAGCGTTACATTACATCTACCTTGTTGTGTTTTTCCTCATGCTGTCCGAGGGCATTGAGATTGTCATCACTGTGGTATACGTATTCGCCATGAAATCAAGACTGCGACGTCTTCTCCTTATGTCGTGGGGTAACTAATGAATCAGTTGTGTTCTATGAAACACAACCCTAGTTCATACGCGATCAGGTCAGATACATATCAAACTAGATTGATCTTGGTCTTCGCTGGTCGCCAATTAACAACAGTTGGTGTAAAAAATGTCGAGGAAAATCAATATGGAACATATAGATAGATATTTTATTATTCAAAGTTCAACCTATACATACAACGCAATACAATACAATTCAATAATATATAATAGCCATCCTTCAAAGGCTTACGAAGCACTATCTTGTTTTACAAATGAAGTCATGAAACGTTTACATTTATATGCCAATATTTAGTCTACCAGTGAAAGTAAATTAATACAGCTATTATATTAAGTAGTTAATCGTATTAGTTAACAATATGAACTTAAAAGTTTAATAAATATAAAGCTTCTTTATATGTTACACATTATTTTAGAAATTTATGCTCTGCGCTTGTCTAAATGTCTTACAATCCAAACAATGTACAATGTATTTATATATGCATATATATATATAATGTTCCCGCGAAAACGTACACCAGTTGGATACCATTTCCCAGATTGACACACAGTAGTTTACCAGTAATCCTTTTTTATTAATTCAATTGCAGGTTTACCGTTGATTATTGTTGGAATTTCTGTGGCGATAACTCAATCAGACGGTTATGGATCAGAGAAATAGTAAGTACATGTAGTGTTTTATTTCATCATGTATACTATGTATTGTGTTAATAGGCGGACTATTTTGTTTCTTTTACCAGTTAAAGATATATTTCATTGTTTAAAAAGAGCCTTTATCGTGGACAGGGCTAATAAGAACAAACACACAATGTAATGAACGACTTTAAAATATTTGAATAATTTCTAACAAAAAACTTCTTTCGACGTATTTAAGAAAATCTGCATCAATTAAATTATCAAACCGGAACAAAAGCAAGAAATACACTAGTTGTACTTGCTGATATATATGGAAGCGTCCTAGTGCCTCAGTCTGTTATATTTTTTAGAGATATTATCTCCTAATTAGGAGATACTATCTCCTAATTAGGATATACTAAGTCATAATTAGGAGATATTATCTCCCAATTAGGAGATACTATCTCCTAATTAGGAGATACTAACTCCTAATTAGGAGATATTAAGTCATAATTAGGAGATACTTTCCCCTAATTAGGAGATAGTAAGTCATAATAAGGAGATACTATCTGCTAATTAGGAAAGAGTAAGTCATAATTAGGAGATACTAAGTCATAATTAGGAGAAACTATCTCCTAATTAGGAGAAACTATCTCCTAATTAGGAGATACTAAGTCATAATTAGGAGATACTTCTCAAATAGTAAACGTGGCTGTGCGGATATGCCCCTCTGTTTTAATGGCGAATTCGGAAGCTAGTTTCGTAAGTTTCCTGGGATATCGTGGCATCCAGGAGAGCGTCATACGCACTCTTCAAGATGAAAAGACATAGTATCCAAGCCGCAATTTGTAAGTATGTGCGCATAGTATGCTCCATTTTACAATGCAAAGTGACAGTTTCACCTTGGTTCAGGGCTAATTCACTATATAATAAGTCCTAATTAGGAGATACTATCTCCTAATTATAAGATAGTATCTCCTAATTATGACTTAGTATCTCCTAATTATGACATAGTATATCCTAATTAGGAGATAGTATCTCCTAATTATGACTTAGTATCTCCTAATTATGACATAGTATCTCCTAATTAGGACTTAGTATCTCCTAATTAGGAGATAGTATCTCCTAATTAGGAGATAGTATCTCCTAATTAGGAGATAGTATCTCCAAATTAGGACTTAGTATCTCCTAATTAGGAGTTAGTATCTCCTAATTAGGAATAAGTTTCTCTTAATTATGACTTAGTATCTCCTAATTAGGAGATAATATCTCTCAAAAATATTACAGACTGTGGCACTAGGACGCTTCCATATATATAGGTATGAGGTCTGATGGTTTAAACCCCAAAACAGCCATTAAATTATATAAAAGCATAATTAAACCAACAGTAATGTACGGATGTCAACTCTGGAAAGAGATGTCACAGGCTGACAAGGTATAACAGTTTAGAGTTAAGCGTGGAAGCATATCAGATAAAACATTTCCATCGCATACGAAGAGTCTTCAATACTCTGGACACATTCATGTTAAAAGTTTTGGGATCGGAACCTAAAACAGACATAGATGTAGATGAAAACAAAAACTCTAAACCTAGCATGATTCATGTATTCAGATATCACTCCCATGTTTGTGCTTTTAATTGACTGATAACAATATTGAAAAGATCTCCGGAAGCATTAAAGCGGCACAGTATCGTATATAATCATATATGTACATGTATAAAGCCCCTCATGCTATCTTTCTTTACATACTGATTATTTGATTAGTAAGATTTATTGATACTACTACTATTATGATGATTATCTTACAGTTGCTGGTTGTCAGTTCATAATGGATTAATCTGGGCTTTTGTAGGACCAGCCCTAGCCATAATACTTGTAGGTTTCATGTTTTATTATCAAATAAATGGAAGGATTGTGTCTGTAGTTACGCTTTTATTATGTATTCATAAGTAACAACCGTTCCGGAAATGTGCAATCAGGAATATGATATTTAAAACGTCACATTTTTAATTTTTGTTATCAATATTCAAAATAAAGTAACCTTAATTCAAATCATGCAAATAGTAACTAAATAATTAGCTCTGTTTTGCAGATAATCACGCCAACAATTACTTGTATGACAAGTACACAGCTGGATTGACAAATATGAAAATAAATCATTGCAAGGATCACTTATAGTATAATAACGTGGCAAACTACTAAACTTATTCCGTTTGCCGACCTTTGAATTTCGTTTGAATGACAGATGTAGTGTTATCGAATGGTGTGCAACCTTCTGCAAAAAAACAAAAAAGTAATCGATAGAAACCCTCAAGCAAGGATTGCGTATGCTTGATTCATGTTTAACGGGGTAGTTTTAAATAAAACCGTTAAGTTTTCGATAGCACAAATTTATCAGTGATTCTCACTTTTCTTTGACACGATCTGCTCGGGGAAACTATTGTGATATCCCAGCGTCCGGCAGCGTGTCTGTCTGTCCGTTTGTTCACCTCTTCTTTGAATACATTAATGTGGACAAGTTCCAAAATAATTAGATGATCTCCTACCAAACAACGTTCAAAACATTTCTACTTCGCTCAGCAAGATGGCCATCGGAGCTAAAAATAGAAAATTATTCTACGACTGAAGTTTATCCTAAATTTAAGATATTTTCGAGAGACATTCCTCAACTTATCCCCTGCCAATATTTATAAAAAAATATGCTCCGATGCGCAAGATGACAACAAGAGCTAAATATGTAAAATATTTAATCAAAATTATTTCTTAAAAGAATGGCCCATCTTCCTAATAGATGTTACTCTAATAGCCCGATGTTCACATGTTGAAGTTGTTCTGTTCTGATTTTTATGATGGTTGCTTTAAAAGAAAATTCTTTAAACAAAGTCTTCTTCAAGACAACTATTCAGATTTCAAAAGTAGCACCATTGTTAAAACCTGATCTTCTCTGCTGCACAAGATGGTGCCAGAGCTGAACTAGACAGCTTTGTAAACAGCATCTTCCCCTAAACCATTATCAAAATTTCCAAATAAAATAGTTTCATTTAGTGACTTGCTACAAGAAGTGTTCTATCATTTCCATCTTACGGATATAGTTCCAATTTCCAATTAAGTACACACAAAATGATATTTTCCTTCAGTGACCTACTACAAGAACTGTTCAATCATTTCCATCTCACTGATTATAGTCCCAATGTCCAAATAAGAACACACAAAAGTATATGTTCCTTTAATGATCTTTTACTGGAATTGTTAAAGAATTTTCATCTTGCTGGTTAAAATGGTTACCAATACTAACAATTAATAAATACTTAAATGGGATTTTTCCTAAACCACTTTCCATACGAGGTAATACTTTTTAAACAAACGATATAATGTAACGTAAGTTCCCCTTTATCATTATTGTTCAAACCATTCTGCTACGCTGCACAACATTGCTACAAGAGGAAAATAGACAAATATTTAATCAGCATATTTTCCTACTTACTCTAACTTAACAAGAGATCTCAGATGAGCGATGCAGTATCATAATGGTCCATTTTTTTGTTTTTTTTGTAAAATTGATTTAAGGAGAGGGGGTTGGTAATGCTTGGCTATTTTCAACGCTAATTTATTTCAAGTCAATACTTGAAATTATGCTTTTCTTAACGGTATTTAACCATTTAAACCAAACCACGTGCATTAGCAATTAAGTGAGGTAAAACAATCTATAATGGTCTTAATTTGGACTTGAAATGAACAATTTTACTAACAGTTATGTCCCTTGTCTAATGTTGTCGCATGGTGTCAAATAGTTATTTGATTAGAGTCACACAGTTTGTGACAAACCTTGTGTGTTTTTGATCTCGCGTACAAGTACGAAATACGACAATCTTCCAGACAACTATAAACTAGTAATAATGTTCTTTGTCAAGTCATCTGAAGAAATATTGGTCAAGCCAGGATTCGAACTGTTGACTCCTGCACTTATAGCGTTCCTCATTACCAATTAGGCTATGGCGACTCGAATTGAGAGGGCGGGGGCGAATGTTGATTGAAAAAGGTGTAAGGGGATTAATAACTATAAAAAATTGGTCCTATATAGCATCCGTTGTATGAATCAAGTATTTTTCGTTTTAATTGTATAACTTTTTATTTGATTTACAAACCATAAACATATTGCATACATTGTATGTTAGTGTTATCGTACGTGGTAAACAGAGTTTCATGAGGTACAATGTTAAATTTGCATCGCGGTTTATAATGCCATCATTAATGTTACTGATTAAGAATTTTAGATATATTTTCTTGTATTTTAATTCAGAACACATTTGATTTCAAGACATGCTAAATGCTATTGTTCTGTTTTAGGCAAACTTTGTCCAGTTGTTTATTGTCATAAAGGCAATGTTCAAAGTCAGAACACTGAAAGAAAGGTCGAGGATTGAACAAGTTAAGTAAGTTGTTGATTTAAATATCTTCATAGGTTTTCTAAACTAGAACTTTATAAATACATGGTTGCGAAATAGTAAGAAGAAAAGCATCATGTACAAACAAGGAAGCAAATCGGTAAACATTAAATGTTATAGTTAGAGTTATTCTTGTTATAAAAAAAACCAGTTTGAGTTTATAATATTGTGTTGTTAAGGAATAGTGTACGCAAGTTGCTTGTTAATGTTTTAACACTGACATAATGAGTTTATAATATAGACTTGTATAGCACTAGTGTACGTTACCTTTGTGTTGTGTTACCACTGGCAGTATGATGTTATAATGACTATTGCACGTTGCCTGTATGGTTTGTTTTAACACTGATATAATTAAATTATACTATGTTCTTGTTATGGACTGATTCACGTTGTCTGTGTGCTTTGTAACTACTATCAAAATGGGTTTACAATAAATGAGTTGTGTACGTTGCCAGTGTCTTAAAAATTACCACTAACAGATCTAAGTATGTGTTTTATAAAGGACCGGTGTTCGATGCCTGTGTGTTTTGTTACCACTGACAGGAGGAACTTGGGTGATTGGCGTTTTTTATGTCGACGAAAGTTTGGCGTGGATACAATATACGTTTGCCATCCTAAATGGTCTTCAGGTATAATTTAATCCTTTCTTTTTAAAAAGAATGCTTTCTGAATGATTTAGTTAACGATATAGTCGGTGATATTGACGGGAATCCAATTATTATTTATTTTTTTCAACCAGACGAGATACAGATCGAAATTAATTTTATAGACACGAAGTGTATGGTTCTGTTCCCCTGTTAACAGTGTGAAATAATTGAATATTGTGCATCCTAACTGAGATCCATACTAGATGCGAAACAGATTTAAATAATTAATGTAGACCGATTGGTATCATGATTAGTATATGATTTATTTTAAATCTAAATCTGTAAGAAGCGTTTGAATAATTTTTCAAGAATGAGTTTTCCCATTTTATGCCATAATACATGCAAGACGTTACGTCAGAACGTAGTCCTACATGTATTGCTTATATTCGCATTGATCACTGTAAGGCTACGTGGCCTTTAGCATATACTATACACGAACATCATCCCGCAAAAAAAACATTCTCGGAAGAGAACCTTGAAAATACTTAAAAATATTCTATCATCAATGTTTAAAATATGATATTTTGCATGCTCCTTGTAAATTGTTCCTTTTTTCTTAAACGAAGTTATTAGTTTTGTTTTATACTCGCATTAATGTAAACTGTCTAATATGCGTATGACATTAAAGACTTTTGTTTCGTTTGATTAAATGTTTAACAGACTAGATTTTATCTCGTTCCAGGGTGTGTTCATAATGCTGTTTCACTGTATAACCAATTCACAGGTAATTGTAAAATTAGCGTTTTTGAACAGAGACTGGCCAGTCTCATTCAGATCAGACCAAACTACTTTACTTTGCATATATTGCGTCTGACGACATGGTATAATATGTCGTTTAAACATGTATTTAGAATAGTTTTTTATTGAATGTATTGTGACATGCTTTTTGTGTAAATGAGGGGAAAGAAATAAAGAAAATGAAAATAATATGTCGTCTCAAATTGACCTCTTATGCTTAAAAATTCATGAGCAGATATATATTAATTTGACCAATGAAATCGCACGAAACATCAATCTGACTAAAGTACACGATCTGACCAAATGTAAGATCTGATGACGATCAATTCGAATTCATCTTCTTGTTTTATCGGATTTCCAATATCGCTATTTTTAGATCCACCAAGCTATTTGTATTTGAACCAATCAGAGGACTCATTTCAACAAACGTTTGGCTTAACCTTTGAAATGGCGTCAATTGACGAAGTTGAGCAAATTTAAAATAGACCATTTTAAACCAGAGCAAAGAACACTTTTCGATGATGTATGGTCAGGAAAAGACTATCGGTGTTTTGCCTCATTTCCGCATTTGTAGCCATGATGCGGTCGTCATAAAAACTATACACACGTGTAAATCACTATGCGAAAATTGGGATCCCATGCTAAATATTTAATAGATTTCTTTGGTAAATATCGACTTTTACTTTCACTTTCAAAAATATGAAAGCAAGGTTCTGATTGGCTGGCGGAAAGGTCGTCTGAACTTGACCCTCTATCGGTTGTTCTCAGATCCTATGCGTAGCGTTAATAGGAGATGATTTTAATGCTCGGCAAGCACTGCTTAGTTACCGAGTTTATGTATATGCCTTATCTTGACACATAGCGTTGTTTTAGGTGATAATATAATTGGCTGAGGCAAAATTCAATCTGGGACAATCTGTAATAATCAGATCTATACGAGCGTTTCCTATTATCTGATTTTAATAAAATTGAAATGAGGCTAATTGAATATTTGCTCGACATATGACACAAACTTTATAATGAGAGTTAAAACACACACATGTGTTGTGAATTCAGCTCGTTCTTGTTATATGAGATGATATATGTATTACATGATTAGCATATGTTAGTGATATGATATATATGTTCTACTATATAGTATAGTTTGACAAATTTTGCCTCATATATCTATTGCGACATGTTTGATTATTGCAATATTAATAAAAAAGCGAATTTGTTTATTAATTATGTGTTTGTAGG
Organism: Serripes groenlandicus; assembly: GCA_031761405.1. Lineage (NCBI taxonomy): Eukaryota > Metazoa > Mollusca > Bivalvia > Cardiida > Cardiidae > Serripes > Serripes groenlandicus. Next base: position 217,555,061 of record JASEVX010000001.1, read on the forward strand.
TAGGGCACATGATTGTTTATTTGTATAATTGTTATTTCGATTATGTGATATTCCTTACACAACCACAATTTGTAAAATCTATAAATGTATATAACTTGTGTATGAACCGGTGGCCCGATTATGCATAATAAATTTAATTTGAATTTGAATTTGGTTCTCGTTGAAAATCCAGTTGAACCTTTTCATACGTTAACTTTCAGCAATTCCTTCTTTACGCTGTCCCCTTAATCATTGTATAAACACACAAGTGGTTTCTGACAATGCACTAGGATTGAAATCTCACAATTCTTTCGTCAACGATATTGATACATTGAACAAATGAAGACAAAATATGGACCTATTTTGTCAGGTTCGCCTCATTTTTTTTGAATAAACACTCACCTAACGGATCAGCTCCACTTTACTTGTTAAATTAATTCACAAATGGATTTCTTAAATACGTTGAACAAATGAAGACAAAATATGGACCTATTTTGTCAGGTTCGCCTCATTTTTTTTGAATAAACACTCACCTAACGGATCAGCTCCACTTTACTTGTTAAATTAATTCACAAATGGATTTCTTAAATATGTATTATTTATACTTACTTTTCAGATTAAGATTGCCATTTCAAGACGGAGGAAACTATACAAGACCTCAACATCATTTTCAGAATCGTCTAACAAGACCATATCCATTGTAAGTTACCATGAATGAACTTTATACAGTTGTATATCCATATTCTATATGTTTCTGTGTTTGTCTATTTAAGCAGGTATATCTGTATGTCTGTTTGTTCGTCTGTATGTATGTCTGTCTGTTTGTCTGTCTCACTGTCTCTCTCACACACTCTGTATCTGTCTCTTTATATGTGTCCCTTTCTATCTCCCTATGTCACATGTCTGTCTATGACTCTCTCTCTCTCTCTCTCTCTTTCTTTTACTCTCTCTCTCTATCTCTCTCTCTCTCTCTGTCAGTCTGTCTGCCTCTCTCCGTCTCTATCTCTTTCTATATATATATGTATGTCTCTGTCTCTGTCTCTGTTTCGCTCTCTGTATATATCTCTCTTTCCCTTTCTCTGTCTCTCAATCTCTCTATCTCTATGATAGTAATTACTGTCGAAAAGCTATAATCAAATTAAATACATTCAATTTACATTATAACAGCCGCGTCCCTCTACAACGACCAGTCATCGACACGAATATTCAACCGAGTCCTGCAACGGTAATGTTTTAATCGGCAATATTGACCTGATTCTCGCATCCTTTGTTCATACTATATATATATATATTAGTTGGTACGTTTATATAAAAATCAAATATATACATGTATTGTAAATCATTTTAACCAAACAGGTGGTTTTTGTAAAAAAATCGCATTAAAAGTTGATGAAAATAAACAGAGATCAACGTCATATTACGTTATACATGTATTTAATTTGCACAAATGTCAAGATCGAGGTCAATAGTGTCAATAGTGTCAACCAATATCACATTTATTTAACCAGTTACTCGAATTGACATCCGTGAGTCTGCGTTAAAAATCGTTCAATGAGAAAGGTAAATTGTCGCAAAAAATGTAAATTAAGTTTGAAGAAAGATTGAAATCATTATTGTGGAAGAAAAAAACTTCGTTAAGAGTAATCTGGTCTTTTTCCAAAGGGGTTTAGCAAATGTTTGAACTCCAAGATAATCACAAATAATGTACTTACAAACTCTGCATATTAAAGCGTTTCAAACTGTTATAATCTCCATGTCTAGTATTTCAACCTTAATTCTGCTTTCTTGGACTTCGAATCGTTTTAATTTATAGGTCTTGTATTTACCATATATTGTTTTAAGTGACGTGTGACTAAATTTCCCTGTTTTACGGGATACTATACATTTGCAAATAATTACGAACAATATCTGCACTGGTAGATCTTCATTTCTTAACTAGTTTATTCCTCGAGGTTCAAGTTAATTTTGAACAGTATTGAAGTTATATCAAGACAATGTTGGTGACTATGCAGTTCTAAGGGGAGAAATGTTCCCGTCTCTAGGGCTCATCATCATTATCCCGCTACAGGAGGGATCAAATGAGAAACGCAAAGCCTTAATCTCGCGCTATAACTCTCCGGACACGATGGACTCGTTGTTAGCGAAGACTACAATACTATACAGGTTGTTGTTACACATGAAGGGTTTATGGTGTCAGTTCCAATACTCTATCAGAATAAGGATCCGGGTAGTTTTACGTAACGTGTGAAGTCACTGATGTCAGTTCCAATAATCTAGTAGAATAAGGATCAGGGTAGTTTTACGTAACGTGTTAAGTCACTGATCTGGATTTGCCTTCTGGTCTTGACTTCGTCTTATCTTTTTCCCAGATTCAATGGATTTAAAACAAGACAGTTACCAACGCTCTGACAGACACAACCGGCAAGAGGTTTGGGTTTTTAATGTGTTCAAAGAGTTAAATTATTTGTTACAGCTATATGCATGTTATGCCGCGTTCATGGAAGACGAGCAATTACTTGTTAGAAGTTCAACGAACGCACTAATAAGTATTCAGACCAAAGGTAGTAGGACTTTGATACCGCGTTTAATTAGTCTTAAAATAGATTCTTAACTATATTTTTCTAGGAAACAGACAACGTGATTGAATTCAAGTTGAAGATCAGACTTCAAAATGGATGGAAATTAAATGATTTAGTTAAAAAAAATAGATACATTGTGTATCTAATATGCAACTTGTGTACTATTCAAAGTAAATAGGTTATCAACATTGGGTAGTTTGTATGCCTAACTATTTGATTATACTACTACATAGAGATAACTTGGATTCAATACAATTTCTTTTCAATAATCGCATAAATATTTCAATGGTCTTTTTGAAAAGCCTAAATATATTATTGCAATATGTAAATGAAGACAGGAGTATTACATTCCGGTCGGATTACTCTAAGCAGACTATTTTCCCAGGGCATGGAGAATTTTAGCTATTTTCTGCATAACTGTTCGCATGACATGGCATTTAGGCAGTGATTATGGCAGAAGTTTGATTGCAAGATACAGATAACATTTCAGTAGTGTTGTCACAGTTGACATATTCTAAGTGGAGTAAATTTCTAAAATTCCATCAATAATGGTCAATACCTTCACACACTTAGAACGCATCCAATCCATACAATGGTGTTGCTACCGGTCATTCATAGTATTTCATTGTCTCATTTGACGCAATATGAATGTATAACTTACCCATGAAACGCCGTGATATAACTGAACACTTATTAAAAGCAGGATAAATAATAAAAACAATAAAAATACGTCGACTTAGTGTTGTCATAATGGAGACGACAGAACAAGGCTTGATACTGTTGTAGGTTTATCGTGTTGGCGGGGGTACGACAGCAATCGTGCCATCGGCTCAAACTAACCCATATCGGTTCTTTATTCACTCCTCATGCTCGAATGAGCGATTATAACCTAGTAAACAGATATCTTACCCAAACATTAGATATCATGAGTAATAATTTGGGACAGTTATAATGCGGCTATAGTTGTGCCAATTCTTAACACCATACTGATAAATCACCTTAACGTTCACGCAATATATGATAACTGTTCCATAATAAATCGCCATAGAGTAATTGACGAGGGAGGCGGATGCGTGGTAGCTTTGGAATTATATACGAAGATTTTTGATTATTTTTTTCATTTTAGGACTCAAGAGGTTACACGACTAGCTTTTGGATAAAGTAACAGAATTCCTCTGCTTAACGTAAATCCAGCTGATTTATCGCGACTTATATGACAAGCATTGATATATGACAAGTTTTTACATTCCTGTGGAGGATTCTTTAGTTAGAATCAATGTATGATTTGCGAACAATGTAGACTAAGCTCAGACTGCTCGCATGGGTCGGGCCTTGTAAAGTGTTTACAATTGTTGACATGACTGACATATGTATACAATCGGATTAAATTATGATGTATATATATCACAGTCCTTGATTTCTAATATATGATATAATCTTTGAGTATGATTAGTACGTTGGGAACAATGTATGCATTTATAAGATTAATCAATGTAGAGTTGTGTATTGCTTTTTAAACTCAATAAGTTGTTTGTATAGTTAAGAACATGTTATTGTATAGTTAAGAATCCGGGTCGACATTTCGCAGCTTCTCATTTCCTAATGCACAGCACCGTGTTGAGATCAGATACTAGATTGAGGAGACATCCGGTTGTGATGAAACGAAGGGAATACAGGCAGTGGGAAAATGCCATATTAATTAAGATTAAATTAATCTTTTCCCTTAAAAATACGTATAACATCGGGGAATTTGATACAAGGATAACGCTTGACAAATGAACAGGTTGTCATAAATGTTAGGGCAATGAATTGTTGATGTTTTTTAAACCGCTTATGACGGCTTTTCGCAGCTTTTCTCCTGATACAAAACCCTGTTTTGTGTACAGAACATACATTGAAGAAACATTGAGATTTTCCTAAATTAGATCAAATCTATCGCAACCTCAAAAATTCAAATATATGAATGTCTTCATTTTGATGTACATGTATTAGGCTGTTTTTCCTTATGCAGCTTAAATGAAAACTTCCTCTGAAAGCGCCATATCCCTCTATGAGACTCTTTCAAGCCATGTTGATTAATTGAAAATCATGGCAGCCAGGGTTCGTTGCTGTTTTACCTTATATGGCTATAAATAACACTTTGAAAATATTCTCCTGAATGTATATGGCCGATTTTCAAACAAGTTAATGGAAATGATCTCTCGGTAGCATTGTAGCAGTTTCCTACATGTTTTATAGACTCTTATGGCTTAAGTGAAAACTTAAAACAAAATCAGAAACCATTTGGTCGAATTTCAAATATGTTTGTAAAAAAAGTTTATTTGGTGACCGTGTAAAAGATCCCTCAAGCCATGTTGATTACCCATCTCTACTATGTATTCTGGAGATGCTGCAGTGATCGTTTTGGGGTAAAAAGACATGATTTGTTTATGGATTTGGAGTATTTGACAACATTTCGTCTGTTTGTGTTAGAATTATGCAAGATTGTACACACATTTCATAAATAAAGTATTTCAACATATGAAACAGGTTTTAGGGTTACACATTTGTTTTTCGTTAGATTTCCTGAGCAGGAAGTGTCCTAGGTGAGTTATTGTGAAAACCCTTTGATCGTTGTCCGTCCAGCGTTCGATCAGGCCTAATTCTGGAAAGTAACCCGTCAACACGGACTTGTTTTTAGACCTGATTACATACCATTAACATGCCATAGTATTTTATCACTCGAATACATGTAAAGTTGATTATCCACTCTATACAAGTATGGGTTCCTTTAAATAGTATAGTTATCTCCCATTGACAATTATTTCGATATGTGACTTTGTTAGAACATTTGTCTGCAAAAAAAGGAGGGAAATCCCTGCAAGACTGTGATCCACTTGGGCCGACGCCTCCGCACCGATAACCTGCCACCAATTTACGTGTGGGGTTCATTAATGCAGTGGTAGGTCATCGGTCTCTCGCATCAAAGGTACTGTGTTCAATATTATGGCGAGCGGGTTCTTCTCTTGGTATTTCTCAACGCAAATAGCGCGAGTACGGGTTAAATCTCCAGGAAGCAGACATCCAGCGTGATTTAAAAAAGCTGTAAGCTTGTCTCTCAATCGATGTAAACTAAAAAAAAATAAAGTTATTAAACTATCAATGTATAGCGCACTGGTTAATCAGATACTAACTAAACAAAGGCATCGTTTTATTTCTCTGAACTGTGTCTCGTAATCGCCATTTTAATATCACTTATAGGTTAAAGATACAAGACTTTATTCACAAAAGAAAAATCGTCCATCTTGTACAGGCAATCTTACAAATACACATAGGATATATACATATATACATACATTAATATCATACAATTATCCTGGTTTAAGGTTACTTGGTGATATTCAAAGAAAGGAAAAAAACAATAAGGAAAAGTAGTGGAGCAAGCGACAAAAGAAAAAAATAAATGAAAAAATTGGAATAATGTGTTTTTTATCTATAGTCTTTGCACACATAAAGCTAGAAATAAATACGATTTTAAATATTTATTTCGTAAGAAATTAAATATGTATGATAATATAAATACTTTTTTATTCGATAATTCGACCCTATGATTTCTGCAGGATATTACAAAGCTCACACACTTCGTTGTGACCATCTTGAAAACAATGAACATGGAGTCTCATAAAATAGGTACATGTGATACGAGTAAAATAAAGACTATACTTAAAAATCTATGTCAGAAGGGCGTATGCGTATACAATTAACCCGAGTCTGCACTGTATGCAGAAACAACAATACCCCTTATCGCTCGACACGGCTCATCCATTTGCATGCTGATAAACATTTTCTGCAAAACTGCAACAGACGACGTTCAGAACAGGTTGGCCAAACTATGGATATTCGTTTTAAAAGACAGAACACTCATTGAATGAAAGCTGAAAGCAGTGTGGCATAGGGGGAATGCTCCAATTTGTTTCAAAAGACGTCTGCTGCAGAGGCGTCAAAAAACGTCTGAATGTAGAAAATGGTTATTCTACAAGAAAAAACCTTCCTTCCTTGTCAAATAGAGATTCTTTAAATTAGTATAACATTGAGGTTTATCGTGACGGGGTTAGAATTTACCTCTACATATATTTGTTTTCAAGCCCCCCACCCCCACCTATTTACAATGCTGCCAATACTGTACTAGACCAAGCGTGACGAAACTTACTATCAACGATGTAAAAATACAAAACTCTTTGCGAATAGAACATAGTTCACCGCTGTACAAGGCTATTGCTTAACGAACGATCATCAGTGATGAAAAGCAACATCAACTACAACAGTAAACATAATTAAGCAGCGTCGAACGAAAGAAAGTATTCTAAAAAAACGACAGTAATTACCACATACATCACTGGTCTCATAATATGTGTTATATGTGCCAACCAATCACATTTAACCATGACCTGATCTTCGCTAGTTCTAATATCTAGATCATATGACTGCCTCATACATGTCGTCTCAGATTGACATTTGAGTCATCCAATCAAATTGGCGACTTGAAACAGGGGAAATAACTGATATAAATAAACAAGATAGCGATTCAGTGATTGTTCAGTGTTCCGATTGTAAAGAACTGAGCGGTTGTTGTATCGTGCGATTTAAGAGGACTAAAACCGAGCATGGGGTTATGAATATTTAAGTGAATAGGGTCAATTCGAGACGACCTGTTATGCGGTAATTTCAGATCAAATATACGTACAGCGAAATATATATTTCGTTCATTTAGGATTTCTCGACAGCTTTTAAAAACATGACCTGGGGAGAAAATCGACTGCCTTCGACTTAATATTGGCTAACATGCCCTTTAAGAGATGTATGAAAGAAAAAGATGGTATTTACAGGTGTTATGGGAAAGTGTGTGTCCAAGGGCGAGTTCATATGAGATCCGAGAACAGCCCGAGTGCACTCGGAATCCATTTGAACGGTTATACTTTTAACCTTAGTGACGTCATTTTGACATTTTGACCCAAATACTAATAACCTACCTCAAGCCAGGGGTTATTAGCATTTCAAAATGGCGACCAATGATGTTTACTACTGATTCGGAATACCTCGGTGATGAATGCTCCACCAATGGATGATGAAGGATTACGGTATTACCCGAGTAGTTCCGAATGGTTTACTACTAAGACGAGGAAACACCGTTCAGATGGAAAGCATTAGTGCGCATGTTTTCTGAATTTATATTTAGACATGACGTTCAGTTCTCTATCCTAGAGAAGCCCATCCGAACTCGCCCCAAAGATCGTTTCAAGGGAGATAACTGTGATCAATAACTTTGCAAAGAAAATGAGGACCAGTTTTTACCCTTGCAATGAATTTTCTACCCTTATTTTAAAACTCACAAACGCTTTTCGACAAAGTGTTTTAAATTGGATTAGTATTAAATAAATGAAAGGGGAGAGGAGATGGATTAAAAACCCGCTAGTTATGTGCCCTAATAAAATAACATATGAGCAGACAATGCATGCCGGTGACTTATTCAATGAAATTCGTTCGTGCCTTTATTATGATTGTCCATCTGCAAGGTGGTTTTAATAATCAGTACCATTTACGGCCATTAGCACTTTGATTTAGGTAATTTCAGATTTGTTTAAACTAAAAAATACAGACGTTCTTGAAACATGTGTAATCACCTTGTTCGTATGTGTTAGACTTAGTACTAACAGTATGGTAAAATATAAAGTTATTTGAAATATTAATATACGTATGTTTTATAAATAGCCGTGAGTGCTTTTGACATGCCCTTCAAGAGTTGCATGAAAGAAAAAGATGGTATTGACTAGTGTTCTGGGGAATTGTGTGTCCAAAGATCATTTCAAGGGAGAGAACTGTGATCAGTAATTTTGCAAAGCAAATTAGGACCAGTTTTCTCCCTTGCAATGAGTGTTCTACCCTTATTTTTAGACTCGCAAACACTTTTCGACAAAGTGTTTTAGATTTGATCAGTAATTTGAAATAGTAATATACGTATTGATCGCACGCTGTGAAAAGAATCGTAAAACAATAAACGCCTAGGGGATAGTCGTGTTGGACAACGAGACAGTACACTAGGTTTAATTTGTATATGGTTAGAATAATGAAGCTCGTACTTCAGTGTTTTGTTTGTTTGTTGTATTGGGGTTTAATGCAGCTTTCAACATTATTTCAGTTATATCACGGCGACAGTTCACTTATTCCTGATCCCTGGGCAAACAAACCAGTAATAGGCTCCATTATGACCATAGTGCCGCGACTGGGGATTGAACCAAGGACACCCGGTTTCAATCGTAATTTAGTGGCACACGCTCCACATAAACTTGAATTTCACATATAAAACACACACATATAGTATACAAACATTTGTAGATAAAAATATATCATGTATACATTATATAACATCAGTATATACATATTCATATTCAAGAGAGAAAAACAACAAAAAAACTAGTAATATGCATATCCATTATCAAAAAAAAGCGATCTTAGGAACATATGTATAGAAATAAATTCAACAATGGCTATTCACATGATAATTTATTTCTTAGTTTAAAATATTGTCCTAAAATGAGATCAGTATATGAAAACCGTACTTTTAATCAGTTGTGTACACCACAATAACTATATAAGCTTCAAACGTTAACCCTTAACCTTTTGTGCGCGAATTGGATCGTGTTGAGAACAGGTTAGACCAAACCTGACTATAACCATTCTGCTCGTGACTAAAATGATATTTAATGAATAAGACAAAGACGAAATGAGACAAACTAATTCTAAAAATAGTAGGATATCTGCTTAGTTTGACTTTGGAGTAAAAATAAATACATTCAAAATGATGATATCATGTTCTCAACTTAAACATAATTGAATAAAGGTGACGGGATCCAAAGCAACAATGTTTGGCCCTGATAGACGGACAAAAAGCTACAGTTCTATTTCAAGTTTACATTGTTTTCTAGGATTTTACACGTGGACAACATGAAATAGACTAAATTCAATAAACTTAATCATATTTTGCCTTATTATATGTGCATATACTTTGCATGATACTCAAGTTAAATTAAATTTTCAATTAACTTATTATTTGACTTGAACAATTAATGTTCCTCGTCGTTTCGAATGTACATATGTGCATATATTTTGAATGATACTCAAATTAAATTAAATTTTAAATTAATTATTATTTGACTTGAAATGTATTAACGTTCCTCGTCATTTTCAATTGTACATGAGTTACAAAATACAAAAAAAACGATAAAAAAAAAAACATAAAAAAAGGAAAAAGACAAAAAATCAAATATAATTATGCTGAAGAAGTTATAGGGGAAATGTTTAATAGAAGTCAAGTACCAAATTAATTTCTGTCACTAAATTTACTGAATTATTATTATTTATTTTATAAAATGATAGTAATGATAAAAAACCTACACAAAAGACAGAAACAGCAAAAAAAGAAAACAGAAAAAACAAACACATATACTATTCGAAAGAATCTTAACAGGGATGTTTATTCATCAGATTTCTTTCAGTCACTAAATGTTTTGAACGTTTCTTTTTTTAAGTTACAAAGACTTCATACCAAATCTAACTAAGTTGTTCAACATTGAGAATCGTGTATAAGGTAATTCGGATTAAGACCCCTGGAGAAACACAATAATTGTATGCGGGTCATAAAACTTCGGATCGAATCGGGAGCATTTCCGAACTATCACGAATACATTTAAAACCATGAAGTTACAAATATATCTTCAAAAAAGACCATCTATATCTGAATTTATTTTGATGAAATAAAATTACATTGTAGATGAAGAAGTGCCGCATCCGAGACCGTTTTGCGCGTTAAAGTTACAACTTCTCTTTATTTCTATATGGTAAATTATCCCCGATAGCAAGTGACGTTGAAATAATTCTTCCATATTTACTGAGCATTTCATATTTTTACCTAGGTGAGTTCAATACAGTCTGCTGCAGATGTTTTGTATGTGGGAAAGAGTTTAAAAGACGCATGCGGACGCTTCTTCGATGCACAAAACGCCACCAAAAATCCCGTGTAGTCGTTGTTTTCAAAAGTATTAAATTTGACAAATGCATTAGATCCTGTGGATACGATCGCTTCGGACGGGAAGGGGTGTGAAAAAACCGGCTACCTAAAAATAATGTATCCAGACTATAAGTGGTCTATATTGATACCCGTAGAACTGTTACAGAAATGGGTGTATGTGTGAAACTGGTTAGGATACACTTTTAGCGTTTCGACACAAGTAACATTGAATTCTTTTCTATTGTTTAAAACAGTGGAAGCTATGATTTGAGTTTTGCATATGCATAGATTCACCGTTGCAACAATACCTTGTTTCTTATGATACGGCTAATTTGTAGGGGGGAAAAAAGAAATTCATCAGGATAGGGATTTTCATCAAATGAATCACAAACTGCAGTTGTGTACGAAACTATACAACTCTCGAACCGTTCTCTATGCTCCGAAAAGAACTCCGCGCTCCAAATATTAGTCAATTTCAGGAATGAATGTGCTTGTGACCAGACAGATTATCATGAGAGCACAAATTCTGAGCAGAGAATAGTATTTTTTATTTTTGGAGCCTTGATTAAAAAACTGGTTGAGGTCATTCATTGGAATAAAGGAATCCGCCGTGGCCGAGTGGTTGGCATCGGGGATTTAGAACAGAGCGTCACGGTTTTGATCCCCAGTCGCGGCGGTCATGTTGAGATGCCGTATGGAAAAGCCTTGTACTTGTTTGTTTACCAATGGATCGTAATAAGTGAACAGTCGTCGTGATATAACTAATTTAATGCTGAAAATGGCGTAAAGCCCTAATAAAACATACAAATCCTAAAGATATATGTCTTAGTAAAGATGTTAGAAATTCGGTAGCCAATTATACGTACCGTCTTCGACTTGTACAGCATCTCGGAAGCATCCAGTTGATGGAAGAATTTAGAACTTGACCACGGCGTGTACATGTGAGGCGGCACGTAAAATCCACGAGCAAGACAGTCGCCTTTTAATAAGGTGAATAATTGACCGAGTGTCGTTATATGAGCCGTTCCACGAGACAACCAACATTATGGACTCTTCGTAAAGTATAGACCCGCATCAGCCTAAGCATGCCGCGCAGGCTAAACCGGACAGACACTTCCTTCGCCTCCTGTGGATTTTCTGTTTGAAGAATCTTTACCCTATACCTCTTTCCCCCTGAGAAGGAATGTGTCTGCCCTGATTAGCCTATGCGGACTGTGCAGGCTGATCTGGGTCGATACATTACGCAAAGACCATTATGGTGTTTTGTTTACGTGGAACGGTTCATATGTAAATCGTGCATCTTCATAAACAATCCTGTTTTATTATAATTAGTTTTATTTACTTATGCTGTAATTTCAGAGAAGGGTTAAATACATAGTAGCCAGTAAAATGTATCGTGTACTAAGTTCACTGTTTAACTCATTCAGCACCAATGGCAATATTGAGGTTTTTCAACCAACGATCTGTCTTACCTGATATCAGTATTATTTGCTTTATAGTTATCAAAATAGTCCAAAAGTATCAATACATGACAAAATGTGACTTTAAACATGGACGAGTTTACTTTAGGAAAGTCAGCGCTGAAATGGTTAAACAGAGAGTTTAGCATAACTAATTCACTGTAATTGCTCACTAACCCACTGAATGGCATGTAATGAACGTTCATAAAAGTATAATCTTGTTACATGCAGAGCTTTAGATAAGGCGCATGGTTTTTGAAAACCATATATGACATTTTTACTATATGTTGTTGGTACTCAGAAAAGTCGTTTATCGAAACGATTCTTTTGAGTATCAACATCATATGGTTTGGTTTGGTAATAAAAAATATTTTGTGGCGAAAATAAATTTTGATCCCCCTTATTTAGAGTTCTGATTTTAATGTGAATGCGCTTCCGCAAAAAAAAGTCAATGTATTCTCTATTTATACGTATATGCATATGAAGTACATGTAAACTTCGTCGTAAAATTTCATGATCTATCCAAGATGCTTAGTTAAAAAGTAATGAGCTGTTTTATTCATGTAGGTCAAACTGTTTCATTATTGAACCCTAATTAAAGATGTAGGAATTGTTTGTTTCATTACAATATGCCTATAACAACGAAACATAACCCCGACATCCTATACCGTATAAAACAACAGCAGTAGCGGTAGTAGTATCAAAAGTATTAGTAGTAGAAGTATGTCAAAGCAATTTAATATATTGTTGTTAAGTCCCTTTTTGAAATAAATAACCTACAATCCAAATGCTTCGTATGATCCAGGATAGTTTTGTGACTATATAAACTGAGGTCCCTGTAAAGCTTCCACTGTAACTGGGTTAGAGGGACATACTGCAATAAAATGAATACAGGCGCGCTATAAAAACAAATCGTAAGGAATTGCGACCAGTGCAAATGGATCCTTTTGTGACGCGGGATGAAATCCGTAGCAGTCCAAACAAACTACATTCATTCGGAGTAGACTCGAATAGGATCAACGTCATAATTGTTGTTTCAGTACGTCATATAAATAAGGATAAAACATCAATCATTTTCCAAATAATTGTTGAACTAATGAAATGATGATTGATCGGGTCTAACACATATTTTGTCGAACTATATAGATATATATTGCTAGTAGACTCTGGACCATTCCAACTATTAATGTAAACGTAAACGGAGTTCGTACTTCGGAATATAATCGAGGGTTGTCTCAAATGAATTATAGACTGAAACACATTATCTTGGGTACCGTTTATAAGATTGCTATGTTTCTACCTGATCTGTAAGTGTCTGCATAGTGCAATAGGTAACGTCGCTGCTCTGCGAAACCACATCTGTTAATGCACTTTAGTTCTAATATCGACATCTATATATATTTGGTTTTATTTACAATTTAAAAACTTGTTTTATTTTACCATTATTTTTATCTGTTAATTTTCGTTTTATTTTGTTTATTTTGATCATTTTGATTTCTTTGGTTGGGGTGGGGGTTGGGGGTTGTCGCTTCAACAGCATTTATGTTATATCACAGGTTTTCCTTTTTGTCGCACCAGTACGCAACACAATATTCTTCCATTCCCAGGCAACGTAATATGTCTATGCCCATTGTTGGAAGAGGAAAGACGCCGATCACAATTATCTTTCTGTGTTTTACACAGTTTTCAACATTATTTAAGTTATATCACGGCGACAGTTCACTTATTCATGATCCCTGGGTAATCAAACCAGTATTAGGCTAAGCTAAGGATAAGGGCTCTACACCATAAACATCGTGTCGCTACTACGGTACGAACCCGGGACGTACGGTTCAAAATCCCTAACGCTAACCACTCGGCCACGGGATAACTCTATTCACAATGAATTTGTGTCAATCATCGGGAAGAATACACGGCAGAGACGAGTTTTTCGAACCCACGCCTCCCGGATTGACTGGCTGACTGACCTTTGGCGGATCCCTAAAATAATGTGTTGATTTTTTAAAAGCTCACCAAAGTATCATTTTATGTATTATAACATTTGTTTATATTTTGGACCTAGGGAAAGTATAATCTTTAATCAAATGATTGTATATTCTACATTTTTCGCGACAGACGAACACGCTTGCAGACACCTTTTTTGTCAATTTCCAGTTAATAATTAATTAAATAAATTAGTGTTTGGTCCTGATCTTTCAGCAAATATTTGTCATGAGAAATGTAGTTTGTTATCAAATTATTGAAAGCGGTCACGGTTCGACACAATAACACCAACATTTATAATTGAGGAAAATACATGTACATGTATGTCGTGAAAAATACGTCTTATCAGGTCAGGATAAGGTCAATATTGTTGGGCAATACCTCTGAAGGATACATAAAAAGACACATTGTTTGATCATTTTGATAATTGTATAGATCATTGATATGCATCGTCACTTGAATCACTGCTGATCCCCAATTCAGCCAATAGTTTGGGAACTATTTTTGTCAAAAGTCTCCTGTACAAAAGCTGATTGGATCGAATTAACTCTGACAGAGTCCGACGTTTATTTCGCCTTCCGTCATGGCGTCTTGGGGGAACACCAGGTTCAGCTACATCAGGTTCAGCAACACCAGGTTCAGCTACAACAGGTTCAGCAACACAATGTTCAGCAACACCAGGCTCAGCAACACCAGGTTCAGCAACAGGACGATTTCCAACAGCTTTGGCTTCACCTTGCTCTGCACGTCCTGCTATCATTACCGGTCCGGCTTCTTCATTCTCGGATCCGCTGCTCATCTGCTGTAACATAACTTCTCTGTGATCCTGCCGACCGGGTTTCTTGTTCTGGCACTAAACGCCGTTCAATGTTTCTAACAAGCTGTAGTTCAGATATAAAAGTATACATACAACAATATGAATATTCTATTGAAGCAAGTTAAAAAAATGTTTTGAAGTATTTTGACATAGATCTGTCTATCAACACCGGTTTTCACTGACGCAGTCATCTCAGACAATATCATTAAGAACGACCGGAAATGTAGAACAAACTGTATAAAACGTTCATGTTAATGTAGAACAGTAGAAAACTAAAACAAAAAAAGCAATTTTTCATTATGACTGGACCGCCTTATATTAAACAATAACATAATGGTAAACATACCTACTTCTCCTAAATTTTCAACCATTTGTAACAATAAATGTATTTCTCATTGTTTAAGCGAAGCGAATTAGATGAAAAATGATTTCCCCTTGTATGGTATCCTCCGATAGGTGGCGTGCGGAGTTTGCACGTGCCACTTAGGTCAGTGGCGTGATTTATGTAGTCATTCAGCTTTGGGAACGACCAGCGAACAGACGTATTTTATTGGTGGTTATCGACATGGAGAACGCGGAAGACCTGTCAATTTCGAATGATTTAAATAATAATTTGCGAGAGCTTATCGCCGAGCTCCATGGACAAAAGCAGGAACTTACATCTTTACGAGAAGAAGTACGTGGTAAGTCGTTGGCTGTGGACACCGAAGTGAAGCGAATCAAATAGGGGCAGGACATTACATGGCGTTACGAGGGAATCAATGTTCAGTTTGAATTCAACTCGTCTTTAGAAGACAACTTAAAGCAGACGATTTGGGGGCTGGAAAACGGCAAAAGTGAGTACAGCATTGAACAAAGAGTTGTGTGAGAAATTACGGGTGAGAAACAAGCGGACCATGCTTCGCATGCGGCGAATTCAACCATATCAGACGCACGTGTCCACACATCAAAGCGGCAGAGCAGCCTGACTACCCCGGCAAAAACTGAGATTGGCCCAGTGAGAAGCAAAGAGACTGATATTGAAGATGAGTATTTCAGTTTTTGCGAAAAAAAAATTGACGGTAACAGATTTACAGATGACTTTTATGAATATGAACAGGGTAAAAATGACATTATTGTTAAGGGCAGAGTAATGCAAAATATTGAATTTTGAAAAAACAAAAACAAAAAAAACACAAAAACACAAAAAAAAATTGGAACGAACAAATTTATTTTAGACATTATTACAAATGGCTATAAGGTACCTTTTTTATCAGTGCCAGAAGAGTCTATTTCGAAAAATAATATGTCAGCTTTGAGAGAAAGTGATTTTGTAAATGAATCTATTACTGACCTTATATATCGAGATTTAGTTAGCAAATGTGACCAGAGACCAACAGTTGTCAATCCCTTAGCAGTGTCTGTGCAAAGTAATAGAAAGAAACGGTTAATTTTGGGTCTGAGGTTGGTAAATGAGCATATATGGAAGCAGAGTGTAAAATATGAAGATCTTAGGCTAGTTCTAATGTATTTAGATCCATGCTGTTGGATGATCAAATTTGATATTCACTCAGCTTATCATTTCGTAGATGTTTATCTGCCACATACAGTTTTTAGGCTTTAGTTTTTTTTTTTAAATTTCTAGTTTTGCCATTTGGTTTGTCCTCAGCCCCTTATCTGTATACCAAATTGATTCGGCCTTTAATAGGAAAAGTGAGGGGAGAGGCAAAAAAGCCTATAATGTTCTTGGATGATTGGTTTGCTACATGTGGGGCTTATGGGAGTACACAGTCATTAGCTGTTGACATGAAACAAGATTTTCTGGATTCGGGTTTGATTCCGAAGGCAGGTAAATGCATTTGGCAACCGACACAGAGTTTAGAGTGGTTAGGGGCCATTTTAGATAGTAAAGAATTCACTATTTATATACCAGATCGTAGAATTAAAAAAGCGTTAGATACGCTGAAGTTGTTACACGAATTAATATGGGTACCTGTAAGGAAAGTAGCTAGTTTTGTAGGGCAAATCATTTCTATGGGAATTGTCATAGGGTCTGTTTCCCAAATTATGACCAGATCTCTGAGTATAGATATCCTTAAGGCCAGAAACTGGAACTCATACATAAAACTAGCAGATGAAAGTAAATTACAAATGGAATTCTGGGAAAGGAATTTGGGCATGTTAAATAAGAGATCTTTATCTACCTCTAATAAGTGCTCGAAACTTGTATATAGTGATGCTAATAATACTGGTTTTGCTGGGTTTGAAGTAAGGACTTTAAATGGAGTTTCACACGGGATGTGGTCTGTTGAAGAGGCGGCAAATCTTCCACATGGAGGGAATTATGTGGAGTACATAAGATTCTCTCTTCCCTAGTACATGTTTTAGCAAATCAGAGGGTAAAATGGTTTACCGATAATACTGGGGTTTGCAGTATTGTTCAGAAAGGTTCTATGAAAGTAGCAAGAAATAGTACTGAAAATTTATGAATTTTGCTGTAAAGATTCTATTCATTTGGAGGTAGAATGGCTTCCGAGAAATCAAAATAGTCAAGGTGATTATTTGTCGAAAATTGTTGATAAAGATGATTGGGGAATTTCATTTGACATGTTAAATTTGATTGAGCAGAGATTGGGGAAAATCCAAGTTGATTACTTCGCATCAGAACATAATGCGAAAACTAGAATATTTTATTCTCGATTTTGGTGTGTAGGTGCATCAGGTGTTGATGCCTATACTTATGATTGGAATGGTATTTATGGTCTGTTTGTACCACCAGTTATGTTAGTCACATGAGTTATATGTAAGATGGAAAGTTGTCAGGCAAGAGGAATTCTAGTCATTCCCCTATGGAAATCGGCGAATTATTGGCCGGTTGTGTGTTTACCTGATGGTAACTTTAGAGAATTTGTGAAAGATTTCATGTATCTGCCAACAGAAAAGAATTTTACATTCCATGCAAGAATGGAGCTGGGATTTTTGGCAATGAAAATTTGCAATTTCCCATGTTAGCCCTCAAAATAGATTTTTATCGGTACAGGGGAGGTAATTAGTAGAACTCAATTTTATTTTAGTAAGTAGTTATTCCCCTTGTAAAAGTACAATATCAGGTATTTAAGGGCAATGGTTGTTTGCTGGTAAGGGCAGGGTCGGCTGGTTAGGGCAGTGGTTGTCTGCTGGTAAGGGCAGGGTCTGCTGGTTAGGGCAGTGGGTGTCTGCTTGTAAGGGCAGTGGTTGTCTGCTGGTAAGGGTAGTGGTTGTCTGCTGGTAAGGACAGAGTCTGCTAGTAAGGGCAGTGGTTGTCTGCTGGTAAGGGCAGGGTCTGCTGGTAAGGGCAGTTGTTAATTGCTGTTATAGAAAGTAATAGTTCGAACGGTCAGTTCAAATTCAGTTCTTTAAAAACAGATTTGTATGGCTGTTTTTTGGACATTAAGATTAAATTGGAAATGAAGAATAATTAAATTGATATATTTTAATTGTACATTCGTTGTGTCAGTTATTAATTTAATGTCCTCACATAACGAATGACAGAGTATTGTCCGTTTTTTACGTTTATTTTTGCAGAGCTATGCAGATGATATTGACGGGTTACCGGACGATTTGGTGGACAAGATTTCCTTGCTGCCAGAATTACTTAGGAGTTCAAGAGCCGACAATACATGTTCATCTTATAAGCGTGGATTCTTAAGATGGAGGAAATGGGCTTTAAGTAATGGACTGGGAAGTAGGGAGGTTCCGCCGGCTAAAAAGTCTCATTTAGCCCTGTAATTAGCTTCACTTATTCAAACAGCAAATACTCCTAGTCCTATCATTAATGCATTTTATAGTGTTAAATGGTTTCATGATTTGTTTGATTTAAAGTCCCTTACCGATTCCAAACTTGTTGTCAACATATTAGAAGCAGCTAAACGCAAGTTGTCTAGACCTGTGAATAAGAAAGAACCGTTGACAAGTGAACTTCTAGAACAGATTTATAGTAATTTGTATGATTTCGGTAACGTGAAGAACCAAAGAACTGTTTGCATTTGCTTATTAGCTTATGCAGGATTTATGAGAAGCGATGAAGTGCTTAAACTGAGACGTTGTGATTTCGTGATTAACAGTGTATACATGTGTGTGTTTATAGAATCCAGTAAGACAGATAAATATAGAGATTGGGCATGGCTATTAATAGCAAGAACTGGCAGTAACATTTGCCCTGTAGTTAATTTAGAAAGGTATTTCACCTGGGCTAATATTTCTCCAGATTCTGAGTGTTACATATTTGGGCAGTTGTCCGCCACCAAGACAGGTTATGTTTTGAAAAAAGATTCTAAACATTTAGCATATAGCAATTTCAGGAAATACTTCTTGAGGTTTTAAAACCTCTTGTTTCAGATGTAAGTAAATTTGGGTTGCATTCCCTCAGGTCAGGTGGTGCCACAGCTGCTGCAAACAGAGGTATTTCAGATAGGCTGTTTAAGCGCCTTGGCAGATGGCTGAGTGAGTCCGTTAAAGACGGATATATCAAAGATTCAGTTGAAGAATGACTTAGTGTGTCGTTATCTTTAGGATTGTAGTTTTTCAAACTGTTTTTTGTTATACTGTAGTATCGGAAATTTAATGTAAGGGGAAATGTATTTTTCATTGTTTAAGCGAAGCGAATTAGATGAAAAATTATTTCCCCTTGTATGGTATCCTCCGATAGGTGGCGTGCCGATTTTGCACGTGCCACTTAGGTCAGTGGCGTGATTATGTAGTCATTCAGCTTTGGGAACGACCAGCGAACAGACGTATTTCTTGATATGCGTATTGATTATTCAATGTGACTAAAGTTCGTAAGATATTTTAAACACTGCATATTTAGATTGGAGGGATATATACTTCGATCAGGGTCTGCATTGTTTAATGTTCTTTTATATAGGTCTGGTGAATGATAGCGTGGTAGTAGTTCAGATATAAGGTTTATTCATTATATCTTTACGTATCAGAGTTGTGCAGTATGTATATGTTTAGGGTGGTGTATGTAGATCGAGATGTATAATATGAGATTAAATATTATTTGAGATTAAACAGCTGGTCGGCAGTTCCCGAGGCTAGAACCAAAAAATATATTTGGTGTTTTTGTTATATTGTAGTATCGGAGGTGTAATGTAAGGGGAATGCGACTATAAGTTGACAATTTGTATATCAAGGTACAATTTCAGATTTACTCGAGTAACAATTGTAAAATTTCACGAAAAGCACGAGCTAGCCGAAATACAAACACCGTTATTCCACAAGGTGTTGCGCCGATAATCGTGTGAAAATTAATTGACGCAAACAAATGCATAGATCATTCGGTACCCTTTTTTGGAAAATAGGTTGACACGATGCCTTCATGAATCCTCGTTTAATTTAGTGTCTACAGACATTCACGGTGTCTACCTCTTTTCGAGTGCAGTAGGTCCGAATGATGGCGTCACGAATCCGCGATCAATTAGGTTCCCTTACATCACTTTTCGTTTATTTGGAATTACAAATATCTAAACAATTGCTTTTCAACTAGATCCACATAAAAACAAATTCCTGTCTGTAAATGCCTCAAACTGTGTGTATAATTTTACACAACAGTTATAGATTAAAAAATTCCTTTCAGATGGACAGAAATTGGCGACGACTGCTATTAGCTATGCCACCAGCTCTGGTGCAATCCCAGCCAGATAATGGAGATTTCTTGCAACTTGTGCGATCTGTCCTAATTGGATTGAGCACTCCTTTGCCATATCAAAGGATAAATGTTCAACAACGTTTATTCTATGGATTTACCACCAATTACTGTGGGAGAGACGTTTTCCAGATATTATCCGAAAACATATACAATTTCTATAATATAACCGGCGAAACTCCCGAAACTCTTTTAGAATTAGCCACTTTGATTCCTATTAGACACTGTCCAAGAAGCAAATTAACAAATATAAACAAAGTTCTTCGTTTCATCATATGGGTCAGATGTTATCCAACATTTGCAGCCTTGGCTTCAGTCTTCAATGTCAATACTCCATTCATTCAGCTGTACATTTGGAATATTATTCCGATTATGCTAAATAGCATTCGGCATTTTCTAAGGTGGCCTACAATGGAAGAGTGGTTATTAAAAAAGGATGGTACTGTCGAAATATGTATGCTGTCGTCGGAGCCATTGATGGGACGTCACACCAGATTTATAAACCAACTACTGAGCCACAGGAGCAGTTGTATTCTGGACATCGGCATTACCATGCTATTCATACTCAGATAGTTGTTGACAACACTGGTGATATTTGTCATGTCGAGAGTGGTTTTCCTGGGCACTTAAACGACGCACAAACGTTTCTGTTGATGACTGATATAGGTTGGCCAAATCTGCCGCTTCCAGATGAATGTGTTTTGTTGGAAGATAAAATGTATCCGAATAGACATCCCCTGATGACACCGTTTACTAGGCTGCAAATTTGACGCAAAACCAATAGACAACAATTAAAATGTAGATCAATGAATCGTCTTATAAGCAGATATAGAGTGTGTGTTGAACAATCAATATGTGAATTGAAAAAATATAGATCTGTCAGTTCTATATGGCGTCATAAAAAAACTCATTTGCCTCATATTGTTAAAATTGTAACATGTTTACTTAAAAGGAGAAAGTCGTTGAATATTATCGAATAAAGATTACTTTGGAACACACGGCAGATTACTTTTGAGACGACCCCTTAAATTTGAGCCTATTCCGAAGTCCGTTTCAGTTTACGTTTACGTTTAAGGTTTTGTTGGAAAGGTCCACAGTAGTACATCTAGTATACAGTATTAGTTTTTAATATGTTATAACTGACAGATCTGTCACAATTTGCCCACTTATGATCAATAAGTGTTTAAGCTATAATCAAAGTCACGTAACTTTGTAAAATAGCCGGAAGTAAAATAAAGGCAATAAAAAGTATTATTTTCTCATATTGTCAACAACTAGTGCATATATTTACTCCAACTGAAAACACCTTCTAAATGTCTAGATGATATAAACTTCACTGTTATGCTAACCCTTCCCAAATTTAAACGATTTCCAACATCTCTGCAGCAGGGGACTTTCAAAAATACATTCTGAATACAGAAAGACAGACAGACAGACAGACAGACAGACAGAGTGAGAAATAGAAAAAGAGAGAGAGAGAGAGAGAAAAAGTAAGATAGAGAGAGAGAGAGAGAGAGAGAGAATTAAATTATTTCCTCATAACATAGAACTTGTAATTGGTGTATGAGACATATATACAGACAGACATAGAGACACAAAGTAAGAGAGGGAGAGAAAGAGAGAGAGAGAAATAGAGAGAGAAAGAAAGAGAGCGTAAGAGATAGATTGAGAGAGGAAGAGAGAGATATATATAGAGAGAGAGTGGAGAGAGAGAGAGAGAGAGAGAGAGAGAGAGAGAGATAGAGGGGAAGAGAAACAGAGACAGAGACACAGAGACACAGAGACACAGAGACACAGAGAGACAGAGACACAGAGAGAGAGAGAGAGAAAGAGAGAGAGAGAGAGAGAGAGAGAAAGAGAGATAGAGATAGATATATATATATATATATATATATAGAGAGAGAGAGAGAGAGAGAGAGAGAGATAGAGAGAGAGAGAGAGAGAGAGAGAGAGAGAGAGAGAGAGAGAGAAAGAGAGACAGAGAGAGAGAGAGAGAGAGAGAGAGAGACACACACACACACACACACACACACACACACACACACACACAGAGAGAGAGAGAGAGAGAGAGAGAGAGAGAGAAAAACTCAAAACTCTACAGTTCCGGCATTTTATATGTACACAACTTATTAGTGCCAGTGACGTTATTCTATTAGGATTGAATCATTTAGGAAAATGATGTTTTAGCTGAGTTGTGTATGTTATGTTCTTAAACTAGTTAAAATGAAGGTAACTGAAAAAAAATAGTTTTAGGTTGCAATATCAATATAATATTACGTCCTTGACCCTCTCGAGAATTATCGATTCTCAAACCCTCGTCAGATTATCAAGGACATCCGCCTATAATACGATGTCACTGATTAAAATGCCGCCAGTTTAAACTATTTCCAAATTTGATTGTTTTCTTCATTTCTCACGGCATAGTTCGTAACTTATCAGTGTATCTTGAAAAGTAAACACTTGAAGACCACTAGACCGGATGTATGGTTACATGTTTCCGTACCTCGGTCTGATAAGGGATTGAATTTATCCAGCCAGTACACGTACATATTTCTATTCGTTTTTATTTGTTTTGTAAGTTTGTTTTGTCTACTTTATTATGGCATGAAAAGTCTAAGTACCCAATTTAAAAAATAACAAAACGTGATTAATTGAACCCTTGCACGATATGATATAATTTAGTCAAATATATGAACAAACGCACGAAAATCAAAATATGTTACATATTGCCCACTACCATTTTGATCAGGTCCTGAACATTGTGCAAAGATATATGCATTATTACTGCACGTGTTCTAAGTTCTTGGAGATGTAACAACGCTTGTCCCATGACCTTCGCGACCCCACCGCGTTCTCAACGCGTTCAAGTTCAGATCGCCGAACCTTTGGCGTTTGTTTTGAACATTGGCGACCATGGCGACCACAGCACGATGTCTGGCGTTGCCACCAGGCTTGTACCACGCTTATGGCGACATTGGGTCCATTTTACGTCCCTGAAGCAGCGCAGTAAGGACGCCAGCCCGGTCTGACGGGGGTATAATAAATTAAAAAACCCATGAGCGTGGTTAGAGCGCAACGGAATCGCCGGTGGTCACAGTTGCCAAGCCCAAATATCTAGATAGAAATACTATAAGCGCGGAGAGGTCGAGGCGGGCGCTCCATGAGAACGCGGTATGATCGCACAGGTCTCGGTAAGAGCGCGGCTTTTTCAAGTGTTTTCAAGTTTTTGTATTTTTGTGTGACTATTTCTCGCATTGTGTTCACGTTTGCCGGCAACCTTGTACATTTTCTGTTAGTCGTATGGTCGCGGATGGTCTGACGGGGGTTTTGACAACGGTGATACAGTAGATCGTCGGACTCCTAGGATCTGGGTTCAAATCCCGTGAAGAGCGGGTTCTGAGTTTTGGACTTTTCCACGTAAACAGCGCGAGTAATGGATATGTCTCCAGGAAAGAGACATCGAGCGTGTTTAATATAGGCTGAAAGCTTGTTTAGCAATAAACGTAATGTATATATGTTCAAACTAAACTTTAGTGAAAAGTCATGTATGTCATAATATTATATACATTGACAAAATTAAGGGTCATGTCCGAGTAATACATATCGCAAAGACATTGTCGAGTAATACATTTAAGCTAAAACAAATATTTATAATAAGTGAAGCAACGCCATACAACAATCGACCTTTAGGAGTGTGTGATCAGCTAAAATCTAGCTTAGCCTACTCCTCTGAGCACTTTGATCGGGATATGTTTTGTTCGTCGTCTAGTAGTACCATACTCGATTCGGAACCCATACAAAGCGTAGAGTGATTTGTTAGTTTTATCTAGTAAAACGTTTTGAGAAGCGAAACCAACTTGAGAGAACTGTTTACCTTTTCTTCAACTATGAAAATTATAACAAAGCTAAATGGAAAATAATTAGAATTAATAAGATGGAATGGACTTTAGAATCAGAAGAAATTGATCTTTTTGAGAAGTTCTCCTTTTTCTACCATGTTTTTCAACGGTGCCTGCTTCAAAAAAAAAATTCAACCATGGAAAATATTAACAAATTAAGAGCAACGCGTTCCTAGAACAGCTGTAATGTTCGTCACCGCCAGATGTTTCTCTGAGGTAGTTGCCTTGTAGTTAAAACACAATGGAGTTTGACAAATGTATTTTAATATAACAGGTATTAAAACAAATAACTGGATGACTTAGTGCAATGTCGATATTGTATAATCTTATATCTTTACCTTAACGTAACAACAGCTTGTGACGTTTGAAAACAATGCGGGATAAGTGAGAAGTGAGCTAATACTTTTTTTGAAATATATTTAACAAAAAGGATACACTAGTTTTCTTATCATCCTTATCTGCCGTGTGTTCCATAGTAAACACAACATAAACAGTTTAAGCTATGCCTATCAAACGGAACGAAACCTACCTGTTTTATGAATGGAAAACAGGTAGAACATGTTTGGTTAACCGACTAAGGAACGGTATATCGACAGAACCTATATAGGTTTCGCAAAACAGGTTTTGAGTTTTGTGACTATGGAACACAGGGCTGCACTTGGTTTTAAGATATTAGAGCTACGCGTATTATAATCTGACTGAGTTACATTATAATGGAATGCAATTGATTTAAAAAGTCTGATTTTCGCCCCAATTGTTTATACAACTAGGGAGTACCTCGCCTATTGGATGTGAATATCTGTGGTTCTAAACGTGGACATTGTGAATTTTGTTTTATTTACAATTTGAATGGATTTTTCATATATATATATAAGTGTTTGTATGTGTATGTGTATGTATGATTATATATTGGAAATAAGTGTTCATAAGTCGTCTGCTGTTAAAGGTACCAACAATAGTCTGCATATGGGTTATCTTATTGGCCTTTTACCTAATATAATATGTGAGGGTCGTCTGCGTTTAAAACATAAAATAATAGAATTGTTACATCTGGACAATTTTGATACAAGTTGAAGATATTTTATTTTGAGTAGTATCTCAATGCGTCTGCTTATTTAAGGGATCAACTGTCATCTTTATCAAGGAAAGGGATATATTAAACAACATTACGTAACATTTACGTCAGTTTGTGTGAAACTATTCGTACAAGATGTCTGCTAGATACCTGTGTTCAGAACGGAACTATTTCATCGGGATTGCTGTGATGTTCTTACTGCAGTTAACAACAGGTTTGTGTTCTTACTTGACTGCATTAACATCGGCCATTTTTCTTCAACCATCTTCAACCATCCTTAATATCTGTCTTACTCTAAATTAACATTCACAAAGTAATCTGATTAGGTAAAAACAATATAGTATATTAACGTCAGTTGTACTGTGTCGGTTATATCACAACGTTTCCCGATTTAGGTACACCAAAGCAGACGCTCTACCACAATACACTGAGGCGGTCTTAATGTTTTGAAATTCGAATATACGTGCGTATAACTAGAATCCACCTAGAATAGATGGAGAATTCAGAGTATTATCCTGACATATGTGTGATATGGATATAGTACAGAGATGATCCCCTAAGATAAAAACACAAGTGTTTTATTTTGACAAAAACGCGCAGATAATTTTTTCGGCGATAGCTATTTAACCTCAGTTTGACCTAGATGTTAAACAAATGATTTAGACTGTAGACCAATCAAATGTTGTATTTAATGAACAATGTCGAAGAAATAAAGGTTCATAGTTAAGTTAGCGATCCTACGAGAGGCACTAATAAGACGAAGTTTTAAAATGAAAAGTTCTGCATACTAACATTTAATTGTTTTCCTTAAGAAATAAATTTCAGTGAAAAAAAATCAGTACAAACGTATGAAATATAATATTTAAGAGCAAAATATTAATCATTTTTGAAACATGATAAGTTTTCAGTTATTTATCGTCAATTGAAATTTATACACCTCTTAGTAAACACATAGATTATATGCGCATGCTCCATTTCTTAGTGTTTTCTCATATTGATCGCCGTTTATTTGTTTAAGATACTTCTTGTTTTACATGATCGTTATTTAAAAAAAATCCAAAATGGCGGCCGCAGGGGATCTTCTCAGAAAGTGTCATAGGTTTGACTGTTTTTCCCTTACGTGTTACCATTTCGGGGAATGTTCGTATTATGCGTGTAGGCTACCATACCAGTACTGGATTACCTTCCATTGGTCGAACTTGTTTATTCGTATGTCGAAGTTTTATCAATCGTCCGTTTAACTTCTGGTACTTTCTTTGAAATCAAATTTAAATTATGCATGTTACATTCACAGCTCTCCCCAGTTGTGCGTCGACGTATACTCAATACGTTGCAAGCAGTACATCACAGTCGATAACCAAAGGAGTTTAGAGCAAGTATGTTTGACGGACATAACATAGAGCGTTGAGTTAAACACTACGTTAGTAACCGATGACAAATTCACCAATCAAAGGAGGTTTAATGTGTTTGTTGTTTTTGCTACCGCTTACAAATGTAACGTTTAACCTGGACTCACTGTTATTAGCGTGTATCGAGCCTAAACCATCATTTTATAATCCATGATTCCAAACGAAATATATTCAATTAGAGATAAAATGCCGGCTTTACAGCTAAAAGTCATCTCAGAATGAGAGCTGGTAACCAACGGGAGTTTCTCACGACCTTGGCGTAGTTCAAATAGACAATTATTCTCGAAATACTACATAAATCCATATAACACAGATGTTGAATAAAGACAAATAGCGGACTAATTTTCAAAATGAAACAAGTTTGACAGATTATCAAAACAAAGCTACATACATACTAAATATTTAAAATAAATCGACTTTTTTAGATTCGAGAAAACGTTCACTATAGTTCACAAAACTGCGAATCCCCCTGTCAAATAAAAGCGCTGAAAGCGCTGTTGGTATATGAGCATAGGTAAGGTGAAAATATATGGCATAGTTAATATGGTCAAACATTGTTGAAACAATGAAACATCAACCTTGAAACAAACAAAACCAAAAATGATTGAAACTGCACAGATTGCCTGCCAGTAACTAAAGCATAATTTATCAAAGTTTTACCTTTTTCTTGTATAAACAAAATAAATTACGAAAGACAAAAAATTGACAAACAACCGACAACCGACCAGCGACCCTTAAGTATACTATTTCAAGTTCAGAGAACACTAAAGATCCACACTGTATATTGAAATCGTGCTAGTAAATGACAGACAATCGAAAACATGCTAGAGTCATGTTTCTTGTGCACTGCACATCTGTAGCTCATAAGTTTTCTATACACAAAGTCTGAAATTGATACATTGAACATCTATTGAGATAATGGCAGAAGAAATAATATGACACTTTTAAACAATGTATAAGTGTGACCAATTTGAAATAAATCCGCAAAACAGAAATCGTGGGAGACAGTGGTGCAGAGGTAGAGCGTCGGCCTCTCGTATCAAAGGTCCCTGGTTCGATTCCCGTGATGAGTGGGACCTGACTTCGGGATTTTTCCACACAATCGGCGCGAGTACTGGTTAAGTATCCAGGAAGCAGACATCGAGCGTGATTAATATAAGCTTAAAGCTTGTTTCGCAATCGATTTAAAATAAATAAGTTTAAACTAAAACAGAAATTAAGTTTTGTCAAAACGGACAGATAGACGGTTGGATTAAAGCAAAGACTGACAGACAGTCAGTCGCTCCGGTCAAAGTACAAATCTTGGAGGAGCACTCATTAACGAAAAAGAGCATTCAAGGAAAGCATGTGTTGGTATCGAAGGTCATATAAGTGAGAACATGGAACGACAAAATATATACACACTCCAAACACAGCATGCTAAAGTTATGGTAATGGTGCACTGCATATCTGTAGGTCATAAGTTTGAAAATTAATTGAGACAATGGTTGAACTAAATATGTAAAAAAGGAGATAACTAAAATAAGCAGACCACAGTTATGTACCTAGTATTTTGCCTTTCTCCTGATCACACGGTATAGCTGTGACCACTTTGAAATGAATCTGCCAAACAGCAACAACGTTTCGACCAATAAATGAAAACCTTGACGGACAGACGAATGCACATTCAAGCAAACAGCCGGCCGGACGCCGGATATAGCCTCCAAGATTTACAGACAGAGACAGCACATAAAGTATTGATTACAGAAGACTGTTTCGATGCAACAGAATACGTCTCTGTTTAAGAAAGGGTTAATATGTTATGGAATTTGTAATGTATTTGTTATCACATATACGCCGAATCTAGCGATTTGCAGTTTATTTAAACTCCGAAACGGGATCGTACAAGGTTAATTGTTTATGTGTCAACAGATACATCTAGGACTAGAGTACATGTTGACGGACGTTAAGTCTTCAATTTACGCAAATGCAAATACATTTTAATTATAGTATGTAACTAAGTAACGGAAATGGTTCAACCCTTTCCCGCTTACAGTCGTTTTTTGACTAATGCGCACAGATGGCATTGAAATGCATAGTGACAAGAGGAAAAATTGTTTATCGTGACCAATTTCCTATTTTTTCACAAAGGTTTCAACTTGTTTCAGTAATCTAATTCATCATGTTATAATAAAAAATGTATCTAACAGGCTAACAATGAACTTTCCTCATACATGCAGTCTCTCCTATGTCTACAATGTATGCAACACATATTAATTGATTGAATTCAACTATTGCATACATTATAAACATAGAAAAGCCTGCATGTTTTACAAGAATTAATCTATAATCAAACAGATAAACTATCCCTATAGTTTACCTTTAAGACAAAAAACACAAAACGTTTAATTAACATGTATTGAATGTATCATTTATCAATGATAATGTGTTTGTTTTTGGGTTGAATGAAGCTTTCAACAGCAAGGTCATCTTGGAGGAAAATCTGATATTGTTCCCACATGTTATATACAAAATTTACATCAAGATAAAAACTACATAAGGAATGAAATCAATACCACCCCATCTGCTGCAGCTTAAAATTCAATGAATGCAATCAATCAGAAAAATAATTACCGACTCTTAATGTAAGCAAAGGGGAGACATGGCTACAATTCTTATTGAATGTCCCCAAGAAACAGGTTCATACATATATAAAATTAAATGCTTGATATAAAGACTAACATCAAATAACAAATATTCTTAAAACAACTATCATTATTTTAAGGTGCATAGTCAAATGATTTATATGCGCATTTATTAATTTTTAACACCTATAAACGATATTTGACACATCTCCAATCATACCACTTTTATAAAAAAAAATTGTTTAAATTTTATTTAAACAAGAGTGAACATCTGTACCAAGTTTCATTTCAGAATGTAAAAAACAGGTTCGAGTCATGAGGCAAGGTTAAATGTTTTTGCAGATGCAAACTTGATCAAATTATACTTTTTTTGGTTTAAAAAAAAATATATATATATATATTTACAATTAACCACTAAAAAGTGTCCATAAAATTGTATGTATTAAGCAGGCTAGTTGATTGTATGAAGCAATGTTAATGCACTCCCTCTGTAATGGTTTAATTGACTGATTGGGGTTTAACGCCGTTTTTAACAATTTCTCAGTTATATCACGGCGGCCAGTTCACCTACTCATGCATTTCCTGGTTTTCTCACACCAGTACTCCAAACAACAATCTTCCAAAGCAACTGGCTGCTTTTCCACATAGACTTAGCCCATTGGTGGTAGACGAATGACGCATGTCGCAATGAATTTTGTCAATCGTCGGAAAGTTGGCCGAGCGGGGATTCAAAGTCACAACCCCTGGATTTACAGCCCGCGTCGTTACCGACTGAGCTACCGGGACTCGACCCCACTGTATTGGAGAAGTGGACCAATCAACTCATTTTATTCAAAGCATGTAGCATGATAGTTCCTGCTCCAATCATGATTTTCAAGTCTGTCCATTAATATTTCAGGAAGGCTTCGGTTCTTTTTTCTGACTTTCAGTTTGTATTTGTTCATCTCTTTTGACTCGAGATATATCACCCTGTAAAGAAAACAAATAAGCATTTGTCAAATAAAAATAATGAAACTCGTGCATGTGGTTTTATTTCCACGTTTCCAACAATGTTTTTGAAAGTGAAATGTGCCCGGGATACACTTTTGCATGTTTATAAATTTTTGCTATAAAAAAACATATATAAATAATATATAGATTTATAATATATTTAAAAAATTACATTTCTGATGAATGAAAAGAAAATGGGAAAATATTTCCAAATTTACCAGACAGAATATAAAACCAATTCCGACTATTAAGTTTTTAATTTTAATAGGGAAATTGATAATTTACTATATATATGTGTCAAAATATATCTGTTCTATGCAATCTGAATATACCTTGACCCTGGGAGTAAGTGGTTGGTAATTATGCATGAAACATCTTGTTACGAAGAATAATTGTGTACAGTTATTTTAAAATCAATTAAAACATGTGGAAGAGACAGCCCAGACACTTCAGTAAAGCCTGGGAAAGTTAAAGCCCAACATTTTACCTTGGCCTTGGGAGGAGGAGGCCGAATGATTTACATGACTTGTTTGTTTTGTTTAATTTTTATGCCATATTCAACATTATTTCATTTCTGCAAATATCTGTGAAAATTTGATCAGGAGTTCAAATGAAACTGCAAGGAGTGGACACTCAGTTAAAGAAATAGTTTATCAGTAAAGCCCTTTAATAAGAATGGAGTTATAAAGTTTTGTAATTTTGCACCTTTCCTGATGCCGCTTTGCTGCCCTGTTCGTCAACGAAATTAATATGGCTTGAACAGTTTTTGAAGAGTCGCCCAAAGAACATTTCTGCCAAATTATCTTGGAATGTGACAAATGGATTATGGAGATGAATTTTTTTAAAGTTTTGGTATTTTTCTCAATTTATGATGCCGCAGCAACCAAAGTGCTACACAGAATGTAAGTCTTTGAACAATTTTGAAAGAGGACCATCAAAGGAACATTCCTGTGAAGTAACGTTGAAATTGGTCGAGTGGAATGGTAGGAGTTGTCATTTGTAGCTTAAAGCGATGACGTGAGGTTGCTATGATTTTGTAACCAATCAATACGGCTTGAATGTCTTCATTTGTGCACATGGATATCTAACTACTGTATAAGTTTGATTGAGATACAATAAAAAAAAAGAGACTGTATCGTATTAACAAGCTCTATTATAGCAATTTTGACAATTCCAAGGGTTATAATCCAGTCATGCATGGGCGGATCTGGCTGGTTTTGGAAAGGAACTGAGTTCTCATGGATATCTAATTATTGTATAAGTTTGATTGAGATACAATAAAAAAATAACGATTGTATCGTGTTAACAAGGTCTATTATAGCAATTATCACAATTTCAAGGGTCATAATCCAGTCATGCATGGGCAGATCTGGCTGGTTTTCGAAAGGAACCGAGCTCTCATGGATATCTAACTACTGTATAAGTTTGGTTGAAAAAAGTGAAGACTGTATCGTGTTAACAAGAAATTGTTTATGGACGCACGCCGGACATATCGCCACGCCATAAGCCCTTCTGGCCTTTGGCCATTAGAGCTTAAAATGGAATTTCCTAATTTTGTCATTTTGCCCCTTTTCTGATGACTCCTGAATGCCATGTTTTTCAACCAAGCAGTATGCCTTGAACAATATACAGGGTCACCCAAGGAACATTTCTACCAAACTATATTGGAGTCTGACATGCAGATTCAGAGGAGAAGATTTTTAAAGTTTGGACATTTTGCCCCCTTTCTGATGCCACAGCAACCAAAGGTCTCAATGGAATTTAAATCTTTGAATTTTTTTGAAAGAGGGTCACCAAATGAACATTTCTGTGAAGATGAAATTGGTCCTGAGGTTTATGAGGATATGATGTTTAAAGCTAAAAGTTAATTACGGACGACGACGGACAAAAATTGATCAGAATAGCTCACCTTGAGCCTTTGGCTCTAGGTGATCTAAAAACTTACCAATTTATGAAATTCAATGTAGATATCTGTCTGATTACTTGTCACAACATGCCTTTCATTACCAAGTGATGTGCTGTAATAAATAGTACATACATAATGAGCATAATTACACTGTCAAACTTGAGCTTTCCTTCATATAGACGCCTCTGCAGCAGAAATACTTTTTAAAACATTTCAACAGAAGACGAAATTGCTCAAAACAAACAATTTCTCCTTTTATGACGATATTTTTTTTCTAATCTCATTTAAAATTCCACATTCTTTTCCTGTATGTCTTCCACCAATGGAATAACGGTCAGAATCTGTATGTGAAAATGCAGCTATTGACTTGGAATAAAATGCGATTTATCCTGGAAACTTGGGGAAATTATTAAGTGGCAGAACTGTGAATTGACTAAAATATCGTTGAAATGGCGTTAAACCCCAATCAATAACAAGTATATTTCAATGTATCGTGTACACCGCCCAATCGGCACTTTGATTTGAAACTATTCATATTCGAATTAAATACAGTAGCTCCATGAAAGTGTATAAAAAAACACAAATAACATATCATATGGGATACAAATTACAAACTAAAATTCAATGCATTATTCAAGACGTGAAACAAACATGTGCTCAATCATGACACTCACACTTTAAATTATAAATATCTCTCAATATACCCAATGTCACACTTTGTCACTGCACTTTCGGGTGCATGGGTTACTTATTAACACATTTTTATACATACAATAATATATAGATACCTGCAGAATAGGAAAAACACATGAAAGAAGCGCAATGGACTTTGTGTGTATCATTTCATTAGACATGTGTGCGGACATTTCACGCGATACTTCGTACACTCGCGAGAGCATAAACTAACGGCACTGTCCTTAAATTACCCACACGTATTTAAATCTCTTATTCCATATTTACATTCATAAAATATGAATGTAAAAATCTTCAGGTACATAAGCACTGGCCAATTTGATAAAACAAACCATTTTTTAATTAACGCTTAAATTTATTTAAAGAAACAAAAACGTGTGATGCCTATACTGTTTGAAATTAGACAACATTTTCAGAAAAGGAGGTAAAATCCTAACTGTTCTAGAAATCTATCGATTTTCCAACATGACTTACTGCCAGTGTCATCCTTTTGAGTCCATTAAAAAGTTAATCAGCATATAAACTAAATAAAAGGAAAATTATTAAACAGGACGGAGTATTTTCGGAATGCTTTTCCATCAATTGACGTTTGCTGCATTTGGTCATAACATGTAAAAACACGGCATACATGATATACTTTATATCAATGTAAAAGCAATTATACCTACCGGCTCCATGTTAAAATGTATACATATTGTACATAAGTGATTTTTAAAAATTTAGTGTAAAAAAAAAGACAAACCATCCTATGAATATGTCTACATCCTCTCTTAATTATTCTATTTATAAATTGCAGGTATGCCCAAGATCTATATATCTCAGCGACGATCGGAACACCGCCGTGTTTCCAGACACTACGGGACGGTTCAACATAGACGGGATAACTATGGGATCCCACTTTGAAGTGAATGGCGATCCAGTTGGGCAACAGCCGCAGACAGCCATTCCATCAACTAGTGGTGTTACACCGGCCGCCCCAGTGGGACGTTTTTCCTTTGCTGACCAGAGCCTCCCCAGCCAAACACAGCAAACTCCCCAGTACCGACGGCCTCAGAGCCGTACTTTTTCAAGGTTAATACTTATAATGATTATTTATGCTTCAGTATAATAACAATTTCCACACATACAAACATTTAACCAAAAATACTTTGAAATGAACTACAGGCGAGGGAACACTGATCAAAAATAATCGTCTGCTGCCGATTAGTCTTAAACCGCCTGCATGTGGGTAAAAGATAAATTGAAAATTAATTTCTCCAATAAATCTTATTTCCACATATAATTACACAGCCAAAGCTTCCTTCTATAAATGTGTATTATAGAGGCCTCATTGTGAAACCTATTATAATATAATTAATTGTTTGTAATCTGTAAAACATGCATTTAAATATAATTAATGTTTCTTACCAAAATGCCTTCTTTTTTTAATTTTCAGGTGTGTACAACTAGTGGAACCGCAGGGTTCCAGTCTACAGCCTGTGCAGACTGCCTACTTGAGACTAACAGAGGCGGAGACGAATGTTAACAGTGTGAGTCAGAAAGTAACAGAACAGCTTGACAGTGAGGAACCCCTTATCCTGTGTGACAGTAAGGGGTTCGAGCTCCAGGATGGCCCTGGGACAACTGGTATGTCTTTCATATTAATTTCACATTTTAACATGAAATATACATAGACAACACTCGAATAAGTGTTTTAATTGGGGTTTTTTAAATGCGCGAAACATATCGAATCCATTGATTGATTGGGGTCTAACAATTTGTCAGTCAAATCACGGCGGCCAGTTCACTTACTCATATGTTTCCTAGTTTTCTCACACCAGTACTCCACACAACATACTTTCCAAGCAACTGGCTGCTTTTCCACATAGACTGTTAGCCCATTGGTGAAATACGGATGACGCTGGTCACAGTGACTTTTGTCAAACGTCGGAAAGAGTGCTGGACGAGCTGGAGTTCGAACTCACAATCCCTGAATTTACAACCCGCGTCGCTACCGGGGCTCGGCACATATCGCAATATATTGTTTATTGCTTCTTTTGACTGTCTCTCTGTCTGGCTGTCTGTCTATATATTTTTTAATAAATGATTCGTATTAATTTGCAAATGTACTTTATATTTCATATTAAGCGAATATAAGTCATAAATTAAAATGTAGTTGGTTACAAAAAGATAACAAAAAAATGTTTTTATTAAATAAAATTTAAATACAGTTAAATGTATTTTATTTATGCTAAAGAATATTAAAATGTTAAAGTTATATTATATCTCTTTTAAGATAGATAAAAAATTAATGTATACATGTACTTATTTATTTCTTGTGTACTAGGTATCGAGTTCTGGAAGTCACAGACGAGAAAGATTTTCTGCATGACAGAGAATTCTAATAGAGAATTCCTAGCTGGGCGGAGAAATAAGCAAAGGTACTTTTATAATTTCCTTCACTTTATTTAAATAGTTAGGTTGATATACTTTTATGATATCTTTCATATTAAACACCAACACACATAAAATAAATAAACTACTAGTGATCAAAAATGTTCACTATCTAGTTAATACTTCTTATATTCAAAATCAAAGTTGTAAATCTTCAGTTAGTTAATAGGTTTCATTCTTCTAGTATTTTGACATTTTTAAAAAGTTGTCTTCTTAAAACAGATAAATTTCTAGGGGTGCATTACTAAAATAATTGATGCAGTTTATGTAAACGTTCATTGGATTGTCACAGACGTGTGCCTGCTGTACACTATATATATAGTCAAATATAGCTGCGCAGTATGTGACAGTTCTGTGCGCAATAGGTATAGTTTAGTCTGATCCGTGCCTAGTATATACAAATGTAACTCACTCTCTCGCTGTCAAGAAGAAGTTGTAGTTAATTTTGTCTATTTATAATTGTTTGTATCATGAAATGAAAACTTATGTATACATGTAGGATGAAATAAAGATTTATGATGATGGTCTCCGAAACCCTTACTTTTCCAACATTCAGAAAAATCTTGTTACCACTCTGGATGCTGCATTTTTATGTCGAGCAAGTTGAAACTTATGTATATGCATATCTGTTCTTTATAGAGTAAGTTATTCAAATATTACCTATATCAAACAAAATTGGCATGGAAATATCAACGAATCCAGTCGATGTTTTCACTATAAACATTATAAATCCCTATTAAATACAGAACAATATCTACTTATAGACATGCCGTTAAACCATAAAATTGCTCTAGCTAAATTTCGTTGCTCGAATCATAAGTTTATCATTGAGACCGGTCGACATAGTAAAATTACTCGAGAAAAAAGGATATGTTTATACTGTCTTAAAAAATTTAATCAAAACATTATTGAATGTGAATATCATGTATTTTTCCAGTGTGAAAAGTTCCACGAAATCAGACAGCATTTCCTTTTCACCTGGTATAAATCTTATACTAACACAACTTGTTTCTATAGCTTACTACAATCCGATAACCCTTTGTTAATTAGAAAATTAGCACACTATGTACACATGCTGTTGAAAGAGTTTTAGTTTTAGGGACATTTCATATATTGTAAAAATTGTATAAATATTATGTATTATGGGCCGGTGGCCTAAGTACTTCTGAATAAAGATTTGTCATTGTCATTGTCATTGTCTATAGATATGCATATATACATTTTTCAGACGCCGTGACACGCCTGCAAATGTAAGAGAATTGGGACATGAGCAAATGGAGGAAACCCGGGATCTCCTTGCTACTGTTCTGGAGCAATCACAACATGTTAAAAGGGAAGTGGAGAATATCCACAACAAATTTGAAACAGGCAATGTGGTTGTAAATATCACTCGGGAGCAGGAGAAGCAAATAAAGGACGCATTCACCTGCACAATTTGTAAAGGTTGGAACATCATGAAACATCTTTGAATTTGAAATGAATAAATAACAAGGGCACCGCAAAGCGGATGCATCCCCTCGGTATTAAATTTAAAAATATGGCTAAAAATATGGCCAATGACCTGGATATTAATGTTATGTACCAGAAAACTAATGTTATTTGTCCTTGTTTTTTATAAAATTGTTTTTAATGTTAAGTAGCAGAGAACTAAGTGTAATTTGTTCTTGTCTCCGCATTTGGCCTTTGCCAAATGACCCCGCCTTTGCCCATTTACAATCAATAGGCGTCTAGACCTTGCCATATACTAACTGCATGGCAAGTTTGGTTAAGATCGGTCGAAGGATGTTCAGTGTAGAGTGGTCACAAGGTTGTTACGGACGGACGCACAAACAAACAAACAAACGAACAAACAAACGGACAGCCCCATTACTATATCCCCTCTCAAACTCTGTTTGACGAAGGGATAATAACGAGTTAGGATCATTGGTTAATTCTAGTACCGTCAACATTTATTGTCATGGATAATGTTTATTACTGTCAACTGCTACACATAATTATTCATCCATAATGTAAGATTTGTGATTAAACCTTTTTTGGGTATGTTTACTGTTTATATATCCAATTGCGATATGCGGCATAATTAAACTTGAAATTGTATGCGTATTAATATGTTACAATACTTGCAAATACTCTTGAATTTTATTTAAATAATATTTAGTATAGAACACAAAATTACAACTAAAGACTTATATACATATATATATATATATACATGTATACACGTTTTCCTTATTCTTCAAATAGTTAAGCTAAACATTAAAAGTTATATGCCTTATTACAGGAACCATGGATGTACCAATGTTCGCAACATGCTGTAAGAGCGTAATTGGATGCCAAACATGCCTGACAACATGGTACGACGGCCAACCGGGAATGTGTCCCAAGTGCAGGAGTGCGGAAGGGCAGGAGTCCACATACAAAATGACAGGGATTAATGAAGCCATACAGGCGCTTAAATTAATTATTCAGGAGTAAAAATATTGGCCAGTTTATTTCAATTAAAACATTGATAATGATGATTTTGTATTTGCTTTAATGTTAACCCCTCATGCATACATTCTGTGATATATACTTTGAAAATGAGTTTTGCCATAATGTTTTCAACACATATCAATAAAACACATTCCTGTGAAGTTTGTTTGAAATTTCTCATGTGATGATGATGTTTGAAGACAAAGAGGGCCATGATGGCCCTGGATCGCTCACCTGAATATTTTTTTTTCACTTTAGCCATATAAGCTCCGCCCCCTGGCGGCCATGATTTTAGACCAATCAACATGTCTTGAAGGAATCTAATAGTGGGTCACTTAAGAAACATTTATACAAATATTTAAAAATCGGCCTGACTGTTTTGGAGGAGAAAATATTTTAAGTTTTTTTCATTTCGTTGCCATGGAAACCATAATTCTGCATGGATCCCAACAATTTGAAGGAATTCTGGTGAGGTCATTGCGAGGATGATTTCTGTAAAGTTTCATCCCAATTGACCCACTGGTTACTGAGGAGAAGAAGTTTACGCACGACGGACGACAGACGACGCAAGACGGACGCCGGACAAAAGGCGATCACAATAACTCACCTTGAGCAAAGCTCAGGTGAGCTAAAAGCATTCTAGTCAGGCAAATTAAAATTTGATATTAACCCACATTGACTTTGGAACAAGAGGAATAACTCTTGTCACAATGACCTTTCGTCCAGCAAAAGGAATGAATTGCAAACTTGGGATTCAAACTGAAGAAATGTTTATAGAACCCTTAGTATTTACTGATTTAGCTCATTACCACCACACACCATCAGGGTGTGAAAAGTACACACTAGTTTAATTTTTTGATTTTATACCTTATATTTCAAGAAACATCCAAAGTGTTAACAAGATTTTCCTTCAATTTGGCCTAGTGACCTAGTTTTTGACCCGGCATGACCCATATTCGAACTTGGCCTAGATATCATTCAGCTCAACATTCTGAACAAATTTTAAGCCTCTGAAGCAAAACATGGTGACCTAGTTTCTGACTCAATATGACCCATATTTGAACTTGACCTTGATATCTTTAAGACAAACATTCTGATAAAGTTTCAACATGCTCAAGTTGAAAATGTGCCCTCCAGAGTGTTAACAAGATTTCCCTTCAATTCGACCTAGTGACCTAGTTTTTAACCTCATATGGCCCAGTTTCGAACTTGTCCAAAATTTTATAGAGATGAACATTCTGATAAACTGTCATGAAGATTGGATGCAAAATGTAGCCTGTAGAGTGTTAACAAGCTTGTGTTAACAAGCTCAAATGTTGATGACGCACGACGGACGACGGGCAGACGCCGGACAAAATGTGATCACAATAGCTCACCTTGCACTTCGTGCATAGGTGAGCTAATAAAAGACGACTGACACCAGAGTGATCTGATAAGATCCCCTTGAACCTTCGGCTCAGGTGATGTAAAAACAATTAGACCTGGAGTGAGCATCTTCAAAAATTGTTTTAACCATGGATGTTATCTGCTCCTATAAAGTCGACATATCCCTTAATTAGTTCTCAATTTATTAAACAAGATATACCCAATATTATTTTGGAAAAAACAAATATCTATGTAAACTATATCTACGCTGAGTATCTTCAAATATTCGCAGATGGTAGTAAAAATACAGAAAGGCAGTATCTGGTGCAAAGTTCATTCCTGGGCGAAACTTCACTATCGCTCAAAGACTCGGCAAACATTTATCAATATATGCAGCAGAGCTAACTGCCATAACATATGCACTAAACAATACTTTATTGAAAACAAGACAATATGACCCCATAAGACTAGGTATGGGCATGTAGCATAATGGCATAGCTACAAAATAAGACCATGTAAGGGGCTGTATCATATCCAGAATAAAAGTAACATTTGATCAATGGGAGCGGTACCTTTGGAAAATGTGTTAAATAGTCATTCATAGGGAAATATCCGACTACAGATTGAAAACAAGACAATATGACATGATAAGACTAGCCTCTATTGTCACTGTGAAAAGCATCAATAATGAAAATAAGTGGGTTTTTTATTCTCCTTTAACATTTTATGATATGCAGATGAAACATTTTCGCGGTTATTCCTCGATATGTTCTGTTCTGATAAACTTTCATGAAGATTGGATATGATCAATCTTTACAATCCATCCTCCACTAGTGCTAAATGTGCTTTCTTGTGATTTCTATCAGCTTCAGAAGAGCATTTTGTAGAGGCAGAAAGTCCTCATTTACTGCCCTATTCAGCAGGAACAACATATCTGGAACCTCTTCACAAAACTCCTCTTGGCAGCGCTGTCTTTTTTCATATGTAGTAAATGGTTCCTTCCCAAATACTGCCTCATGTGTGAGGGTAGAGCCCAAGTGTTCAGCATACATAGCTGCAGCAACGTCTGAAGAAGGGAATGCTTCCAAATAAACAGGAGGTGCTGAACGCTGCTGTGCCAGATTATTTGGTATACCATGACCTAAGAAAACAGAGATATAATATTACATAGGTTTACCTCTGTGAAAATACACGATGCTTTCAAATTCCAAGTGTCAACATTTAGATTATGTTACCGCTTTTATGATGCTGCCATGTATTTTTTCAATTCAATATTATTTTGAAAATATTAATATTTCTCTTAACTTTACTGGAATCCGACAAGCACATTCAGATGTGAAGAATATTAAAGATTATGATACAGGACCAACAAATTAACATTCCATTGTAATTTCGTTGAAATTATTCCAGTTCTTTATGAGGATATTACATTTAAAGATTAAACTTAACTATGACAGATGGACTACGGATGCATACTGAGAGTGATCAGAATATATCACATTGATGCTTCAAATCAGATGATTTAAAAATCTTTAATAATGATTAAAAACAGTTTTAACTATGACAATTGCTGTGATATGTGTACCTAAAGATGGGATATCTTTGTGATTGAGCTTTAACCATATCACACATACATCAAAATTGACACATATTATTTATATAATTAACATATAGTTAAAAATAATTCTTGGTGTACATACAAAAGTTTTAGTTACTTTTTTTGGTTTCAAATGAATAAACTCCTCAATTTGACCAATTTCTCATTTTTGTACAGTGATTTCAAAAAGTGTATGCAGCCGATGCTTAAAAAATTATATAGTATTCACGGGTAAAGTACATCTTGCTCATAGTACAAGTTCACTATAAACTTCGAAAAATTAGACTGCTTTCAAATCACACTACTTTATATA
Source organism: Serripes groenlandicus (assembly GCA_031761405.1). Lineage (NCBI taxonomy): Eukaryota > Metazoa > Mollusca > Bivalvia > Cardiida > Cardiidae > Serripes > Serripes groenlandicus. Next base: position 217,596,364 of record JASEVX010000001.1, read on the forward strand.
CATAATGACATATAGTATTGCATGTCAGATATCAGTCACAAGATATTTTAGAGCTATTCGTTTTTAACAAATACTAAGCTGTATTTATTGACTGCAATTGCATATTGTATACAAATGTGCTACACTAGCCTGGTATGCGATGTGCGTTCCACGAGTTGACAAACCGGGTGAGGCCTATTTCTGCCAACTGTAAGCAGATGGTTGAAATGCAATATTTAACAAGTTCATCATTCATGTTGAGTTGATCGCTGTTCACTAAACTGACAAGGGCTGACTTAATTGGGTAGTTAACACGCTGGTTTACTTCCGGCCACATACGTTCAACCTTATGATTCTGTAAATATCAAACATATGTTAAATTTCAATACTTATTATTCAATGATTCACCAGCATAAACTTTAACTATCACTGAATGTGATTAATAACGCCGCCCTAGTAGGAATAAATAGTTAAATATTTAGAAACCCCATCTTAAATGCCATCTTGTAGTTTTAAAGTTATTATCCAGACACGAAAAAAGTAAGACACACAGAGAGACAGACAGAGATAGAGACATAGATAGGGACAGATATAGAGACAGACATATAGAGAGAGACAGCGACAGAGAGAGAGAGAGACATATATAGGGACAGAGAGACAGCGACAGAGAGAGAGAGACATATATAGGGACAGAGATACAGAGACAGACATAGAGAGAGAGAGAGAGAGAGAGAGAGAGAGAGAGAGAGAGAGAGAGACACACACACACACACAGACAGAGAGTGAATGACAGAGAACGATATATAGATACGGACAGAGACAGAGAGACCAGAGAGAGACAGACACAGACAAAGAGTCTCTCTATATCTGCTTTTCTCTGTCTCTGTCTGTTGATCTCTCTCTCTCTCTCTGCCTGTCTCTCTCTCTCTCTCTCTCACTCTCACTCTCTCTGTATGTCTCTCTCTCTCTCTCTCTCTCTCTCTCTGTATCTCTATCTCTATGTGTCTCTGTATCTCTCTGTATGTCTCTCTCTCTCTCTCACTCTATGTCTGTCTGTCTCTCTCTCTCTCTCTGTCTGTCTGTCTCTCTCCGCTCTCTCTCTCTCTCTCTCACTCTCTCTGTCTGTCTGTCTGTCTCTCTCTATATCTCTCTGTGTCTATGTATCTCTCGGTCTGCCTCTGGTTGTCTCTCTCTCACTCTATGTCTGTCTGTCTCGCTATGTCTCTCTCTCTCTGTATCTCTATGTATGTCTCTCTCTCTCTCTCTATCTCTCTCTATGTCTCTCTCTGTCTGTCTCTATATCTCTCTCTCTGTCGCTCTATGTCTCTCTATATGTATGTCTGTCTCTCTCTCGCTCTGTGTCTGTCTGTCTCTCTCTGTCTCTCTCTCTCACTATCTCTGTCTGTCTGTCTCTCTCTGTCTCTCTCTGTCTGTCTGTCTCTCTCTCTCTCTCTGTATCTCTATCTCTCTGTGTCTCTGTATCTCTCTGTCTGCCTCTAGCCGTCTCTCTCTCACTCTATGTCTGTCTGTCTGTCTCTCTCTCTCTGTCTGTCTGTCTCGCTATGTCTCTCTCTCTCTGTATCTCTATGTATGTCTCTCTCTCTCTCTCTCTATCTCTCTATGTCTCTATCTGTCTGTCTCTCTCTCGCTCTGTGTGTCTGTCTGTCTCTCTCTGTCTCTCTCACTCTCTCTCTGTATTTCTGTCTCACTATGTATCTCTCTCTCTCTGCCGCTCTATGTCTCTCTATCTGTTTGTCTCTCTCTCGCTCTGTGTGTGTGTCTGTCTGTCTGTCTCTGCCTGTCTCTCTCTCTCTCTCTCTTTCTCTCACTATCTCTGTCTGTCTCTCTCTGTCTGTCTCTGTGGATATGTCTTTCTCTGTCTCTATCTATGTCTGTCTCTCTCTCTCTCTCTATCTTTCTATGTCTGTATGTCTGTCTCTCTAGCTCTGTCTGTCTGTCTCTCTCTCTGTGTCTCTCTCTATCTTTCTCTTTCTGTCTCTCTGTTTCTCTCTCTCTCTCTGTTGAGAAATTCGTAAATGCGTGATACAGGCGAGGTAGAATATTTAAATACAAGTAGTAAGAACACGGTTTTACACAATATTCTAAAATAAACCTGAAGGTGATGAATACCCCCAGCTGGTGCCTGACAATATACATATGTATGAGAAATTCAAGAATTTAAAAATAATTCCAGAGCAACACGCCTACAATGTGCACAACAAGGCTTGGTATCAATCATTATTGTGAATTTATATTGAATTCTGACCAAGGGTTACTGAGAAATAGTGTCACAAGAAATGTCCGCAGACCAACGGACCGACAAACCGAGCGACAAGCGTGACTCCTATATAGCCCCCATATACTATGTATCTGGGGGTATAATAACACTGTCTCTCTATATGTGTATTTATGTTTTTGTTTTACGTATATGTTTTCAATGCAGTAGACTGTAAAAAGAAGGGTCCAAGTAAGGGTTAGAAGACAGCTTCTTTTTCCAAATGATTTTTATCAATTTAATTGTGTTTGTTTCTTTTTATAACTAAACATACCAATAGATCTTATTATAGATGACATTGAACCGAAAATAATGCGAATTACTTGTTTGCTCAATTCAACTAAGAGTACGCAATTGTAAGCTACATTTATATTTGAATTTTGTATCATTGATGTTATGACAGCATTACACCTACCTGTTTTGACTGGGTCTGGATGTAAGGTTGTCGTTTCTGATTGTTTCTTAAGTGAGCGTTTATCTCCTGCATGAAGAGGGTCAGGTAGAATTCCGTCCCATGATCCACTCGGATCTGGTCCCACATACCATGCTCCTGGACAGCAGCCCTTTGTGAAATATGATTATCAAAAATTTAAATATTTGAATATATGACAGCTGTCTGTCCATTGTTTATTACCATCTGTAGCAATGTTGTGATCCATTGATTTGAATTTTAAAGAAAGTGTTATTATACCAACAAAATCAATAAAATATTCATATCTGTATAAAAATAATATATTTATCATGTCATTTGCTGTAACAATTTATAGGTATGTTGCATTAGCAATACTGGGTTGTGTATTGTACAGCAATGGCCATTAAAAGTTTATAAAACACCATACCAAATTTGACATTACAAAGTAATATTAGCTACTGCAACATAATTTTCATTTTATTATATACCTAGTACACTGTATATATGTATAACCATCAAAACATTAAAATTTAAACTTTTGGATAGATTTAAAAAGAAAATCAATCACTTATTAGTAATTGAGATATTGACTGTAATGTAGTTGTATGTATAGGAAAATGTACATGTATGGGTATGTGTTTTGATGTAATGCTACCTGTAAGTACGGAATAGTACGACTCAGGATGCCAAATCAGTATCTACACTAGTCATTTGTTATTTAGTATGCAAAACATTAACCAGAATGTCTTGAAGAGTGATAATTTGCATTATCTGCAGGATAGAGTTATATGTAAAATCTCCCTTAAAGAAGACATATTTATTGAATAGAGTTGATAACATTGTGTCATCAAGAGAAATTGCTTGGGTTGTTTTTTCATGATTTTTTCAAAAGTCTTACCAATGCATCAAGTAAATATTAAGATATGGACTCTTTATGTAGTTTGACTCAAAATTATAAACAAAATTTCAAAGTAAACAAGAGGGCCAAGATGGCTCTTAACCCTTTCCCTCATACGACAATTCTGCAGCAGACGACTTTGAACATATTTTGTCAAATAATGGAAAATCTCCATAATTGAATGGATAACCTATGACTATAAGTTGAAAACATTGTGGCAAAAGGAGAAATTGCACGTTTTCAAATAGCCGTCTGCTGCATAGGCGTCAGAAAGCATCTATATGAGGGAAAGGGTTAACTGATCATCTGAATGATAGTAAATTAGTAGCAAATATTTAACTGCAAATATATGTGACAATTTCATCAGGAGTGCAACTGACACTGCAAGGAGTGGACACTATTAAAGAAATAGCTTATCAGTAAAGGCCATTTGTATCTTAAAATGTAACAAGAACTTCATTAAGAATGGAATTATAAACATTTTGTCATTTTGTGCCTTTCCAGATGCCGCCTTGCTGCCCTGTTTGTCAACAAAATCAGTATGGCTCGAACATTTTTTGTACAAGGTCACCCATGGAACATTTATACCAAATTATATCGGAATATGACAAGCAGATTCAGAGCAGAAGATTTTTAAAGTTTGAACATTTTGCCCCTTTTATGATGCCGCAGCAACCAAAGTTCTCCATTGAATTGCACACTCCATAAGCACATTTTTAATAATATGGTATCATATTGTATATGTACTGTTAACGTAATAATTTGTCTTATTTTATTTGCACAGGACCATCTGTTTGTAGTTTCAACATAAAATATGCATCATGTATATAATAAGAAATAATATTGGGAAGAACTCACCGATAAACATTCTCATAAATAAGAAGGTTGTTCTTTACAGGCATGCACTTGAAGCTTACAATCTTGCTGCTGTATCCATCAATAGCAAGCACATGTGTAATCTTAAACATGGCTAGCTTCTCATTTTGGTCCATATGGAGCTTATGACCGAAGTACTCTGCAAAGTATGGAATAGGGTTGATGTTCCTTGCTCCCTGATTTGAAAATAATTTATACTTCATTAAATAGACTTACACTTTATTTTTCTAATCTTATTCAAATATCTTCATTATATTTGTTCAACATAAATGCAAATAATATCCAACTATTTTGAATTTGACAGAGAAAAATGTATATTTTTTATTTTCAAACCCTCCTAAATTTTCTGGTGCAGACTAACACAGATAAATGTGCAAGTCAATACTATTAAATATTTTTTTTTTAATTTAGAAACATTTATACTAACACGTTGTCTTGCTTCATGATAAGGAAGATGGGTATCAGAAAGCACCCGTCCCACCCTTGTTTCAGACACATTCATACCTTGTGACGACAAGTACCCGGTCATCATTTTTCTTCCAAAAGATGGACCAACCTGGAATATTGGCACATAAATAAATTCTGTTATATCATAAATGTCGTCGCCGGGAGTGTAATAAAGCCATTTAATAAATTGCGTATTCAACTAGTGTAATAACAATGCTACGTAACGTGACAACATAACGTTTAGCGTTGTAAATACGCGCGCTTTATAGCGACGTTTATATGGATATAGCGCTGTAAATTATTAAATTAGTATTTATGATATAAAAAGAACATGAGTTTCTCTGCAAAGTATGGAATAGGGTTGATGTTCCTTGCTCCCTGATTTGAAAATAATTTATACTTCATTAAATAGACTTACACTTTATTTTTCTAATCTTATTCAAATATCTTCATTATATTTGTTCAACATAAATGCAAATAATATCCAACTATTTTGAATTTGACAGAGAAAAATGTATATTTTTTATTTTCAAACCCTCCTAAATTTTCTGGTGCAGACTAACACAGATAAATGTGCAAGTCAATACTATTAAATAGTTCTTATCAATTTCAGAAAACTCGTTTAATAAATTCCGTATTGAATGACCACTCATGTAATATCCTCTATATGTTAGCACATGAAAAAACATAAAGCTGCAAATGTTATTTCATTGACATATCTATCTATCTACATGTACGTCTCTGATTACTTAAAACCATAATTTCTTCTTTATATACATAATAAATATTCAATAATATATCCAATAATTTTTTATAAGATAATGTAACCTAGTCGCTCACCAATACAACCGGGTCTGTTTTTTAAATTACCAGTGGTACCTGGCTGGTAAATTATTGTTATGAACGGACTAAATTCTTGATTCAAAAGTGACAATTTTCATTGTTATATAATATAGTAACCAAATATCAAAGCTCTTCGAACCATTGAATTTGAATAGTTAATTCAGATGACTGAAGGGTTTCATTCCCAGGTTCATACATTATGTGATAGTACAGTGGTTCCCTGTTTGCTCTTGTCTCTTATCCCAATAATGACCACCCTCAATGTCAGTCATATCAACATCATTGATTTTTAAATGTTTAAGTTATTTTTTCCATATTTAATTCTGAAGAAAACATTGACTAAAATCATTCCCAAGATTATATAGAAGAATTATGAAGCCTCTGCAGCAGAAGAGTTATTAACAAAAGGTGTAATTGCTCATATTAAGCAATTGCATTTTTTTTTTACATATAGAAAGTTTCCATACTTTTCCCTTGATGTTTTCAAAGACTTGTGGTTCAATTTTGTTTTTTTCAGGAAAGTTTTATTAAAGACGGAATATTACTTTTTCATGTTGAGTTTGATCCAGAAAATCTGCATGTATATAATAATAATGATATGTTTATCAACACTTTCCAACATACAACAAATCGGTAGCAGACAAATTAGAAAATATATCTGCCAGAATGTTTAAAAGTATCTATAAAGGGACATAATTATGATTATTTATAAAATTGAAAAAATTGATATATTAATATATACTGGACAATGCACTATTTCTTTTAAGATAATTTTACCTGTCCAATAGCATCATCAACAGCGAATCTCAGCTCATCAGCAGGCACCAGAGGTCCTCTTTTTCTTATCTGATTTTCTGAACAGAACTTCCGCACATTTCTCTCCGATACACCCAATACCAAACCATATTGCTGTTTCAGGTAGCATGACACCTGCCCGTGTGTCCTGCCCTCAACATCAACAAGACATTTAATTTCGTCATGGAATTCTTCCAGCATTTTAGACCTGTACATAAAAACATAATTTAACAGTGTGTGGTCAGATAGATAGATAAGATATAATTTATCTCCTCCAATTTGAAGAGCAAGCACATATCAAACATTACAAAATTGAGAACATATATATATATATATATAAATTTATATATATATTTATATGTGTATATATATACACATAATACACAAGCATACAAAAAGTAATTAATGAAAGCGGAAAAACCAAGAAGTTATTTACAGTGGGTTCAATAAAGCATAACATGCAGTCAATATATATAGCCCAATTCGTAAACCTCCTCTGACGAAACAAAACTCAGAGAAGACATATATGGACAGTTCTAAGCATGAGACACATTTAGGAATAAAAATCAGTGTATGAATTAAAATTTGATTTATTATATTTTAATAATGAACACCATGATCAGTCTGTGCATTTGGGCATTCTTATCATGGTCAACATTGTTCGTTACCAACAGTATGCATATCAAAAGCAAGTCCCTACTAATGTGGTAATTTAATATGAACAATCATGATGATACAATTAGCTGGATACAAACGGAATAAGGCTTAAAACATAAATCAATAGTATGGATGGTTAAACATACCATACAAATAAATGTTCACTAAATTAATATACAAAGAGTTTAGGGTCCTCACACTGTCTAGTAAGACACTTTTAATGTAGCATAAGTGTACATGTTTTTGTTAATAATTAAGTAAACTGTAATGGCTAAGAATACGCATTTAGAATAAATGGTGGTTTGAATAACAGCTTACTTTTTCTAATAACCAGGATTTAGTTGTATTAAAGTTACTTTGAAGCAAAGTACCCTTATCTTGTCTGTTATTTGTAGTGACGTGTAATCTGATATTATTTCTATAATATAATATTCAGGCATTAACTGACATAATATGTTATACAACTTATAACCTTACACAGCATGTAATCAGCACCAGAGGCAGAGACGATCTTGGTAATGATTGTTATTTATACAGAATAATATTAAGTGTGTGACTATATATCACCTCCAATTATATATATGGCATTTGAGGGATGAAGTCAAATATTTGCAAGAAAATAAGCGTCTGATAAGTAAAATTAATTATTGAATCATTGATATGCTGTTTAAATGTGGAAATTATGTATGTTTCTTCTAGGTTTTTGCCTTGTGCACCAACTTCAACTTTCATGATAAATCACAAATGTTTAAAAATGATGTGAAACTTGTTCAACTTTAAATTAAAAGAATGATTACAGGTTCACTCACTTCACTCGGAAGCTTTTATGAAATGTGCTGTTATTGGGTTTTTTTATTATATAGAGTGTGCCTGCATCTTCCATCATGAATGCATTCATGCACCCAAGACTTGAAGTGTTTTTTATTAGCAGTGAATATATAGATAGATCTATTCGTTTGATAATCATCATTTATTTTCACCATGCATTTCATAATTATGTCACAATGTGGTTTCTTTGCAAAGTCATCAGTCTCGATCATGTCTGTCAGTACATGACTGACCTGAGTTGAACTAATTATTTTCAAGCAGTATTTATTTGAACAAAGAAGTAAATAGCTGATAAACTACCTTTCATACAACATGTTTCACGATTTCATGTCTGCATTTTCTTTTGCTAAGAGTCATTGACTGATAATAATAATAGTCATCATGTTTACAGTTCTAAACCTGAAACAGTGACTAAAACAATTTCCATCTCATAATCATTGTCATATTATCTTCACTCATATTTACCAACGACATGTTTATGTATGATTGCCTTATCAAGATAAGAAAGAAAAATCAGCGTAAAGGAATTAGCTTACCTTGAAATTTTTGCAGACGATTTGACAACTGACGTCATGACCTGTCAAAATATTCACCTGGTACTACTTTTCCATTTCATTTGAAATTTGCCAATCCACCGTTGAAATCGTATATATTTACCATCAGTAATAATCTCCATGAAGTAATAGGGAATATCACCACAGCCATGTTAAATGCAGTGACAATATGAATAGTGCACTGTCAAATAACATAACAAAGATAAAGGCCCTGCTCGTGTTGTCTTGTCCATGTATAAAAATCCACCAAAGACTGTTATCCTATTCGAGATCGCTGTAAACTGAATATGACGTCCAACTGTAAACAAATTACATCACAGCAGCACTACAAAGTATAATAGAACTGTATACTTACCTCTATATGTACTCTGAATACAACAAATCTGTTAATGTAAATAATAAGTAATTCAATATTCCATTCCAGTCTATGGCCACACACACTGTCATGTTTAATTACATATTCATCCGCGTTTAAACAGATCTGCGTTAATTGGTTAAATAGTTCGTAGTCGCTTACCACATTTATATAAGTGTTCTCGGATATGGATTGCTTACCTCCCCTGAAATCACGCTATATATATAATTTGAGTTCGTTTTTCGTTTTTCGTGTTGGAAACTAAAAAACGAAAAACGGTTTATGAAGTCTTATTCCTTTACTTCGTTTTTCGTGTTTGAAATGGAAAAACGAAAAACGGTATATGAAATCGTTTTTCGTTTTTTTTGTTAGAAAATAAAAAACGAAAAACGAGAATGGTTTCGTTTTTCGTTTTTCGTGTTTGAAATGGAAAAACGAAAAACGAAATGACGGTATATACACGGACCGAATAGCCATTGTTGAATTTATTTCTATACATATGTTCCTAAGATCGCTTTTTCTTGATAATGGATATGCATATTATTAGTTTTTTTGCTGTTTTTCTCTCTTGAATATGAATATTTATATACTGATGTTATATAATGTATACATGATATATTTTCATCTACAAATGTTTGTATACTATATGTGTGTGTTTTATATGTGAAATTCAAGTTTATGTGGAGCGTGTGCCACTAAATTACGATTGAAACCGGGTGTCCTTGGCACGGCACTATGGTCATAATGGAGCTTATTACTGGTTTGTTTGCCCAGGGATCAGGAATAAGTGAACTGTCGCCGTGATAAAACTGAAATAATGTTGAAAGCTGCATTAAACCCCAATACAACAAACAAACAAAACACTGAAGTACGAGCTTCATTATTCTAACCATATAAAAATAAACCTAGTGTACTGTCTCGTTGTCCAACACGACTATCCCCTAGGCGTTTATTGTTTTACGATTCTTTTCACAGCGTGCGATCAATACGTATATATTATTTCAAATTACTGATCAAATCTAAAACACTTTGTCGAAAAGTGTTTGCGAGTCTAAAAATAAGGGTAGAACACTCATTGCAAGGGAGAAAACTGGTCCTAATTTGCTTTGCAAAATTACTGATCACAGTTCTCTCTCTTGAAATGATCTTTGGACACACAATTCCCCAGAACACTAGTCAATATCATCTTTTTCTTTCATGCAACTCTTGAAGGGCATGTCAAAAGCACTCACGGCTATTTATAAAACATACGTATATTAATATTTCAAATTACTTTATATTTTACCATACTGTTAGTACTAAGTCTAACACATACGAACAAGGTGATTACACATGTTTCAAGAACGTCTGGATTTTTTAGTTTAAACAAATCTGAAATTACCTAAATTTGTAATTTTAAATCAAGGTGCTAATGGCCGTAAATGCTACTGATTATTAAAAACACCTTGCAGATGGACAATCATAATAATGGCACGAACGAATTTCATTGAATAAGTCACCGGCATGCATTGTCTGCTCATATGTTATTTTATTAGGGCACATAACTAGCGGGTTTTTAATCCATCTCCTCTCCCCTTTTATTTATTTAATACTAATCCAATTTAAAACACTTTGTCGAAAAGCGTTTGTGAGTTTTAAAATAAGGGTAGAAAATTCATTGCAAGGGTAAAAACTGGTCCTCATTTGCTTTGCAAAGTTATTGATCACAGTTCTCTCCCTTGAAACGATCTTTGGGGCGAGTTCGAATGGGCTTCTCTAGGATAGAGAACTGTACGTCATGTCTAAATATAAATTCAGAAAACATGCGCACTAATGCTTTCCATCTGAACGGTGTTTCCTCGTCTTAGTAGTAAACCATTCGGAACTACTCGGGTAATACCGTAATCCTTCATCATCCATTGGTGGAGCATTCATCACCGAGGTATTCCGAATCAGTAGTAAACATCATTGGTCGCCATTTTGAAATGCTAGTAACCCCAGGCTTGAGGTAGGTTATTAGGATTTGGGTCAAAATGTCAAAATGACGTCACTAAGGTTAAAAGTATCACCGTTCAGATGGATTCCGAGTGCACTCGGGCTGTTCTCGGATCCCATATGAACTCGCCCTTGGACACACACTTTCCCATAACACCTGTCAATACCATCTTTTTCTTTCATACATCTCTTAAAGGGCATGTTAGCCAATATTAAGTCGAAGACAGTCGATTTTCTCCCCAGGTCATGTTTTTAAAATATATATTTCGCTGTACGTATATTTGATCTGAAATTACCGCATAACAGGTCGTCTCGAATTGACCCTATTCACTTAAATATTCATAACCCCATGCTCGTTTTTAGTCCTCTTAAATCGCACGATACAACAACCGCTCAGTTCTTTACAATCGGAACACTGAACAATCACTGAGTCGCTATCTTGTTTATTTATATCAGTTATTTCCCCTGTTTCAAGTCGCCAATTTGATTGGATGACTCAAATGTCAATCTGAGACGACATGTATGAGGCAGTCATATGATCTAGATATTAGATCAGGTCATGTTTAAATGTGATTGGTTGGCACATATAACACATATTATGAGACCAGTGATGTATGTGGTAGTTACTGTCGTTTTTTTATAATACTTTCTTTCGTTCGACGCTGCTTAATTATGTTTACTGTTGTAGTTGATGTTGCTTTTCATCCCTGATGATCGTTAAGCAATAGCCTTGTACAGCGGTGAACTATGTTCTATTCGCAAAGAGTTTTGTATTTTTACATCGTTGATAGTAAGTTTCGTCATGCTTGGTCTAGTACAGTATTGGCAGCATTATAAATGGGGCGGGGGGGGGGGGGGGGAGGGGCTTAAAAACAAATATATGTAGAGGTAAATTCTAACCCCGTCATGATAAACCTCAATTTTATACTAATTTAAAGAATCTCTATTTGACAAGGAATGAAGGTTTTTCCTTGTAGAATAACCATTTTCTACATTCAGACGTTTTTTGACGCCTCTGCAGCAGACGTCTTTTGAAACCAATTGGAGTATTCCCCCATTCCCCCTTTGCCACACTGCTTTCAGCTTTCATTCAATAAGTGTTCTGTCTTTTAAAACGAATATCCATAGTTTGGCCAAGCTGTTCTGAACGTCGTCTGTTGCAGTTTCGCAGAAAATGTTTATCAGCATGCAAATGGATGAGCCGTGTCGAGCGATAAGGGGTATTGTTGTTTCTGGATACAGTGCAGACTCGGGTTAATTGTATACGCATACGCCCTTCTGACATAGATTTTTAAGTATAGTCTTTATTTTACTCGTATCACATGTACCTATTTTATGAGACTCCATGTTCATTGTTTTCAAGATGGACGCAACGAAGTGTGTGAGCTTTGTAATATCCTGCAGAAATCATAGGGTCGAATTATCGAATAAAAAAGTATTTATATTATCATACATATATAATTTCTTACGAAATAAATATTTAAAATCGTATTTATTTCTAGCTTTATGTGTGCAAAGACTATAGATAAAAAACACATTATTCAAATTTTTTCATTTATTTTTTTCTTTTGTCGCTTAATCCACTACTTTTCCTTATTGTTTTTTCCTTTCTTTGAATATCAGCAAGTAACCTTAAACCAGGATAATTGTATGATATTAATGTATGTATATATGTATATATCCTATGTGTATTTGTAAGATTGCCTGTACAAGATGGACGATTTTTCTTTTGTGTGTGAATAAAGTCTTGTATCTTTAACCTATAAGTGATATTAAAATGGCGATTACGAGACACAGTTCAGAGAAATAAAAAGATGCCTTTGTTTAGTTAGTATCTGATTAACCAGTGCGCTATACATTGATAGTTTAATAACTTTAATTTTTTTTAGTTTACATCGATTGAGAGACAAGCTTACAGCTTTTTTAAATCACGCTGGATGTCTGCTTCCTGGAGATTTAACCCGTACTCGCGCTATTTGCGTTGAGAAATACCAAGAGAAGAACCCGCTCGCCATAATATTGAACACAGTACCTTTGATGAGAGAGCCGATGACCTACCACTGCATTAATGAACCCCACACGTAAATTGGTGGCAGGTTATCGGTGCGGAGGCGTCGGCCCAAGTGGATCACAGTCTTGCAGGGATTTCCCTCCTTTTTTTGCAGACAAATGTTCTAACAAAGTCACATATCGAAATAATTGTCAATGGGAGATAACTATACTTTTCAAAGGAACCCATACTTGTATAGAGTGGATAATCAACTTTACATGTATTCGAGTGATAAAATACTATGGCATGTTAATGGTATGTAATCAGGTCTAAAAACAAGTCCGTGTTGACGGGTTACTTTCCAGAATTAGGCCTGATCGAACGTTGGACGGACAACGATCAAAGGGTTTTCACAATAATTCACATAGGACACTTCCTGCTCAGGAAATCTAACGAAAAACAAATGTGTAACCCTAAAACCTGTTTCATATGTTGAAATACTTTATTTATGAAATGTGTGTACAATCTTGCATAATTCTAACACAAACAGACGAAATGTTGTCAAATACTCCAAATCCATAAACAAATCATGTCTTTTTACCCCAAAACGATCACTGCAGCATCTCCAGAATACATAGTAGAGATGGGTAATCAACATGGCTTGAGGGATCTTTTACACGGTCACCAAATAAACTTTTCTACAAACATATTTGAAATTCGACCAAATGGTTTCTGATTTTGTTTTAAGTTTTCACTTAAGCCATAAGAGTCTATAAAACATGTAGGAAACTGCTACAATGCTACCGAGAGATCATTTCCATTAACTTGTTTGAAAATCGGCCATATACATTCAGGAGAATATTTTCAAAGTGTTATTTATAGCCATATAAGGTAAAACAGCAACGAACCCTGGCTGCCATGATTTTCAATTAATCAACATGGCTTGAAAGAGTCTCATAGAGGGATATGGCGCTTTCAGAGGAAGTTTTCATTTAAGCTGCATAAGGAAAAACAGCCTAATACATGTACATCAAAATGAAGACATTCATATATTTGAATTTTTGAGGTTGCGATATATTTGATCTAATTTAGTAAAATCTCAATGTTTCCTCAATGTATGTTCTGTACACAAAACAGGGTTTTGTATCAGGAGAAAAGCTGCGAAAAGCCGTCATAAGCGGTTTAAAAAACATCAACAATTCATTGCACTAACATTTATGACAACCTGTTCATTTGTCAAGCGTTATCCTTGTATTAAATTCCCCGATGTTATACGTATTTTTAAGGGAAAAGGTTAATTTAATTAAAATTAATATGGCATTTTCCCACTGCCTGTATTCCCTTCGTTTCATCACAACCGGATGTCTCCTCAATCTAGTATCTGATCTCAACACGGTGCTGTGCATTAGGAAATGAGAAGCTGCGAAATGTCGACCCGGATTCTTAACTATACAATAAGATGTTCTTAACTATACAAACAACTTATTGAGTTTAAAAAGCAATACACAACTGTACATTGAATAATCTTATAAATGCATACATTGTTCCCAACGTACTAATCATAATCAAAGATTATATCATATATTAGAAATCAAGGACTGTGATATATATACATCATAATTTGATATACATATGTCAGTCATGTCAACAATTGTAAACACTTTACAAGGCCCGACCCATGCGAGCAGTCTGATCTTAGTCTACATTGTTTGCAAATCATACATTGATTCTAACTAAAGAATCCTCCACAGGAATGTAAAAACTTGTCATATATCAATGATTGTCATATAAGTCGCGATAAATCAGCTGGATTTACGTTAAGCAGAGGAATTCTGTTACTTTATCCAAAAGCTAGTCGTGTAACCTCTTGAGTCCTAAAATGAAAAAAATAATCAAAAATCTTCGTATATAATTCCAAAGCTACCACGCATCCGCCTCCCTCGTCAATTACTCTATGGCGATTTATTATGGAACAGTTATCATATATTGCGTGAACGTTAAGGTGATTTATCGGTATGGTGTTAAGAATTGGCACAACTATAGCCGCATTATAACTGTCCCAAATGATTACTCATGATATCTAATGTTTGGGTAAGATATCTGTTTACTAGGTTATAATCGCTCATTCGAGCATGAGGAGTGAATAAAGAACCGATATGGGTTTGTTTGAGCCGATGGCACGATTGCTGTCGTACCCCCGCCAAAACGATAAACCTACAACAGTATCAAGCCTTGTTCTGTCGTCTCCATTATGACAACACTAAGTCGACGTCTTTTTATTGTTTTTATTATTTATCCTGCTTTTAACAAGTGTTCAGTTGTATCACGGCGTGTCATGGGTAAGTTATACATTCATATTGCGTCAAATGATACAATGAAATACTATGAATGACCGGTAGCAACACCATTGTATGGATTGGATGCGTTCTAAGTTTGTGAAGGCATTGACCATTATTGATGGAATTTTAGAAATTTACTCCACTTAGAATATGTCAACTGTGACAACACTACTCAAATGTTATCTGTATCTTGCAATCAAACTTCTGCCATAATCACTGCCTAAATGCCATGTCATGCGAACAGTTATGCAGAAAATAGCTAAAATTCTCCATGCCCTGGGAAAATAGTCTGCTTAGAGTAATCCGACCGGAATGTAATAATCCTGACTTCATTTACATATTGCAATAATATATTTAGGCTTTTCAAAAAGACCATTGAAATATTTATGCGATCATTGAAAAGAAATTGTGTTGAATCCAAGTTATCTCTATGTAGTAGTTTAATCAAATAGTTAGGCATACAAACTACCCAATGTTGATAACCTATTTACTTTGAATAGTAAACAAATTGCATATTAGATACACAATGTATCTATTTTTTTTAACTAAATCATTTAATTTCCATCCATTTTGAAGTCTGATCTTCAACTTGAATTCAATCACGCTGTCTGTTTCCTAGAAAAATATAGTTAAGAATCTATTTTAATACTAATTAAACGCGGTATCAAAGTCCTACTGCCTTTGGTCTGAATACTTATTAGTGCGTTCCTTGAACTTCTAACAAGTAATTGCTCGTCTTCCATGAACGAGGCATAACATGCATATAGCTGTAACAAATAATTTAAATCTTTGAACACATTAAAAACCCAAACCTCTTGCCGGTTGTGTCTGTCAGAGCGTCGGTAACTGTCTTGTTTTAAATCCATTGAATCTGAAAAATAGATAAGACGAAGTCAAGACCAGAAGGCAAATCCAGATCAGTGACTTAACACGTTACGTAAAACTACCCTGATCCTTATTCTACTAGATTATTGGAACTGACATCAGTGACTTTACACGTTACGTAAAACTACCCGGATCCTTATTCTGATAGAGTATTGGAACTGACACCATAAACCCTTCATGTGTAACAACAACCTGTATAGTATTGTAGTCTTCGCTAACAACCGAGGAGTCCATCGTGTCCGGATAGTTATAGCGCGAGATTAAGGCTTTGCGTTTCTCATTTGATCCCTCCTGTAGCGGGATAATGATGATGAGCCCTAGAGACGGGAACATTTCTTCCCTTAGAACTGCATAGTCACCAACATTGTCTTGATATAACTGAAATACGGTTCAAAATGAACTTGAACCTCGAGGAATAAACTAGTTAAGAAATGAAGATCTACCAGTGCAGATATTGTTCGTAATTATTTGCAAATGTATAGTATCCCGTAAAACAGGGAGATTTAGTCACACGTCACTTAAAACAATAGATGGTAAATACAAGACCTATAAATCAAAAAGATTCGAAGTCCAAGAAAGCAGAATTAAGGTTGAAATACTAGATATGGAGATTATAACCGTTTGAAACGCTTTAATATGCAGCGTTTGTAATTACATTATTTGTGATTATCTTGGAGTTCAAACATTTGCTAAACCCCTTTGGAAAAAGACCAGATTACTCTTAACGAAGTTTCTTTTCTTCCACAATAATGATTTCAATCTTTCTTCAAACTTAATTTACATTTTGTGCGACAATTTACCTTTCTCATGGCACAATTTTTAACGCAGACTCACGGATGTCAATTCGAGTAACTGGTTAAATAAATGTGATATTGGTTGACACTATTGACACTATTGACCTCGATCTTGACATTTGTGCAAATTAAATACATGTATAACATAATATGACGTTGATCTCTGTTTATTTTCATCAACTTTTAATGCGATTTCTTTTACAAAAACCACTTGTTTGGTTAACATGATTTACAATACATGTATATATTTAATTTTTATATAAACGTACCAAATAATATATATATATATCGTATGAACAAAGGATGCGAGAATCAGGTCAATATTGCCGATTAAAACATTACCGTTGCAGGACTCGGTTGAATATTCGTGTCGATGACTGGTCGTTGTAGAGGGACGCGGCTGTTATAATGTAAATTGAATGTAATTAATTTGATTATAGCTTTTCGACAGTAATTACTATCATAGAGATAGAGAGATTGAGAGACAGAGAAAGGGAAAGAAAGATATATACAGAGAGCGAAGCAGAGACCGAGACAGAGACATACATATATAGATAGAAAGAGATAGAGACGGAGAGAGGCAGACAGACTGACAGAGAGAGAGAGAGAGTAAAAGAAAGAGAGAGAGAGAGAGAGAGAGAGAGAGAGAGAGAGAGAGTCATAGACAGACATGTGACATACTGACAGTGAAAGAGAGAGAGAGAGAGACATACGGACAGATAGACAACAAGTGAGAGAAAGAAAGAGACAGACAGATAGACATAGAGAGAGAGAGAGAGAGTGAGAGAGAGAGAGAGAGAGAGAGAGAAAACATTAAGAGAAGAGCGCGAAAGAGAGAGACAAATAGACGACTGTCACAGAGACACAGACAAGTAGTGAGACTGACAGAGAGACAGACAGGGAGACCAACTTGTAGTGAGAGAAAGAGAAAGAGAGAGACAAGCAGATAAATATATATATATATAGCTATACAGAGACAGGAAAAACAGAAAGATATATCGACGTGGAGACAAACATACAGTAAGAACGAAACAGAGACAGACAGACATACATCGAGAGGGAGAGGGAGAACGAAAAAGATAAAGACAGACATATATACAGAATTTCGGAGACAGGTAGACACACAGACATACAGAGAGAGAAAGAGAGAAAGAGAAACAGATAGACAGAGTTTCATAAGGACAGACAGGGGGTCAGGCTGGCAGTGATAGAGAGAAAGACAGACAACCAGAGACAGATAGCCAGGCTGACATACAAACAGACAGACAGAGACAGATGAATACATACATAGAGACAGGGAGATAGACACGGACACATATCAAGAGACATATACAGAGTGTGTGAGAGAGACAGACAGAGAGACCAACTTGCAGTGAGAGAGAGAGAGAGAGAGAGAGAGAGAGAGAGAGAGAGAGAGAGAGACAGGCAGATAAAAAGACATATATACAGATAAACAGAGACAGGAAAAAGCGGAAAGATAGATCGACGGGGAAACAAACATACAGAGATAGAAAGAGAGAAATAGAAAAAGAGAAACAGAAAGACATACGGGGTGACAGAGGTTGATAGAGGCAGACAGGGGGTCAGACTGGCAGTGAGACTAGAGACAGACAGCCAGACTGACATAACAAACAGACAGACAGAGACAGATGAATACAGACATAGAGACAGGGAGATAGACAGGGACACATATAAAGAGACAGATACAGAGTGTGTGAGAGAGACAGTGAGACAGACATACATACAGACATACATACAGACGATTAAACAGACATACAGATATACCTGCTTAAATAGACAAACACAGAAACATATAGAATATGGATATACAACTGTATAAAGTTCATTCATGGTAACTTACAATGGATATGGTCTTCTTAGACGATTCTGAATATGATGTTGAGGTCTTGTATAGTTTCCTCCGTCTTGAAATGGCAATCTTAATCTGAAAAGTAAGTATAAATAATATATATTTTTTATGTTCATGAATCGTAAATAATGATATAAATAAACGAGAGAATACATTTCGAATGTTGGTTTTGACATCGTTCTAATAATCTGAGCTTAAAGTCAATTTATAAAATCAACATATGATATATTCAGATATTATCAAATAGTAAGTAGGTGAAGCAATGTATAACTTTGCCTCACAAACAATTCAGACAGTTTAAAATGTGAACAGGAGAAACAAATTCTAACTTCACCACACGATTGTTTCAGATCTTATCTAATTTGAATCATATAATTAATTTAAATAATAACCACTCGATAGTTAACGAAAGAACGTATTTAAGAAATCCATTTGTGAATTAATTTAACAAGTAAAGTGGAGCTGATCCGTTAGGTGAGTGTTTATTCAAAAAACAAATGAGGCGAACCTGACAAAATAGGTCCATATTTCGTCTTCATTTGTTCAATGTATCAATATCGTTGACGAAAGAATTGTGAGATTTCAATCCTAGTGCATTGTCAGAAACCACTAGTGTGTTTATACAATGATTAAGCGGACAGCGTAAAGAAGGAATTGCTGAAAGTTAACGTATGACAAGGTTCAACTGGATTTTCAACGAGAACCAAATTCAAATTCAAATTAAATTTATTATGCATAATCGGGCCACCGGTTCATACACAAGTTATATACATTTATAGATTTTACAAATTGTGGTTGTGTAAGGGATATCGCATAATCGAAATAACAATTATACAAATAAACAATCATGTGCCCTACGTATGACAAGGTTCAACTGGATTTTCAACGAGAACCAAATTCAAATTCAAATTAAATTTATTATGCATAATCGGGCCACCGGTTCATACACAAGTTATATACATTTATAGATATTACAAATTGTGGTTGTGTAAGGGATATCACATAATCGAAATAACAATTATACAAATAAACAATCATGTGCCCTACCTACAAAAACATAATTAATAAACAAATTCGCTTTTTTATTAATATTGCAATAATCAAACATGTCGCAATAGATATATGAGGCAAAATTTGTCAAACTATACTATATAGTAGAACATATATATCATATCACTAACATATGCTAATCATGTAATACATATATCATCTCATATAACAAGAACGAGCTGAATCCACAACACATGTGTGTGTTTTAACTCTCATTATAAAGTTTGTGTCATATGTCATATGTCGAGCAAATATTCAATTCGCCTCATTCCAATTTTATTAAAATCAGATAATAGGAAACGCTCGTATAGATCTGATTATTACAGATTGTCCCAGATTGAATTTTGCCTCAGCCAATTATATTATCACCTAAAACAACGCTATGTGTCAAGATAAGGCATATACATAAACTCGGTAACTAAGCAGTGCTTGCCGAGCATTAAAATCATCTCCTATTAACGCTACGCATAGGATCTGAGGACTACCGATAGAGGGTCAAGTTCAGACGACCTTTCCGCCAGCCAATCAGAACCTTGCTTTCATATTTTTGAAAGTGAAAGTAAAAGTCGATATTTACCAAAGAAATCTATATTTAGCATGGGATCCCAATTTTCGCATAATGATTTACACGTGTGTATAGTTCTTATGACGACCGCATCATGGCTACAAATGCGGAAATGAGGCAAAACACCGATAGTCTTTTCCTGACCATACATCATCGAAAAGTGTTCTTTGCTCTGGTTTTAAATGGTCTATTTTAAATTTTCTCAACTTCGTCAATTGACGCCGGAAATCCGATAAAACAAGAAGATGAATTCGAATTGATTAAGAATCAGATCTTACATTTGGTCAGATCGTGTACTTTAGTCAGATTGATGTTTCGTGCGATTTCATTGGTCAAATTAATATATATCTGCTCATGATTTTTTAAGTATAAGAGGTCAATTTGAGACGACATATTATTTTCATTTTCTTTATTTCTTTCCCCTCATTTACACAAAAAACATGTCACAATACATTCAATAAAAAACTATTCTAAATACATGTTTAAACGACATATTATACCATGTCGTCAGACGCAATATATGCAAAGCAAAGTAGTTTGGTCTGATTTGAATGAGACTGGCCAGTCTCTGTTCAAAAAAGCTTATTTTACAATTACCTGTGAATTGGTTATACAGTGAAACAGCATTATGAACACACCCTGGAACGAGATAAAATCTAGTCTGTTAAACATTTAATCAAACGAAACAAAAGTTTTTAATGTCATACGCAGATTAGACAGTTTACATTAATGCGAGTATAAAACAAAACTAATAACTTCGTTTAAGAAAAAAGGAACCATTTACAAGGAGCATGCAAAATATCATATTTTGAACATTGATGATAGAATCTTTTTAAGTATTTTCAAGGTTCTCTTCCGAGAATGGATTTTTTTTGCGGGATGATGTTCGTGTATAGTATATGCTAAAGGCCACGTAGCCTTACAGTGATCAATGCGAATATAAGCAATGCATGTATGACTACGTTCTGACGTAACGTCTTGCATGTATTATGGCATAAAATGGGAAAACTCATTCTTGAAAAATTATTCAAACGCTTCTTACAGATTTAGAATTAAAATAAATCATATACTAAACATGATACCAATCGGTCTACATTAATTATTTAAATCTGTTTCGCATCTAGTATGGATCTCAGTTAGGATGCACAATATTCAATTATTTCACACTGTTAACAGGGGAAAAGAACCATACACTTTGTGTCTATACAATTAATTTCGATCTGTATCTCGTCTGGTTGAAAAAAAAAAATAATAATTGGATTCCCGACAATATCACCGACTATATCGTCAACTAAATCATTCAGAAAACATTCTTTTTAAAAAGAAAGGATTAAATCATACCTGAAGACCATTTAGGATGGCAAACGTATATTGTATCCACGCCAAACTTTCGTCGACATAAAAAACGCCAATCACCCAAGTTCCTCCTGTCAGTGGTAACAAAACACACAGGCATCGAACACCGGTCCTTTATAAAAACACATACTTAGATCTGTTAGTGGTAATTTTTAAGACACTGGCAACGTACACAACTCATTTATAAGAACATATTGTAAACCCATTTTGATAGTAGTTACAAAGCACACAGACAACGTGAATCAGTCCATAACAAGAACATATTATAATTTAATTATATCAGTGTTAAAACAAACCATACAGGCAACGTACAATAGTCATTATAACATCATACTGCCAGTGGTAACACAACACAAAGGTAACGTACACTAGTGCCATACAAGTCTATATTATAAACTCATTATGTCAGTGTTGAACCATTAACAGGCAACTTGCGTACACTATTCCTTAACAACACAATATTATAAACTCAAACTGGTTTTTTTTATAACAAGAATAACTCTAACTATAACATTTACTGTTTACCGATTTACTTCCTTGTTTGTACATGATGCTTTTCTTCTTACTATTTCGCAACCATGTATTTATAAAGTTCTAGTTTAGAAAACCTATGAAGATATTTAAATCAACAACTTACTTAACTTGTTCAATCCTCGACCTTTCCTTCAGTGTTCTGACTTTGAACATTGCCTTTATGACAATAAACAACTGGACAAAGTTTGCCTAAAACAGAACAATAGCATTTAGCATGTCTTGAAATCAAATGTGTTCTGAATTAAAATACAAGAAAATATATCTAAAATTCTTAATCAGTAACATTAATGATGGCATTATGAACCGCGATGCAAATTTAACATTGTACCTCATGAAACTCTGTTTACCACGTACGATAACACTAACATACAATGTATGCAATATATTTATGGTTTGTAAATCAAATAACAAGTTATACAATTAAAACGAAAAATACTTGATTCATACAACGGATGCTATATAGGACCAATGTTTTATAATTATTAATCCCCTTACACCTTTTCCAATCAGCATTCGCCCCCCGCCCTCTCAATTCGAGTCGCCATAGCCTAATCGGTAATGAGGAACGCTATAAGTGCAGGAGTCAACAGTTCGAACCCTGGCTTGACCAATATTTCTTCAGATGACTTGACAAAGAACATTATTACTAGTTTATAGTTGTCTGGAAGATTGTCGTAGTTCGTACTTGTACGCCAGATCAAAAACACACAAGGTTTTGCACAAACTGTGTGACTCTAATCAAATAACTATTTGACACCATGCGACAACATTAGACAAGGGACATAACTATTAGTAAAATTATTCATTTCAAGTCCAAATTAAGACCATTATAGATTGTTTTACCTCACTTAATTGCTAATGCACGTGGTTTGGTTTAAATGGTTAAATACCGTTAAGAAAAGCATAATTTCAAGTATTGACTTGAAATAAATTAGCGTTGAAAATAGCCAAGCATTATCAACCCCCTCTCCTTAAATCAATTTTACAAAAAAACAAAAAAATGGACCATTATGATACTGCATCGCTCACCTGAGATCTCTTGTTAAGTTAGAGTAAGTAGGAAAATATGCTGATTAAATATTTGTCTATTTTCCTCTTGTAGCAATTTTGTGCAGCGTAGCAGAATGGTTTGAACAATAATGATAAAGGGGAACTTACGTTACATTATATCGTTTGTTTAAAAAGTATTACCTGGTATGGAAAGTGGTTTAGGAAAAATCCCATTTAAGTATTTATTAATTGTTAGTATTGGTAGCCATTTTAACCTGCAAGATGAAAATCTTTAACAATTCCAGTAAAAGATCATTAAAGGAACATATACTTTTGTGTGTTCTTATTTGGACATTGGGACTATAATCAGATGGAAATGATTGAACAGTTCTTGTAGTAGGTCACTGAAGGAAAATATCATTTTGTGTGTACTTAATTGGAAATTGGAACTATATCCGTAAGATGGATATGATAGAACACTTCTTGTAGCAGGTCACTAAATGAAACTATTTCATTTGGAAATTTTGATAATGGTTTAGGGGAAGATGCTGTTTACAAAGCTGTCTAGTTCAGCTCTGGCACCATCTTGTGCAGCGGAGAAGATCAGGTTTTAACAATGGTGCTACTTTTGAAATCTGAATAGTTGTCTTGAAGAAGACTTTGTTTAAAGAATTTTCTTTTAAAGCAACCATCATGTAAATCAGAACAGAACAACTTCAACATGTGAACATCGGGCTATTAGAGTAACATCTATTAGGAAGATGGGCCATTGTTTTAAGAAATAATTTTGATTAAATATTTTACATATTTAGCTCTTGTTGCCATCTTGCGCATCGGAGCATATTTTTTTATAAATATTGGCAGGGGATAAGTTGAGGAATGTCTCTCGAAAATATCTTAAATTTAGGATAAACTTCAGTAGTAGAATAATTTTCTATTTTTAGCTCCGATGGCCATCTTGATGAGCGAAGTAGAAATGTTTTGAACGTTGTTTGGTAGGAGATCACCTAATTATTTTGGAACTTGTCCACAATAATGTATTCAAAGAAGAGGTGAACAAACGGGCAAACAGCGAAAACAGACAGACGCGCTGCCGAACGCTGGGATATCACAATAGTTTCCCCGAGCAGATCGTGTCAAAGAAAAGTGAGAATCACTGATAAATTTGTGCTATCGAAAACTTAACGGTTTTATTTAAAACTACCCCGTTAAACATGAATCAAGCATACGCAATCCTTGCTTGAGGGTTTCTATCGATTGCTTTTTTGTTTTTTTGCAGAAGGTTGCACACCATTCGATAACACTACATCTGTCATTCAAACGAAATTCAAAGGTCGGCAAAGGGAATAAGTTTAGTAGTTTGCCACGTTATTATACTATAAGTGATCCTTGCAATGATTTATTTTCATATTTGTCAATCAAGCTGTGTACTTGTCATACAAGTAATTGTTGGCGTGATTATCTGCAAAACAGAGCTAATTATTTAGTTACTATTTGCATGATTTGAATTAAGGTTACTTTATTTTGAATATTGATAACAAAAATTAAAAATGTGACGTTTTAAATAGCATATTCCTGATTGCACATTTCCGGAACGGTTGTTACTTATGAATACATAATAAAAGCGTAACTACAGACACAATCCTTCCATTTATTTGATAATAAAACATGTAACCTACAAGTATTATGGCTAGGGCTGGTCCTACAAAAGCCCAGATTAATCCATTATGAACTGACAACCAGCAACTGTAAAATAATCATCATAATAGTAGTAGTATCAATAAATCTTGCTAATCAAATAATCAGTATGTAAAGAAAGATAGCATGAGGGGCTTTATACATGTACATATATGATTATATACGATACTGCGCGCTTTAATGCTTCCGGAGATCTTTTCAATATTGTTATCAGTCAATTAAAAGCACAAACATGGGAGTGATATCTGAATACATGAATCATGCTTGGTTTAGAGTTTTTGTTACTTCATCTACATCTATGTCTGTTTTAGGTTACGATCCCAGAACTTTTAACATGAATGTGTCCAGAGTATTGAAGACTCTTCGTATGCGATGGAAATGTTTTATCTGATATGCTTCCACGCTTAACTCTAAACTGTTATACCTTGTCAGCCTGTAACATCTCTTTCCAGAGTTGACATCCGTAAATTACTGTTGGTTTACTTATGCTTTTATATAATTTAATAACTGTTTTGGGGTTTAAACCATCAGACCTCATACCTATATCTATGAAAGCGTCCTAGTGCCACAGTCTGTAATATTTTTAAGAGATATTATCTCCTAATTACGAGATACTAAGTCATAATTAGGAGATACTAATTCATAATTAGGAGATACTAATTCATAATTAGGAGATACTAACTCCTAATTAGGAGATACTAAGTCCTAATTAGGAGATACTATCTCCTAATTAGGAGATACTATCTCCTAATTAGGAGATACTAAGTCCTAATTAGGAGATACTATGTCATAATTAGGAGATACTAAGTCATAATTAGGAGATACTATCTTATAATTAGGAGATAGTATCTCCTAATTAGGACTTAGTAGATAGTGAATTAGCCCTGAACCAAGGTGAAACTGTCACTTTGCATTGTAAAATGGAGCATACTATGCGCACATACTTCCAAATTGGGGCTTGGATACTATGTCTTTTCATCTTGAAGAGTGCGTATGACGCTCTCCTGGATGCCACGATATCTCAGGAAACTTACGAAACTAGCTTCCGAATTCGCCATTATAACAAAGGGGCATATCCGCACAGCCACGTTTACTATTTGAAAAGTATCTCCTAATTATGACTTAGGATCTCCTAATTATGACTTACTATCTCCTAATTAGAAGATAGTATCTCCTAATTAGAAGATAGTATCTCCTTATTATGACTTACTATCTCCTAATTAGGGGAAAGTATCTCCTAATTAGGGGAAAGTATCTCTTAATTATGACTTAATATCTCCTATTTAGGAGTTAGTATCTCCTAATTAGGAGATAATATCTCCTAATTATGACTTAGTATATCCTAATTAGGAGATAGTATCTCCTAATTAGGAGATAATATCTCTAAAAAATATAACAGACTGAGGCACTAGGACGCTTCCATATATATCAGCAAGTACAAATAGTGTATTTCTTGCTTTTTTTCCTGTTTGATAATTTAATTGATGCAGATTTTCTTAAATACGTCGAAAGAAGTTTTTTGTTTGAAATTATTCAAATATTTTAAAGTCGTTCATTACATTGTGTGTTTGTTCTTATTAGCCCTGTCCACGGTAAAGGCTCTTTTTAAACAATGAAATATATCTTTAACTGGTAAAAGGAACGAAATAGTCCGCCTATTAACACAATACATAGTATACATGATGAAATAAAACACTACTTACTATTTCTCTGATCCATAACCGTCTGATTGAGTTACCGCCACAGAAATTCCAACAATAATCAACGGTAAACCTGCAATTGCATTAGTAAAAAAGGATTACTGGTAAACCACTTTGTGTTAATCCGGGAAATGGTATCCAACTGGTGTACGTTTTCGCGTGAACATTTTATATATATATGCATATATAAATGCATTGTACATTATTTGGATTGTAAGACATTTAGACAAGCGCAGAGCATAAATGTCTAAAATAATGTGTAACATATAAAGAAGCTTTATATTTATTAAACTTTTAAGTTCATATTGTTAACATAATACTATTCCTTTAATTATAGCATACTACAGAAATATATGGGTTGAGACTGGCTGATGAGACGTTGTGTACAGACATATCACGAGTGAACATGTGTATAGTAAAATTAGTATGTATTTTGGTACTTCACTGTACGCCTATACTTTATAAAGATCACCATGCAATTTCTGACAAAAGCGATCTAGAAGTGAAGCCTCACGTATACGAATATATTGCCAAAGACGCGGATACAATACATTAAATATACAGGAACATTGTTTAAAATAAAACCAAAATCCCATCAATAACCTGTGATCCAGGAAAACCAAACCCTTTCGCTTTTATGTTATGTAGGTAAATATTTGCATGCGCTTTCGTGCTTACAACGAACTACGACATAAACATTTCGGTGGTATCGTACGGCAGGACAGTTACACGGACACTCTAAAAACAATGATGATAAATATTGACTCTAAATCAATCGCTAACTACCTTATCGAATCATACGGAGAGCGAAATCAGATATTAAAGTATCGCCAGTGATATTTATCAAAAACATTAAACCACCTAAATTTGAATACTTATACCGTGATAAATCGTAGACATTAGGTTGTGATTGAAACAGACTACAATTGATATTTAATTTTTCAAAAATGCCTAACGGTGAATTCATTCTCAATACTTGCATTAACGAAACTAATACGATTAACTACTTAATATAATAACTGTATTAATTTACTTTCGCTGGTAGACTAAACATTGGCATATAAATGTAAACGTTTCATGACTTCATTTGTAAAAAAAGATAGTGCTTCGTAAGCCTTTGAAGGGTGGCTATTATATATTATTGAATTGTATTGTATTGCGTTGTATGTATAGGTTGAACTTTGAATAATAAAATATCTATCTATATGTTCCATATTGATTTTCCTCGACATCTTTTACACCAACTGTTGTTAATTGGCGACCAGCGCAGACCAAGATAATTCTAGTTTGATATGTATCTGACATGATCGCGCATGAACTAGGGTTGTGTTTCATAGAACACAGCTGATTCATTAGTTACCCCACGACATAAGGAGAAGACGTCGCAGTCTTGATTTCATGGCGAATACGTATACCACAGTGATGAAAATCTCAATGCCCTCGGACAGCATGAGGAAAAACACAACAAGGTAGATGTAATGTAACGCTACTGCCACTACTGTACAAACAACCTGTGGAGCGAAATTAAAAAAGATATGTATTACGTTGATCAATATGTTTTTCAGTTATGTCAAACAACCTGAGAGAAAACAGAAGGAGGTAGATGTAATGTAGTGTTACAGCCACAACAGTGTAAATTCAAACTGATGATGACGGCAAATATTCTATACACATAGTCTAACCATTTATAACATGGAGAAGCATTTACACGTAACTACAGCAGATGACATTTGAAATCTTTGTAGCCAAAATAGAAGTTGAAATGATGAAGAAAGTTCACTACAACGACCCTTGTCATCAGGTAAAAAAAGTAATGCGATGACTCGCACTTAATATTGATGGCAACAAAGGTAACCATGTATGTACACTGAAAATGTAACCATTCATGTACACTGAAATGATATCTATTTATGTACACTTGACAATGAAACTTAAAACAATCAGAATGCGTTTAACCGTAAGTGTAACACTTAACACCTGATTTTTCGTCCTAACTGCACTAAATACTCACAGAAAGATAAATCAGGTGGACAATTTATCTTTTATAATTTTCTTTAATTTTTTTTAAAATAAATACCTTATTTTCCGTTTTGTCCGCGCCAAATATGAATATGGCATACGACAGTATCAGCGCTATGGAGAGGTTAATCAAAATAATTACTCTGTCAGACTTAAGATACCTGCAACAATAGGTAGATGGAAAAAAAATGATGATAATCATGATTTTCATGTCTATCATTTTATTATATGCTATCCGCTGTGTTCAGAAAAAGGAACTGCACGGAAGCTCCCCTGTCATATATAGCTGATAATAAAACCTTTATTATATGCTCTTTTTAATGATATATAATACATATGTATTTGTGTGCAGGCAACATTTATGTCAGTTTAAAACTGAATATTCTATTATGAATCACCATGTAGAAATTTAATAAGCCGCAGGTAGAAGCCGGGACTTTATCTTTATTCGTTTTATAGATTTCACTAGAGAGGACAAGTTGTTTGTACAATTAACAGAATGTTACCGTAATTGTACTTATTTTATGCATTAGTAGATGGCTTTTCTTAGAGCTTAATTAGATACGACATATTAATGTTCTGTAGTTCACAAGCTGATACTCATACATATTGGGGTGTTCCATATAGTATATCAATTTCCAGATTTGGTTGAAAATAACAACATTCTAAAGAAAGGCATGAAATTGGAAAATGCTTTGTTTGTTTCTGTGAATGTCAGCACTCGTGCTATTGAAGCAAACAATCTCTCGAAGAAATAAAGTGTGATCTCGTTAATTGCACTTCACATTCTGTTGAAGCAAAATGTCATTCGAAGAATCTGTTTTAACTTTGTAACGTCCGAACTCATGCTATTAAATGAGACGTCACTCGAAGAGATACAAATTGACCTTTTTCTAGCTTCACCACTCATGCAATTGAAGCGAAAGAGCACTCGAATGGATATAATTTGACTTTAATAACTTCCCCACTCATGCTATTTAAGCGAAAGGTAACTTGAAAATGTAAAGTTTTACGTAGTTACCTTCACAACGCATGCCATTTGAAGCGGTAAGTCACTAAATGAGAACAAATTTGATCATTCACCAGAAAAAAGATATTCAATTTCAATATCTAATTCAGCTTTACGAATGAGTTTATGCGACAAGATATGATTCCTAAAATCAATTGTCAAAGTTCCTCGTACCTCCAAAGTGTAGCGTGCACCACGATAGTTACAATCAGACACACCATGGATATACTACAGCCAACCAGTGTTAAGTAATCCAAAACCTTTGAATTCACATTTTTCTGAAACGAAGTAGAACAGTGATTGAACGTGAACGATTCGCGATCGAGGAACATAGACGTTAGCGTAGTTTTGACTAGTTAATGCCTGTCAGATTATCAGTGCAATCAGATTAAACTAACCGCTCAAACTTGAAAATAAAGTAATAAATTAAAGAAATAAAGGGCATATGATTTACATTGATTTCAAATGTTCTTTGTCGATACATTAAACGGTTGATATTGGGATCAAATTAATACTTAAATAAAATCTTTGAAATATTAAAATAAGTAAGTGACCTTTACAAGTATACGACAATTCCTGCATTTACCGTAGTGGCCATATTCAAAGCTTGTATAATGTTCCGAGAATAACTCGATCATATCAAAGTAACATACCGTTTTATATGGATTCATCAGAATAGCAAAGTTAGTCGTATGATTACATGTACAAACGGTAAGAGAACTGTTTGTCTTGTCTGTGTTTAACTTGCATCCGAATGTATCCCATGAACTCCTGTTTTCAAACAAATATATAATTTTGTGTTGCTGGTTATTATGTACTCATTGGTAAAATGTAGGCACCTCTTTATTCAAATTAACAAAGTGAATAGCGCTCTATTATGATCACTGTTGACCATTGCATGCACATGATTCCATGAATGGACAATTCTGTGTTTCTGTAAAGGGTTTTGTCCAAGCCTTTGACTTTGGATTGAGACAGCTTTCCGAAGTGGCCGATGACTTCAATGAACATGCGAGTGAATGACGTAATTAAGGCCTAAGATACTGACGATAGACACTATCAGATATTGACACTGACATTCTTATATCAAGTTAACAAACCCACGGACATTTTTGCTGATGAAATGTTAACTTTTCTTCTTATCCCAATTTCTTTCAGTAATTTGAATGATTGGTTTTTCAAAAATTGTGGACAGGATTTAAAATATTTTATCAAACATGTAGATTGTTCCAGAGAATTTATAACCCGTCTTTAAAAGTCATTCGTCATTTGTCTGTAGTTTAACTGTAGCAATTTAATGACATTGGCACTATAAATGTAATACTGTATGGGGCTTTACTGGTTCCAATGTTTACTGGAGTGTATTTGTAATTAGACGGATTCAATGTTTTCAGAATCAATTGCTTAAATCATGAATCCTTTTTCCACAAACATCCTTATTTCATAAGTCAGCAATTTCTACTTTTGCCATAATGTTTTCAGTTCCTTCCATCATTGCTTTTATTTTTATTTCACATATATCTTGTGCATATTGTCCAAGATGTTTACAACGTCATTTGTTTCAGCTTTGTTTGTATGTAATCCGAAGGAAACACTATCACATGAAACAATGTAATTATAAAGTTCTCGTTTTCTTTTCAAGATGTGTTCAAAAGGAACTGGTGTTACCTATTATAGTTCCAGAAGCAGCACTTTGATTCAAATTTTCCACTCTGAAATATAATAACATATTTGTCATTGCTTGACTAATGACTGAACATGTACACGCCAAATGATAATGTATTACAAATAAGGACAGCCCATTAAAACGTAACGCCCAATCGAAATACTGTATTTATCGTCCAGTTGAATAAGTCTTTATGATCCCTCCTCATAATCAGATTGTACAATCCTCAATGTAGCCTTTTGGGGAATGGTAAAGCCTTCATCAGCATTATAGGTATTTAGTTTGATCGTTATATGCGTGCTTTACTAAACCGCTGAAGCTCAGCATGGTTTGATAGAATCATATCATGAAGCTGAAATTCATAAACACCACTCACTTGGAAGTTTTCAAAGTTCAGATTAATTTTAAAGTTTGGTGGTGGCCCGGTTGTGTTCAAAAGCTGAATATCTAAAACGGCTGCGTTAATTTCAAAATCACCTTCATCAACTGATCTGAAGTGAGATAACAAAAAAGCTGATATTTTTTCTACATGCAGATACATTTTGACGCATCTGCATCAGACTTCCTTTGGAAACATTACAACAAACGGAGAATTTGCTCGTAATGATTAGTTGCTCATTCTGTCATAGTTTTGAAACACTATTCAATATATAGTATTTTGTATATTCATTGTCCTAAAGGTTTTTTATGTGCATTCAAAGTCGTCTGCTGCAAAATTGTTGGACGCAAGCTTCTAATTTTCAAGTATGAATTAACTATGCAATTTCGTTGCATTTTTAAAGCAGATTTTAAATTCGTCAATGATCCATTATTCGCTCCACTTTTCAATCGATCTATATGTTTTAACAAGCATGTGTTTTTTCTCACGATAAGTCATGTTTAGTCCCCAGCAATTAACATATCCAGCCTTTTCTATAAATAACGTCAACCAGCAAAATTGACCAATCTACCTACAAATCCTGTACATAGAAGCTGTTTTACGGATTATATACGATTCATTGTCGATGTTTTATATTTTATATTTGTTGAATAGTGGATTATATATTTGATAGAATACTGGTCATGAATTGTTTTAGCCTCAAATAACTAAAGCACCTTTACTTGCAGTCGAAATGCTAAGGGTATCGAATCAATGCCAGTTGCAGATATAATGTTACGCTTGTTATTGTCGTAAACTATTTCATGTATTCATCTTCTGAAAATTTGGACTAAAAAAAATCAATTGTCGATCAAATACAATTTCGATTTATATTCGAATTCAATCATGTAAGCTAAATTATTTAAAGTCCTATATCAAAAGTGTATAGATTAACATTGTATAAGTAAAATGCTCTTTTTTAAATTTAAATATCAATGAACATTTTCTGATGCTCGATTATTCTCTACTAACCCCTTATCGTGTATTCGTGGGGACAGCAATCCAGACAAATTATGGTAGAGTATTCCGGAATAAGTCCCAATACCTGTAATATATAAACAAACAAACACAAGTTGACTCGACATAATTAATCTGAACCTAACCTTTTATTGCAAACAATTGTATTAGTATGACCACAAGCGTCTAACGTTTAGTTCGCGAAACTTTAGAAAAACAAACAATAACTTAATAAATGTCAGGATTATAGTTATTTCTTTTCAGAAATTAAAATTAAGATTATTACAACGACAGTGGTCATCGCCTTCGTCAAATAAAACAGTTTATGGTAATGTTGTGAAATGCCAGACAATATTAAATGTTTGTGGCAATTTTTCCGTTAATACTTTCTTGTGCCTGTGAATTGGGTTAACAAACGGCGCGAGTACTCGTTAAGAATCCAGGAAGCAGACATCGAGCGATATTACTATAAACTGAAAGCTAATTGATGTAAAATAAACAAGTTTAAACTAAACTTATCTGTTGTTTATGCCTATATTAAAATTCCTAGCAGCCGTTTAACAAGAAGAGTGCCTCTGAATCGGGTTCACAAACGGCGCGAGTACTGGTTTAGACTCCAGAAAGCAGACATCAAGCGTTATTAATATAAAGCTGAAAGCTTGTTTTGCAATCGATGAAAAATATAAATAAGTTTCAACTAAACTGATCGGGTTTTCATGGAAACTTGTGAATCGAAAAGCTGAATGTATCGTACCTCCAAGTGCAGATATAGGAATTTCAGCAGAAGTTGAACTTTTCAAATCAGTAGAAGTTGAAATTTTCAGTGGAAACTGTATATCTTCACCTTCGTCTAATCTAGCAACCGTTACAACTGTGTAGGTTAAATAGTGGACCAGAATAACTATTGATAAAGGAAGCATGTGTTGAGACACACACCAAGAAAGATAATCATCGAAATTTTGAAAAGTGTTAGCATAACGTATAACATTGTAAATGAAATAGTGAATACTTTGTACGCATTCCGTAAAGTTTTCTCAAGTATTTTTGATAGTCTTTGTTGTATTGCTAACTCTTTACTTTATTTTCAGTATCACTAAGTGATACGCAGTCAAAGTAGTTCGCTCTTTCCATTACATATGTTATTGCTGTTAAAGAGTGTAGTAACACATCTGTTAATAATGTGAGGGCATAAAATACTGAACTTATTTGAATTTATTAATTGAAAGAGTAAGAGTTTAACGACGTTTCTCAAGGGTAGTATATCAATATCAATCCGGCCATCTGGCATGACCATGTGTTTCCTTGCTGAAATTGTAAGTGCCTCCTATGATATAACGTTTGTTTGTATCACAATACTGCAACTTAACTCAAATGGCATTTACTACACTAAGGCACAATATGCATTTATCATACAATAAACTTTGAGAACAAAATAAACCAAGATCGTTCTGATCGTTTTTAATTTTAATATTGGTCTACAATGTTAATTTTTTATTTACTAATTCAAGATTAGTAGCAAAGACGTAAACTTTTTGAAATTTGGCAAACAAAAGGTAAAGGAACGCAACATTTAACTGTTCACTATATGATGCAATCAAAATATCAAATTGTATTGCCACAGTTAAACTACAATATAAAACGATATGTAGACTTTATGTTAACATATAATTAATAGTCATTTATAATAATGTAAAAATAACAATAACAAATATTGCCAAAAATCATTACCCATATTATCGGTTTGAATCGTCTTGCCGCCAATCAATTGATCCAAACTTTTAGCAATTGCCTTTGTAAAGTTACCCACCACTTCAAGTACTCTGTCTGCGCCGGCAGATGACTTGCCATCCTGTAAATATATATCGAAATTATAAAAAAAAAAAAAAAAGTGTACTATGGAAAATTGATGTACATTATTTATTTAGTAAGTTTGTTTCTTTTCTTATGTTTCAGACAGTCAAATGTATGAAACGTATGCAAAAAGAACCACGATAACATAATACATTTATGTTTTGTTCCGTTCTGTTAAAGAAGGAGGTGACGCAGGACCCAGGATTGGTTGGACTGGTATGCCTTAAGTGAAAAACACAAGAATAGGTTGAATGAAAAAGGGCATTTTAATTGTAAATGCCGAATGGAAAATACCACATAAGAGTGGAAAATGGGCATTTAATTGAAAATGTCAAATGTAATTTTCCACATAAGATAACGAATAGTTATGTCATATCTGTGCGCAATGTCCTCAAAACAAAAGTATGTAGAGATCTAAGCAAGTGAAATACAAGGTGGTTGATCCCGTATTTCTATAAGCCCACACTGGTCAGGAGCAATCTAATTGGTTGAAGCTTATTAGGGGATATGGAAAGTGTCGTATGTGTAATACGAGGCTTCTTTAGCCTAATGGTATAATATGCGGTTAGCATAGCTGCATGGTGTAACTTGCAACAAATACATATATGTTTTAATGTTTGCATACAATGTAATTTATGTGATAATAAACAACATTATCATACGTGATTACATGTTTCATTTATGTTCTGATTCTGGCTGTCAGTATAAAATGTTAAATGTCATTCAACGTTAGCTTTATACTTGCCAATTAAAAGATATATGATAATGGTAATTATGTAATTTGAACGAAGCCACACGCATTTCAGCCTTTCATATATTTTTTTAAATAAATGTCAAAAATGTTACGATTATTCAAGTGTAAAGTTGATTTGCTAGCTATGTCGCAAAGGTCGATTTACATGTGATTTGACGTACCTGGTCTTTGTTCTCCTCCAATGATCTAAATGATCCGCTATTTTGTGGATTAAGAAGATTACTAGTCGTACCAATAAAATCCTGTTAGACAGATCAGAAGTTTGATATGAGCCTGCGATGCATAACCAATGGTGTTCCAATCCCTGTATATGTGCTATTATACAATGATGGACTAGTCATGATAAACTATCATAGGATCGTTCACATCCACTAGTACATATTGTTTAGTCAGTAATATAGAAATGTTTCATATTTGTAGGCATATAGACCTCTTTATTTACATTTTACAACGATGAAAATATATATCCCTCATACATAAAATATCATACTGTTTGTCTGTATGCGCATATATCGACACATATTGACACATTACTGAAACCATGCTTAAAAAATTATCGGAGCCCCGATAATGACTGAAATTCAAATATTTTATCTAAGTTCACGTTTTTACAAATCCATATACGAGTATATATCAAACATCGAATTAAACCTCAATATCTATGATTCCTATATTAAAGAAGGTTATTTTAACCAAACAAGAAACCGGTCTCGAAACTCAGTAACCACGAGTTCTGTGTCTTTGAAAGTTATATAAAGAAAAAGAAAAACAAATATCTCGGACTCAATCACAATAACTATCAGTTTTGCGTCATAGAGAGTTATAAAAATATAAAACAAAAAGAAAATACACAACAAACAGTATAAATACAATAGGAAATACCTCCGACTGTTTCTCAGTAACGTTGATACCCTGACTAATACTGGCCACTTTCTCAAGGATAGACGTTACCTTCTCGATCTCGCCATCACCCATTCCGAGGCTAACTGAAGATGACGCAGTTGTTGTTGTTGTTGAATTTGACAATGTATGAAGAACATCGGAGACTATTCCTGTTTTGAATGCTTCGGTGACATTTGAGCTTTTGATGAAATCGATCTGAGGTGAGGATTGTCGCAATTTTATTTGTATTTATAAACAATGCACATTCCTTTTTGTGTGTGTTATTATAACGCTAACTTGAACCGAGAAAACATGATCAGCAAACGACCTGTTACTATTGGGTCAACCATCGTTTATCGTATTTGTTAATTTAACACATTTTTGAAAAGTCAGTTTACATATCCATTTATTTCTGGGCTTAATTCAACTATTAAACACACATTGTCCTTCAAAGCGAGTTAGTATCTTCCAGTATCGACTGTCAACTAGTTGGTGAAAGAGGAATGGCACTAAACATAAAGGCCTGGCCAGGTTTCTAATAAAGGACCACTTGATCGATAGCCTTACCGACTGTGTTTTAATGGTAACACCATAGTTATAGCAGAATGATTCACTGATATATCGTACAGCAATGTTAAGCAAATAAAAACATATACATTCAAAGTAGCTTACTTTTGACTCGGCCTCGGAAATTTCTTTCTTAACACATGTGTATCTTGGAAGTTTCCATTCCCCATCCTCGTTACACTGTCTGGATATCGATCCTGGTGAATGGAAATACAGATCATGATTTATAAATCATCTAACTTAACGCAATTCAGAAATAAAAGTATTAAATATTAAATCATATATTTTGATCTTATCATTATCCTGTTAAACGCGACTCTCACTTTCTGATTTTGAATTCTTTAGACCTATTTTTGAACATGCGTTGTAAGTCGTCTGTATGAGGTAAAGAATTAAGCTGGTAATCTCTGCAGCAGTGCCAAAGCTATAAAATTGCTTGCAAAACTATTTAAGAGATACGATATTTACTGTTTGAGTTAACAGTACTGTCGATACGACGAATGAAGCCACAACTACCATTCATGTTTACTTATGGTACACCAGATCAAGTTACAATGTAGACCATTTGAATAGTGTTTTTTAAGATTTACCATCTTGGCCTTCTGGACACGGGCTCGTTACGATCTGCTCCTGAGATGTTTTGTTCCACAATGTACCCCGACTGTCTTCGTCTGTTTGGCAGTACTTTGTTTCAGCTTCAACTGAATCGGTAAAGGTCAGTGTTGACAAGGAAAACAATTGCATAACAATATCATTGCTCCAAACAAATACAGTATAAACTTACATGGGAAAAAAAATGAAATACTGTGCCCAGGGTGTGTTAAGCTATAAAGTAGTACAGCAAGATTCCTTTATTGACTACATGTATAATTTTATTTCTTTTAAAGTGTGTTTTCAATTTCTTATCCAATATTTTTAATGTGCAACCGATGCATACACCATTATGTAGCTTTGTGTATTTCGTTTTGAACCAACAGTAAGCATTCATTGAAATTCTAGAAATGTAAATATGACATCATGAATTGAAGTTTGTTCTAAAGCATTAACCATTCACCAATAACATACTAATTTTGACACTTCTGCAGCAGGAGACATTTGAAAATATTATTGCAAAGAAAAAATAACTCATAACGATTTAGGCAAAATGTTTAGAACTATTTTCAATTGCTACACTTTCATGTGTTGAAATTTTCTTATATTTACCTTTTAATTTATTAATTCATTTGCTGCAAATGTATGTGTTGTATATGGGAAATTTTTAAACCATATTACATATTTATACACGCAAAGCATTCTATACCTTTTTCGCATTTCGAACAGTCTCACTCCAAACAAATACAGAATAAACTTACATGGTAAAACAAGGATTTCTTTAATACATTTCCTATATATTAACTACATGTATAGGACAATTATTGTAACTAATTAGGTTTATCTTAGTACACGATTAATTCTTCTTTTGTCATGGGATGTATCCTTTCCCGTTAATTGGGGCCACATGTCCTACTTATCCGTCTGACCTGTGGCCCGACGCTTATTGGTTAATGGCGATTGGTTGAATCGATCACGTGACTAATTATCTAACGCATCTGTTTATCGCTCACTTTCGATTTTGGATTAAAAGAGAAAACACGAGATAGTATTCATCTTTGAAATTGATTTTAAATCAATATTTGTTTCGTGTTTGTTTCAACTAGGAGGAAATAATTGAGACGAGGAGTATTTTGACCTTACCTAAAAAAGAATACGTAAGTATGCTATTCTGTTGTTTATGTCAATTATAGATTGCTTTCTTTGTCTCTAGTCTAGTTTCCTTTGTATCATCTCAATGGCAGACAAAATACCACGTGTCGTTGTATTTGGTCACAGTTATACCAAACGTCTAAGCCATTTCGCAAAGGAACGTTGTATGGGCAGAATTCTCTCGAATACAGATATATTTATTTATGGTTTTGGTGGTTTAAGATTGAAAAACGATTTATTTCGTAGTTGGATGGGAAACTAGTAAAATCGGATGTTGTTGTTCTTGACTTGGGTTCGAACGACTTTTGCGACGAATATTGCAGTCCTGCTTTATTTATGCGCGACTATTTGTCATTTGCAAATTTGCGCGACTATTTCTTGCAGACAGGCTTGGGTGTTTAAAAAGTTGTTATTTGTCAGACTGATCACTCATTATGAAGAATATAATGATTACATCATTTTGGCAAATAGGATGTTGGAACAGCAGGTCAATAATATGGACATCACATTTTGGAAACACAGGTGTGGTCTGTGGAACCCAACGGTGAATTTATATGATGTAGATGGTATTCATTCGGCAATGGCTATTGGTTATCCAAAATACTTTCGAAGCATACGTGATTGTATTTCGAGAGCATTAGCTGTACATCTTGTAGCTTTCAGTATTTCATTTTGAGTATTTCATTTTGAACCAATATTAAGCATTCATTGAAATTCTAGAAATGTAAATATGACGTCATAAATTGAAGTTTGTTCTAAACCAGTAACCAGTCACCAATAACATACGTTTTTTGACGCATCTGCAGAAGGGAATATTTGAAAACAATATTGCATAGAAAAAATAACTCATAACGATCCTTTTGGAAAAATGTTTTGAATTATATTAAATTACTATTGTTTCATTTGATGAAATTGTCTTATATTTACATTTTAATTTATTAATTCCGTTGCTGCAAATGAGTTGTATGCGGAAAGGTTTAATCCTTATATATAGTGAAAAGGCAAAGCTTTGAATACCTTTTTTGCATTTTGGAACACTCTCACTCCAATTACCGGTTGAAAGACAAAACAGTTTGTCCCGCCCAATAAATCGAAAACCAGAATTGCAAGAGAAGGTTGCCGTTCTGTTATCATCTGAATAGGAAACCATGCCATTGACCGGTGGTAATTGTCCTCTGCATTCTGTTTGAAAAGTGTAATAGTTGTTTTAAATAGTAAAGTTAGTCTATTCTATCTGTTTCGCTTGAAGGATAGCTCTGCCGTCTCTGTCTCTGTCTCTCTTTAGCTGTCTCTGTCTCTCTATCGTTTTATTATCATACTACTACTACAGCATTACATCAGTCCTATCTAATCAAGAAAATTGTATTACCAATTATACTGAAGGGAGTTTAAAGGATATGGATGGTTTACCAAATGTATGCACAAAACCAATAAAGAACTAACTATTTTAAAAGAACTACGATTTCTAAATTCTAAGATAATACAAGCTGCTTTCGAAAAGCTTCTTATACTACAAAAGTCAACATGTGAATAATAAAGGAAATATTTAAATTGAGAAATAATTTCAAGCAATTTTTCTTTCGGTCATGCATTCCTAAAATTATCTAATTTTTCTAGTGAACAATTATAAGTATGATCAATGTATTATCAATCTATATTACAATTTTTGTCAGTGTTTGAGGTAATGAAATGCTTGAATTTA
Source organism: Serripes groenlandicus (assembly GCA_031761405.1). Lineage (NCBI taxonomy): Eukaryota > Metazoa > Mollusca > Bivalvia > Cardiida > Cardiidae > Serripes > Serripes groenlandicus. The sequence goes on from JASEVX010000001.1 coordinate 217,636,596, forward strand.
GTTCGTAGTCGTAGTTAATCTGGTCGTCTTATTGGTTTGCTTTAAATTGATAGTGTTGGTTAATTGTGTACAGGATTGATTTGCATTATCTTCAAAAGATAATGAATTGTAGTACATATTTGAGAGTTCATTTAGTGTCGGTTAAACGAACGCAGACAGGTGTTATAAGGAAACTGTTTCTCCTTTGACTGCTTCGAGGATATTCGAGGATGTCGCTATTTGTTTTGTATTTAACAATACTCCAAAGACTAAACAATTCGACGGCAATTAGTATGATCAATAATTTATCAAGACGATCACGAATACAATGGATCAACACTCTGTAGCATGTGAGTTGAAACCTTCACAATTCTTATGTTTAATAACATGTAGGCGGAAGATTTTGTTGAGAAAGAATAGAAAATCTAATGTTACCTAAACATTGAAGAAAAAGAATCATACAATAGTGGCGCATCATGAAGCCAGACAACATACCTACTAGAACACAGGTCCCTATTTCACCATGCCATGTCCCATTTGCCTCACAACGTGTTCTATCGTTCGTGTTATTTAGTTTAAATCCGGTATCACACTTGTATAGTGCGATTGAAGAATATGTTGTTGCTCCAACCAATGTATATCGTCCATTCGTTATATTTCGAGGGAATCCACAATCTTAAAAATAATCAAGATGTTTTCATTAGCTAAGAAGGGTTTCGTCAGATTTTAAAAAAGTTGCATCTTTATTTTGTTTTGGCAAAAGTTAGCTTTACTTGATTTTGTCAAGACACTTGAAGTGCTCGTTAGAAGCACATTTACCGGTGGGTTTATCCTTGCTTTCACATTTGTTAACGTTAAATAATTCGTATTCCAGCGACCATTTCACAAGCATTATAAGATTAAGTATAAGGACTTAAAACAAAATCAAATATTTACTAGCGTAGTTTGAATAAAAGGACTATTCAACCCTTAACAAAATAATACGAATTTTGAAGCATCTGATGCGGACGACGGTAAACAGCAATGCGGCAAAATGAGAAATTGCTACTAATACGAAATTTGCCACCATGGAAATACATATTTAACGTTAAGAAAATTGACTATCTAATGAAATAGGTTAGAATATCAATGGAAATGATGGTGCATACTTAAGGGTAAATTTGGAGCATTTCATACTTGAGACGAGTGAATTTCTATTTCAAGCTTGACCGAGAACGGGGGATAGGAAGCTGATGTGTTATTTTGTTATGTAATCAGTTTCAGTCTCATTCGATTATTTGCAAAAGTGCAATGCGCAGCAGTGGTGGCATATGTAACCATACAACATTTCCTATTTACTGACAGCATAACTTCATTTGAAGATAATGATGAAATACCAGTGTCTAAAATAGCTGGAAATTATGAAATCAATCATTATTCATGCTATCTATGTTGTTTTCCGTAACGAACAGAATGGTTATGTATACGCTTTTTTAGTATTTGAAATAGTTCAATATAGTTCGGCCCTAGCTGAGCAGGCAAGTTTATAACTATAAACGGTTTATTATACCAATACAACCGTTAATGCAACGGTGACATGTGACCTAGGTTATAACTTAATCGGCGACAACACGACTGTATGTGGTGTGATCGATACTTTGGTTTGTGATATATTTCGGGATGTACGATAGTGGTTATTTACAAAGCATTTCACCGCTATACAACACTTATGTTTTGCTAAACAACTGTCAACGATATCAGTTTATTATTTTAATGCGCGTCTCAATACTATTAATTCCACTGTATTAAGAAAAGTGGTCAAATACAAAAGTAAAACATCATTCTTATTCATTTTTCTCTTAATATGTTTGTACTTTGTTCAGTCCTTACGTAGAGTCGAGTAAAACATACTTATATTTATAGAATAGCATAAACGAAAACAAAACATAGCAGGCACCTTATACTGTTTTCAGACTCACATGAACATGGCTGACAACATACTTAAACATGTATTTGACTACTCGTTTACATTTAGTTGTGTTGTTTCAGACTTTGGACATCCTGTTACTATAAAGAACGGCAATGCAAATTTCACAAGTACATTATTTAAATCAACACTGTACAATACATGTGACATAGGTTATAACCTAATAGGAGACAATACGACTACACACGTGATGCCAGCGGTACATGGGTTGGTAATCTTCCGGAATGTAATCTAATGGGTTTGTCAAAGTATGACTGTTATTTATTAGAATTTCACTCTATTTTTCATTTCTAAACAACAGTGACATTGGTTTTAAATTGGTCAAATTGTATTAACCTTTCTTAGCGCTAGGTAATATTTAGATACTTAAAATCATATTTCATCAATTTTGTTTCGCAATAAAATGCTTAAAAATATAATTTCTTAACAAGTATTGTTAGTTTGCTAGGTTACTATTTATGTCAACTAAGTGATTTACTAAAATATATTCGACGATTCAAATTCTACAACCATAAGGAAAACACCAATGTTGAGTTTTACTTAGCGCTAGGTAAGGTTGGAGCAATTGGACCTGGAGACAAGAAAACTACGTGTGATGAGAATGGTTCATATGATCGTACAATGTCTGCATGATAGACTTGTTGCTAAGGTAGAGCAATAACCATTGCAACAACTTGATTTTCATTTCTTTTTCTTGACATTTTATTTCCTTTTGCATCAATTAAATCATTTTAATCAAAGAAGATAACAATTTTAGACGTTCGGTAAATCACCCCCTGCATGATTCTGAAATGGACTGCCACCTCAATAAATACCAGTGTACCAATTTAAAGTCACTGTTGAGTCAAATTGTATTACATTATACTTGATTGAATAATGATACCATGTAACTAACAGTTAGGAATATCACTAACCCAATTACAAGTCTCAGATAGTAACCTGACATTCCACGATACATGTGGTCAGCCCTATGTAATTGAGGTTAGTGATATTCCTAATGTTAGTTACATGGTGATCATTATTCGTAATATCTGATGGTTTTCTATAATCTGGATGAGATTTTGTAAATGCAGGTGTTGATATCTATAATTTTCAATATGAACATAACTTCATTGTTGTTTCAATTAAAAAAAAAGATATATATAATAAATTAAATTACTTGAATACACCGTGGACCTATATATCAGGTATGATTTGTTTCTGTCCATACTTTTGCGGTATATTGTACTATATTTTGCTAGAACATTTTCATTTAGAAAACATGAACAGTAACTCTTGATGTGTCTTAAGGTAAATGTGTGAGAAAAATTCAAATTGTTAAATTGATACTTCTGAACTTGAATTAAGCTCAACAACACGATTACGTGGAACTTATCTATTCGAAAGGTATATTTCGACGTAATATAAGTTAACGTGGTTGTATAATTGACATCATGATTTTCTAAGTCTTTATAATTGCGGTACACTATGCTATATTTTACTGAAACAGTTTTAGACTATTACATTAATATTTACAATAGATGAACTCTTGACACATCTTACGTTAAATTTGTGAAAAATGATGTTCTAAGTTAAAAGTCAAAATTCTGAAATCCTTCAAACATCGCTACCTTGGAAAGTTAACATAAACAATATAATCTCAACGTCTTGTCAAAACCTGTGATTCTTTAACAAATGATATTAAATTGAAACCGATTCTTTCTCATTTAGAATATCATCAACAAACATGACTCTAACTATAGTATCTATATCAGTGCTTATACTCACCAGGGAGACAAGTCCCAGTCGTCGTGTTGCAGGGTTCTCCATTGCAATCACACTCTTGAGTGCAATTATCACCAAAGTAATAATCAGGACAGTCTGAAAGAAAAAGTTTTACATTGTAGTTGTTATAACAATACTATTTACCATTCACCATATTTACGTATCCATTCTTTGCCGCCAAAATGTTTGTGTAAACTAGTTTATATTAGATAGACGTTTTCACGTTTTCAGAAAAAAAATTGAACTCAAAAACATGTTTAAGGTGAAATACTAAAGGCAATGCGAGTTCTACGGAGCATACTACCCTGTTGGCTAAAAGCAACGAAATAATAAAGGATTATATTTGATTAACAATGTTAAGCTTAAAGTTGGTTGCAAATATAATGGAACAAAATATATCAACATAAAAGCATGCTTTGTTTTGCTATGTATGCTTTTTTATAAGGAAGTCGTTAATCATCTTAATTTGAAATTAAACAATAAATGATTACATACAATAGTTAATTACTTATGTATAATCGAACTTTTACCTCCAAACACTAACAGCTCACATACTACGAGTTGTTTTGATAGACCGACCAGTGTGAGTGTAATGTGTTGTGCAAGACGCATAGGTTGAATCTCAAACTCATAGAAATATATCCTCGTGGAACTCACAGGAATCGTTCGAATAAGATCATTATCGATGTGGATTGTCATTCCTTCAAAACTTTCTGCAGAAGCCAAATGGCAACATAATTATGGTTCATACTAATGTCTATAAGTAGAATATCATAGTAGGAGTTCAAGGATATAAATGAAACAAAATACAATTCTTTTCTCGATCTATTTCACTGATTTCAAACACGTTCAGTACATCACAGATGGTACGAAATGATTATAGAGGGTTCGAAAAACAACAAGATTTCATAATAAGGTATTCAAAACATGGTTCCGTTTTTAGGTAATTCCTTGACCATCCTTGTAAAAAAGAAAATTGTTTGTAACTGATGCTGTGGGATTGTTTGGCTTAATGGAAAAACCTTTAGAAATATTTAAGGTTGCCAAAAGCCTTGGTTGCAAACTACGGATGATACAATAAAGGCACAATGAAAATTTAAACAGTTTCGTTTAAATTCCGTTATTTTCGAAAACAAATTCAGATTATTTTTGAGAATTTTGGGGTATTGAAGTAAAACATACAACTTACAATTTTGTAATTTGCAAACTCATATTTCTTCCAAAAGCTTTTTAACATAAAAGTTGTTTTTTCTAAACAACTACTGGATTTTCATTTCGTAGGACACAGTAGGAAGTATCTAAGTTCGGTAAAGCAAAAACACGTATTTAGATAGAATATCACTGCTATGATTCTGACATATTTTGCTTTTATATTAAACAAATTATATGAAATTGACATGTGTCGTAACTTACGTCCGGGATACTCCCTTTCATCTGTTCGTCCGTATATAGCTATCTTAAATACTTTATAGACGTTTCCAAGATCAAGGCGTAAATAAGGATCACTCTGATAAATCGTGGATGCACAACATAAACACTCGTGGGCGTCTGTTTGTAAATCACCATCTACCGCAAATGATGAACTCCAGAAATAGAACTGTGAACTTGCATATATGTGCTTATTGATTGATATAATTCTACCTGTGTTGTTTGAAGATAAATACATTAATAAATTAATAGCTGACAAAACAGACATTGCCGATGATTCAAAGTCAGTTAAATGCTGGTTATCATCTCGATACAAACTTATTAGAAATTCTTTGAAATCTTTATCGGACAAACTGTTGACAAAATAATACCTAATACAAAAAAAACCAGCCCTGCCCACTGGCGGCCATGTTCTTCCTCGTATGGAAAATTCTGATGAATCATGGTAGAGGGTTAATCAATGACCATTTTTGTCAAATTGTTTTTAAATTAGGCCGGTGTCTTTGGACAAGAATACTTTTTAAATGTTCTCTATAAATGCATATAAGGAAAGAAAAGCCCCGTTTCCCTGGCGTCCATAGTTTTTAACGAATCAGAGTAATTGGAACAATCCTGGTAGAGGGTCACCAACTGCACATTTGTGCCATATTGTTTTCAAATATGGCCTGTACTTTTGAACCCGAATATTTTTAAAATGTGCACTATATGTACATATAAGGAAAACAAGCCCAGTACCCAGCGGCCATGTTTTTCAATGGTTCGGAGTAATTTGTCGCAAAAGTAACATTTTTGCAAAATAATTTTTCAAATCGGGCCAGTGCTTTTGGACAGGAAGATTTGTTTGGCATTTTCCCCTTCTCTGATGCCACAGCAAGCAAAGTTCTAGGTGGAATTAAGTTATTTGATTCTGTTTGATGCGGGCCACTCTAGGGATTCGTCTTGTGAAATTACTTTGAAATCGGACAAGCAGTTTTAGAGACGAAGATTTGAATGGACGACGTACGACGAACGACGGACGAAAACCGGACGGTGAGTGATCACAATAGCTCACCTCTAGCATTGTGTGCTCATGGGAGCTAAAACATTGACAATTATAACTAATTCATTTGAGGTCGCACATGTTTTCGAATTTAATAAAAACAATTTTTAAATCAAACTAATTAATAAAAATCAACATTCGAAGCATAATGTGTACAGTGTTCAAAATAAAGATCTCTCAATCAAATTGAATGATTTTTAATAAAACTAAACAAATATAACGAAATGTTAAGGAAGACCTTACATTTTGACCTACCCGTAACATAGCAATGCTCATAAGATGACGTAAAATTGTAAATATTATAAAGTGTATTTCTTAATTACTCCAAGTTAACGTAGTAGTTTGGATGCTTAATCTTGTGTTATTCTGGGGTATCCTTTGATATACATAATCTATCGATTGCAACAATTTATCTCTAGATCAATCGTTGTTGTATCATTGCTATTCTGTCAAATATTTAATTTGCAAAATCTCCAAAAGTACAGTATGTTCTGGCTACACACAACACTTTAACTGCTACGAAAAACTGTATCTTTGTAAAAAATAAAAAGCGAAACACGATATTTCAGGCTAATTAAAAGATAAAAAATCCTATTTTGCAATATAAATTACTATTTCAGTTGTATCCCCTATATAAATAATAAAGGGTATATGGTCAAGTGAAAAAGAAAGAATGGAACATATTTGTATTAAGGCCGTCAATCAATATCAAGTAAAGCGTTAAATATCTAGGCTCAACTACATGTAGCTCGTAAAGAAATATGTGTCCAAAAGGGACACAAATCAAAATGCATTAAATCATTCCAAAATATGAGTCGGCCCTTGCTTGAGGAAGATAGGCTGTTCAATTTGACATACATCAATGAACTATTAAAGTTCAAGTTAAAGCCATTCAAAGACCGAAATTCACAAAATGGTTCCTTTTTAGCTTATGAATAGACATTTTCTTGTGCAAAACTCTATATGCTATAGGTGTATTGTGGCAAGTCTTCCAATAGTTATGCACATAGTATACAAACTTTATACAAAACATCTTAAGCTTACTTCCAATCTACATGTACAGGCTAACCTCTTTATACGAACATGTAACAATACTTGTGCAACATGTATGGGTAAGTATATTTACCCACTTATTTTCACTTTGTGGTATTGATATTAGACTGAACCTGTATACTTTGGGTATTACTATGTAAGATAAACTGTGTCATAACCGCGTCCATTACTCTAACGAATCACACAGAATGCCCACGTTTGTGATCCAAACAAAATGTATGAATTTGCCAACGCGTATAGGTATTGCAGTTCATCATGCTATCGTGATATTGGAGCCTTATGCAAGTTTAATATCTCTCCATGAAGCTGCTTTTTTATACATGGGCTAACTGAAAAAAAATGGGCGTATTTGCAACACCACAATGGCCTATGCTGATATTACTTGCGCGTTTGGTATGTGAACTAGTGGGTGATGTATCAAGGAAGTCGTACATGTACGATAAGCAAAATGTAGGACGACAGACCCACCCACCCCAACTTTTGTAGTACTCGTATCTAACTCGTTACCTCCTAAATGCAAAACCATGACAAATAATGACGGTCTGTCCTTTTCGATCAATATTTGCGAACAAAAGATTGAAATGCAAAGGCTTGATCAGTAACACTGTGTTTTTCTACAATCTGATGAGTTCTATTTATTTCCTTTTTAAAGTGTTTTGAATTTGAGATGTCAGACCAAAATAAAAAACACTGGGAATTCTAGTTATACTCTCGTATATTAAATCTAAACAAAAATATCCGAATTTCAAAATAGTAACAGCGCCTCTGTGGTATAGTGATAGAGCGTCTGATTCAGTGTGGGTGGATGCGGGTCCGATCCCCGGCAGAGTCATACAAACTAGTCTAAAAATATTGGTAATGGCTTTCCCGTTTTGGTTCAGGATTTTGGGGTTAATATTACAACTGACTTGCTTGTGTCAACATAAATAACCATTAGTGATATAACCAGGAAACGGCGTGTAACATTTGTATAACCGGAATATTGTTGAAACCGACATTAATATATTATTTTAAGTTATCTGATAACATTGTAACATTGTAAATGTTAATTTATAGTACGAAGAATATTAAGGATGGTTGGCGAATACGTGCCAATGTCAATGGTGTCAAGTAAGAACACCAACCTGTAGTTAGCTGCAGTAATAACAGCACAGTAATCCCGATGACTTGGTTCCGTCCTGAATGCTGGTATCTGGCCGACATATTGTACGAATAGTTTCACAAACTACATCAAAGTTATCGTAACGTTGTTTCACATATTCCTTTTCCTTACAACAAACGACGTTTGAACTTATCGTTGAAAAAGAAAGAGATATTGCTAAAACGATAAGCTATTTGTTTCAAAAATATTTGTTCAACTTGTATCAAAATGTCCAAATGAAACAATTACATCCTTTTATTTTTTAAACCCAGACGATCGTAAAATATTACATTAGGTAGACGGCAAATAACGTACCCGTTAAACTTGTAGCTTGAACTTAAGGAAAAATGCAGATAAGGCTGAGTAGAAAAGGGGTTTATCCGTTTATTTAATATATGCAGGTTTCTCTGCTTTTTCAAACATGCGAGAAAACTGTTAAAGAACTTGAGAAAATGGAATTCTAATTTTGATTGAAAGCTCGAAATAGTTTTTGAAAAAAAAAAGAATTAGCTCACTTTTCACTTATCCTGCATTGGTTTCGAACTTCTCAAAATAATCTTCTCAGTTAGACGACTGTTTTCAGTACTATGACATCGATTTCGTCGGGACTAGCGAGGATTATCGATCATTGAAACAATTACCTTCTTATCGCGAGGCCTGATCACAACAGGGCTTCTTTCTCTGACATTGACTTGATACGTGTCAATATTCATGTACATACAATATACACATTGTAGTGTGCTTTGTATACACAGACATATAGACACACAGACGGAGAGAGATAGAGAGAGAGAGAGAGAGAGAGAGAGAGAGAGAGAGAGAGAGAGAGAGAGAGAGAGAGAGAGAGAGAGAGAGAGAGAGAGAGAGAAGAGAGCGAGAGAGAAAGATAACGAGAGATAGAGAGAGACAGCTAGAGAGAGAGAGAGAGAGAGAGAGAGAGAGAGAGAGAGAGAGAGGAGAGAGAAAGAGGGAGAGAGAGATATATATATAGAGATAGAGAGAGAGAAAGAGAGAGAGAGAGAGAGAGAGAGAGAGAGAGAGAGAGAAGAAAACGAGAGATAGAGAGAGATAGCTAGAGAGAGAGAGCGAGAGAGAGAGAGAGAGAGAGAGAGAGAGAGAGGAGAGAGAGATATATATATATAGAGATAGAGAGAGAGAGAGAGAGAGAGAGAGAGAGAGAGAGAGAGAGAGCTAAACAAAAAGATAAGGACATATCATAAACCTGAGACCCTCCTTATGAGGACGCCATGTAATTGTGAGGACATTTGTTTTGTCCTCACTTTTACATTAGCTTATTTGTATGTCCGTGGTTGAAAACTAATTTTGCAATTGTTTTCCGGCTATGAGGACATCATGTCCGCACATCCGGTTTATCTCACTCTCTTTACCATAACCAGTCCATAACCTAACAGATTTTCGTCTAAGACCTTAACATGTTGTATACGTCATACGCGCAAACCTCTGACATCATCAATCATGGGGTAGCCCTCTAAACCTGGTACCCTACAATTTAAACGCCTGTAAAAAAGGTCATAATGACAGCCGAGAACCAGGAGAAATGCTAATTGTTTTGGCGGTATCCGCGCATGGTCAGAGTACATAAATCATCTCGGGAATGCATGTAATTATACTTACTGTACGCCAATTGCATGTAATTCATATTAAGGAATGTAAATATCTTATTATCATATTATATTTTACACATTCAATGTAAATATGTAATGTGTATAACTTATATAAACTGTATGACTGTTAAAATGACTGTGATGTTTCAACACAAACGGCGCGAGTACTGGTAAGTGGGTAGGGTAATTGTAAGAATTGTCCCCTTACAAGTTGTAGATCGCTCAGGTGAGTGATTCATGGCCATCATGTTTGTTTTTGTTTGTGATTTTATTAGTTACCAGTTTTGTTTATTTACAGGTAAAGATGACTTAAAGAGGAAAGTCTATTGTAAGTCTGAAAAGCTTTTACGTTTGACCTTTTACTTCATAAACATTCATGTAAAATTCATGTAAAATGTTATGACATTGTCAACATTAATTGACTGAACTTTTTAAATAGCCTATAAAAGAACAGAATTGTTGCCATATATTATAAACTAAGATCTACATCATATAAGCATACAGAGTAGGTCCTGATCAGACAGCTCCTATAGTTTTGTGTCTACTCTTGCTTGCAAGGGCGTCCAAAGGCACTTGTATGAAGTAAAAGGTTTAAAGATTGTTTACAATATTATAAACAGTTTAGTTATCTGTTGAAAAGGTTAAAAATTAAATACTTCATCTTCAAAGCAGAATTTCATAGCTCATTTGGCAAAAGTGCCATATTAAGATCAACCCTAGATCTACCTGTTTATTGTCTAGCATCAGATATTTAGTCAAGAATTGTACTCAACAATGTCACTCAAACATGCTTTTCTGCCCCTGGGCTCAGGTGGTGAAATGATTAAGTGTAAGTAACACAGTAATCCTGTTTGGCATACATATCCACAAGTTATGTCAACAGGATATTGTAGAGTTTCATTTCCAGTCATGTCAAGGTCAGTGTCATATTTATAAGTCAACGGTAAAAAAGCAGTGTTATGCTGTCAAGGGCACAGTTTGTGAAAAGATGACGCCCTCAACAGCATATAAATATATATCAAACATGTCATATAGTGACGTCTGGTATTTTAATAAATGGCAACTTTCTAATGAGCTTTGAAAACATTTTGAACTGCATCTTTATAGGGGAAAAGGGAATTTCTTCACCAAAGGTACTGTATACAGAATACACTTACAGTCAAGATAACTAAACCGATTAATAGGTCTCAGGTTGATTTTTGTGTTGCCTTGCATAGACAGGGTTATACTTAGGGATCACTTCTGAGTCGTCTGTCATCTTTTATTTTTCTCATACTGTCCCTATGAAACGTCACACATTTATTAAGGGTCATACCAATCTTCATCAATAACTCATAGATTTACCCCTCGAGGATATGGTAAGTGATCATTTTATCTTTATATTGTGTGGTTATTGTACTTTATAATCATTAAAATCAACTCCTGTTTTCATAGTGACGAAAACTATATCAGAGGATCAGAGGCGTTGAATGCTGACTTAGACATGGTGCCTGACCTACAGTTTCCAGAGAACATACGGTTTCCCAAAATGAGGAAGTACCTAGCTACTGTTGTTCAGGTTTGTATTTCAGTGACAGTGTCTGAAATCTCGAGACAACTTGTAGAAATATACTCTAATGAAATGTTTCAGTTGTTGCTTTTGTGTCCAAAAGTAGGTCTTAATGCTTAGCAAAAAGCATTAATTAAATTGCAATATTGTCAAACCTCACTGAGTTTAATTGTTTTGTAAACCCCATATGCAAAACAATTAAACTCATTTAGCTTTGGGATTGAATTCCATAACAGATTTTAGCAACTCATAGTATTTATTTATAATACAACCAGTCAACCACACAGGAAAATTCCTTTGAAGATCATCCCTCAGTTCCCCTCAAGGATTTTGATTTGTAAAATCACATGGAGGTTAGTGGGTACGATAATTGTAAGATTTTTCCCTGCAAAGCTCTAGGTCACTCAGGTGAGTGATTCAGGGTCATCATGACCTTATTGATTGTTATATTTCTCTAATGGACCCTGATTAGAATGACACCTACAACAGCACTTTACTTTCAAAACGTTTGGAGACAATGTTTTCTACCTTGATCATTTAACCTTAAATGGATTAGGCAGTGAAGACAAACAAGACCATTAGCAGCATTGCATAGAATACAAATGATCCCCAATGTATGAAACCAAACTGTTGGACATTGCAAACAGAGTAGATCAGCCAGCACAAATGTCACATAATCAGAATCTGCATTGTTTGCTGATCAACAACACCTACTCTGTTCTGCCATTTGGCTTGAGCAATAATCTAGACTCTGATCAGATGAAATGTTTTAATGTGATGGCAAATTGTGTTTCATGCTTTGAGGCCTGGTTCATTTATAAGCACCAAACAGTGATAGTGTAAATGTGATTTGGATATTATAAATGGATAAATCTGTTATGTCTTTTGGCAGATAAAGAAATGACAGATTCAGACACAAGTGATAGTGAGGGGAGGAAAAGTGGCAATGCAGAGAGGAAGCGTCAAAAGATTGTGAGTTCATTGAATAAGACACCATTGGAAAACAAAATAGATACTCAACAATGAATGCTATATGTGCTGAAATAGAATTGACAAAACTATATGTTTTACTAAATAAGATATGGAATATCAGGGCAGTATTATTCCAACTGCAAGGTCATAATGACAGACATTGACCTAGTGACCCATCTACTAGCGTTAACCAATCATCTTATCAAGTTTAAAGTTTAAGTTACCTAGACCAACCTGTTGTAAAGTTACTGAACAGGATCAATTTCTGAAAGCTATATACTCCCTCTTCGTTTAACTAGGGTGGCTGGTCTATCGACCAACTGACATAAGCAAGGCAAATGGATATGTTTAATAAATTTAATAATCAAAATGAGAGACACTCTGTAGACTTCATGTTCTCATAGTAGTTTTACTCGCTTTTTATGTCCCCTCACTTTGTGATGGAGAAAGGGCATAACATTAGCCTTTGTCCGTCCCTCCATCTATCTGCCTGTCCATCATTGTCTTTCCATCCGTCTGTCCGGGAGTTTGTGACGCACATATGTCTGCCAGTATTACACTTGGGATCATAAAACTTCATGGGAATATATATCTATGACATGTAGTTGTGCATCTGGGGTATGGTTTGCCTGACTGGTCTGTAATTGCACTTGTCCGAGTGATAACTCAACAATGCTTGAACCTATGCTCCTCAAACTTAACTTGAAGGTTGGGCATAACCAGTATATGAACCCTATTTATTTTGACGTCATTGAGTCAAAGGTCAAGGTCACAGTGACCTTGAACACAAACACATTTTTTAAGCTTGTCCGAGTGATAACACAACAATGCCTGACCTATGGTCCTCGAACTTGACTTGGAGGTCAAGCCTGACCATTAGATGAACCCTATTTATTTTTAGGTCATTGGGTCAAAGGTAAAGGTCACAGTGACCTTGAACACAAAAACCTTTTTAAGCTTGTCCGAGTGATAACTCAACAGTGCCTGGACATATGGTCCTAAAACTTGACGTGGAGGTTGGGCCTGACCAGTAGATGAACCATATTAATCTTGAGGTCATTGGGTCAAAGGTCAAGGTCACAGTGAATTTGAACACAAAAACCTTGACATAGTGATAACTCAACATTGCCTGCACCCATGGTCCTCAAATTTGACTTGGAGGCTGGGGGTGACTAGTAGATGAACCCTATTTATTTTCCAAGATCACAATGAATTTGAACACAACACCTTGTCCGAGTGATAACTCGACATTGCCTGAACCAATGGTCCTCACACTTGACGTATAGGCTGGGGGTGACCAGTATATGAACCCTATTGATTTTTAAGGTCATCAGGTCAAAGGTCAAGGTCACAGTGACCTTAAATTCGAAAAGCTTTTCTCGGTGGTAACTTGATATTGCCTGCACCCATGGCCCTCAAACTTGACATGGAGGCTGGGGGTGACCAGTTGATGACTCTTATCGATTTTGAGGTCATTGGGTCGAAGGTCAAGGTCACAGTGGGCTTGAACGTGAAAAGCTTGTCAGAGTGGTAACTCGACATTGCCTTCACCCATGGCCCTCCAACTTGACATGGAGGCTGGAGGTGACCAGTAGATGACCCCTATTAATTTTGAGATCATTAGGTAAAAAATTCTCTAAATATTTTGGACAGCATGGCACTCAGGGCATAATGTTTGACAAATATCTCTTGTTTCTCCCGACTTAAACAATTTGTGTCGCACATATCTGACAGTATTACACCTAGTTTCATGAAACTTCATGGGTATGTTTATAACAACATGTAATGGTGACTTAGATATGGTTTGTCTGACAAATCCGTAATTGCAGAGTTATGACCCCTAACTTATAAAATGTGTGTTGCACATGATATTATCTCTGATTGTGTTTCGCCTAGGTTCATGAAACGTTGTGATATTTGTTATGACAGTACGTAGTTGCGAACGTGGTTTATATGGTTTGTCTGACCGTTCTGTAATTGCTGGGTCTATATTACCAGATTTATTGCCCCTATTATGAATCGGTGCTTGATTTTGTTAGAAAGCCCAGTGTATTGGGCATCCGTGTCCTATGGACACATTTTTAGTTCCTCTGGTTTTTTTATATTCCAAATGAGGTCATGTCCTCACAAGACAAATGTGAGATTACCAGTACTGTTGTAAGGACAGTGTGTTCATAGCGTTTTCTCTCTTTTTGGCAGATTATACAAAAATTGATTAGAGATAGCCTTTGGATTAAAATTCTAGTTACTTTCATACACTGATCAAATTGTCATTTAAACACTGTATCTGTAATGTATGTGTACAAAATACATTGTGCAGCCTATATTCTGAGGGTATTTTCTAACAAACAGTGAATTAACACAGAAAAAAGTATTACACATGACTGTCCACATAGTGCAAGTGTAACAAAAACTAATTATAAATCGACAATTTGGTATTATTACTTCTTTTTCTTTCTCTGCAAAAATACTATTTGAACGACAACAAATCAGGTTATTCAGAGTTTAATTTAAAGCCAAGCAATTAAAAAAATTATCAAAGATTTGTTCTTCGCACACTTACGGTTAAAACAATGAATTCGGTTTTAAAGTGATTTATTACTATTTTCAACCTCGAAAAAGAAGTGGACTGAATTTGAAAAACTTGCACTTCAGCCCTTAGTGTCACTTCAGCCCTTAGTGTCACTAGCTGTGAAGGAAAAGAAGCCCCCAAAGAATAGAGAGATTCAGCTTCTCAAAAGAAGGACTGATCTATTTCAGGACATGAACTGGATTAATCTTAAACATCAGGTCTGGACTTTAGCACAATCAAAATTGAAACAAAATCAAACATTAAATGTCAAGGGTAAACCATCTTTAAAAATCTAGCAAAAGAAGGGTTAAATCTTTCCCTCATGTAGTTGATCTTTTGACACATCCTCATCAAATAACTGTTGACACATCCTCGTCCGATAACTGTTGACACATCCTCATCAGATAACCTTTGAAAACATCATGAGAAAAGGTGAAATTGCTCATATTAATCAATTTCACCATTTCTCAAAATGTTTAGCTCACCTAAGCACGAAGAGCAAGGTGAGCGTTTGTGATCACTCACTGTCCGGCGTCCGGCGTCATCGTTGTCGTCGTCTTCGTCTGTTAACAATTTCCTACAAATGACTTCTCCTACTAAACCAATGGAAATATTTCAAAATAACTTAACAGGAATGGTCCTTAGGTGGTCTTCTTTCAAAGATGTTCAAAGAATTTAATTCCAAGTAGAACTTTGGTTGCTGCGGCATCAGAAAAGGGGAAAATTGCCAAATCTTAAAAATTCTTCTTGTCCAAAAATACTGGCCCGATTTGATAATTATTTTGCACAAATGTTTCTTGGGGTACCCTCTACCAATATTGTTCAAATATTTTTGATCCGTTGAAAAACATGGCCGCCAGGGGACGGAGCTTATTTTCCTTATATGTGCATTGTTAACACTTTAAAAATCTTCTTGTCTAAAACTACTGGCCCGATTTGAAATTATTTTGCACAAACGTTCCTTGGGACACCCTTTACCAAGATTGTTCAAATATTTCCAATCCGTTGAAAAACATGGCCTCCAGGGGGGCGGAGCATTTTTCCTTATATATACATTGTTAAAACTTTAAAAATCTTCTTGTCCAAAAGTACTGGCCCAATTTGAAAATTATTTTGCACAAATGTTTCTTGGGGCACCCTTTTCTAAGATTGTTCAAATATTTCCGATCCGTCGAAAAAACATGGCCGCTAGGGGGCGGAGCTTGTTTTCCTTATATATGCATTGTTAAAACTTTAAAAATCTTCTTGTCCAAAAGTATTGGCCCGATTCAAAAATTGTTTTGCACAAATGTTCCTTAGGGCACCCTTTACCAAGGTTGTTCAAATATTTCCGATCCGTTGAAAAACATGGCCGCCAGGGGGCGAAGCTTGTTTTCCTTATATGTGCATTGTTTAAACTTTAAAAATGTTCTTGTCCAAAAGTATTGGCCCGATTTGAAAATTGTTTTGCACAAATGTTCCTTGGGGCACTTTCTCACAAGAGTGTTAAAATCTTTCAGATCCGTTGAAAAACATGGCCGCCAGGGGGTGTATTTCGGATCCGTTTAAACACATGGAGCTTGTTTTCCTTATATGTGCCTTGTTAAAACTTTAAAAATCTTCTTGTCCAAATGTTTTTGGCAGATTTGGCGCAAACATTCTTTGGGTTACCCTATACCAAGATTATTTAATTATTATGATCTGTTCAAAAGGATGGCCATCAGGGGCTGGCTTTGGTTTCCTCATATGTTTAAATTTTAAACTTAAAATATCTTCCTGTCCAAAAGTAGTGGACAGATTTGAAAATAAGTTAGCAAATGTTTCTTGGGTGACCCTCTTCTAACTTCCAAGATTGTTCAAATCATTCTGATCTGTTGGGAAAAAAGGCTTCCATAGTGCAGGGCTTGTTTCCTTTATATGTATATATAGTGAAAACTTTAAAAAACTTATTGTCAAAAGTAATAGGCCTTATTTTGAAATAACCTGGTACAAGTGTTTGCTTTGGTGGCCCTTTACCAAGACTGTTGAAATCATTCAGATTTGTTGAATAGCATGGTCACCAGGGTTCTTTGTATGCATAGAGTTCGAATATTGAAAACTCTTTACTGTGCTATAATAAATCAGGTGAGCGATCCAGGGCCATCATGGCCCTCTTGTTTCAATTATAGTGAAATTGCACTTCTATTTGTCTAGCTATGACCAGTTTTGTACCAGACTTCTTTGAAGCATTTGAGTCATAGAATAGCTTATTAGGGAAAAGGTTAAAAAAGTTTGGTTTGTTACCAAAAACTTAACCCTTAATTCCCTGATAAGTAAAAGTCCAATTGAAGTTAATAAAAAGAAGTTGAAAACAGTATGAGAAAAGGTGAAAAGGCGTCTGCATTTTGGAAAGGGTTAAATAGTATGATATATCTACATATCTGCGGGGGATATCAATTCTACGAATTTGCTTGTTATACAAGTATCTGGAGCGATATATCTTTTAACCCTTTCAGTTTGAGAAAAGAGTATATCAGTTATTTGCAATGTAGTGCAGAATCAGGGTCTGCCTTGTCATATATAAATGCTTTGCAGAATACTGCCGAAAACATATGTTCAAAAAGTGATTAATACGTTTGGGAAATTCACCACTGAACAGGTTAACGTATTGTACCATATTTTATTCTAAATGTTTGACCACTATACCATACCTCTCCCTCTATGTTGTTATTGAGGCGAAAATTGTTTACTGGGTGGCCTTTTCATAAGTTTTATTATGCCCCCTTCGAAGAAGAGAGGTATATTGCTTTGCATATGTCGGTCCGTCCGTTCGTTCTGGTGACCAAGTACTTTGGTGACCGAGTACTTTGGTGACTGAGTACTTGTGGGGTGTGGTGTTCTCCTAAAGCCCACGCACCACCCTTATAAAGATACTTAGATAAAAAAAAAAAAAATTATAACGGGTATTTAATTTGCATATTTATGTTATTCATTCCGTAAAACGGAGTTAATTACGGAATGAAAAGCATACTTGTGGGTTGCATCCCACAAGTTTGAAACAAAAGAAATAACCCCACAAATACACTTCATGGGTACGTCCGACCGTCTGTAGACCAAAGCTTGTCCAAGTGATAACTCAACAATGCCTAGACCTATGGTCCTCAAACTTGACTTGGAGGTTGGGCCTGACCAGTAAATGATCCCTATTTTTGTTAAGGTTACTTGGTCAAAGGTCAAGGTCACAGTGACCTTGAACGCGAAAATCATTTTTAACCTTGTCCGAGTGATAACTCAACAATGCCTTGACCTATGGTCCTCAAACTTGACGTGGAGCTTGGGCCTGACCAGTAGATGAACATAATGTTTGACAAACATCTCTTGTTTATACTTGTTTGCCTTTCTGAATATTAAGGATAAGTTTATTTAACAGTCCATATAAAATTTAAAGCCGAAGTTTCAGTTCGAACTATTTTATTATCTTTTCAGGCATAAATCTGTGGGAAATTAAGGTAGTATAATCATGGATAGATATCCACTTGGAATCGGTTTTTTTTCGTTATAATTCAGAATTCGAGCAAGCGGCTGTTTTTTGCTTAGAAAAGGCATTTGAGTTTACCTCTTGTAAGCCTAAAACTTTTATTTTTGATGAAACAGAATTTCTACAGTTATTGCAGTACTGTGCGACTTTTAAAACTGAAGTGAATGTAATCAAAGAAATTCAGATGGACAATGTTTTTGTTTTGTAGTTTGTTTCTGATAAAGTAATGGTTTTTAGATCACCTTTTGTGCTCAAGGTGAGCTATTGTGATCGGTCACTGTTCGTCTGTCGTCCGTTCACAATTTCACAAAATCAACATTTCCTGCTGAACCATTGGATAGAGTTTGATCAAACTGGGCTAGAATGTTCCTTATATGAAGTTCTTTCACTAATTGTCATTATCGCTGAAAGTGTCTTAAATAGCCAATTCTCAGGTGAGCGATCCAGGACCTCATGGTCCTCTTATTTAAAAAACTTCTTGTCTGAAAACCACAAGGCCTAGGTCTTCCAAATTTGGTATGTAGGTTCACCTGGTGGACCTCTACCAAGAATGTTCAAATTATACCCCTGGGTCAAAGATTTCACTTGATTTACAGAGTCATATAGGGAAAAACTTAAACATAAATCTTGTATGAAACTACAAGGCCTTGACCTTTGATATTTCATATGTAGCTTTATCTGATGGATCTCTATAAAGATTGTTCAAATTATATCCTTGGGGTTAAAAGTTGCATTCAAAATCTTCATATCTGAAACTGTATCCATGGGGCCAAAATTTACCCCAACCTAGACTCATATTGGGAGAAACTTTAAACATCTTCTTGTCTAAAAGTAGAAGGGGCCCTTGTCTTTGATATTTGGTATGTAGCTCCATCTAGTGGGAATCTACCAGTTTTTCCAAATACTGGCCCCATCTGGGACTGTCACTATTTTATTCAAAAAATACCTTATGAATATTAATTAACTGAAAAACTAAAGAAATAGCCTATGAATCTATGACATTTTTGCTATACCACACAGTGTATATTTGGGTCTACAACATCCTAGTAGCAAACGGAGCAGACCCAAATCAGACAAGTGCTGATTTATATCGACTCTGTATCAAAAGGTGTAAATACTTTCACACACACACACATATATATATATATATATATATGAGTATGTGGAGTAGAGAGTTAATTTCATTATATTCTCTGAAAAAAACTATAATTCATGTACACCAAAATCTTTATAAATCTTTACTCAGTTTTCTGAGCCAATATATTGCATTGTGCTGTTCACTTCTAGAATCTGCAGTCTTATAATTTTCTGTTAGAATATCAGAAGAAGTTTAAAGGGCAAGGTTACTATGGCCTTTATTTCCCAAGAAACATGGCTATTGATTTATTTAATGGAAGCCTTTTTAGCTCACCTTTGCACGAAGTGCAAGGTGAGCTATCGTGATCACATTGTGTCCGGCTTCCGTGCGTCGTCAACATGTGCCCTTGTTAACACTCTACATTTTGCATTCGATCTTCATAAAAGTTTATCAGAACATTCATCTCTATCAAACCTTGGACAAGTTCGAAACGGGGCCATATGAGGTCAAAAATTAGGACACTAGGTCAAATTGATGGGAAATCTTAACTCTGGAGGCCACATTTTCAACTTGAGCATGATGAAACTTTATCAGAATGTTGAGCTGAATGATATCTAGGCCAAGTTTGAATATGGGTCTTGCCGTGTCCAAAACTAGGTCACTAGGCCAAATTGAAGGGAAATCTTGGATGCTGCATATTTTGCTTCAGCAGCTTGAAATTTTGTCATTTCGGGTATAATAATATAGACCAGAGGTCAGCCTCTATCAGATTCCTTCAAGCCATGTTAATTGGTAAAAAAAACATGGCCGCCAGGGCGTGGGGCTGTTATGCTGTATATGGCTTCTATGAAGATTTTAAAAATCTTCTCCTCCTAAAGAATGTGGCCGTTTGTTTTGACTTATGGCAGTGGAGCAATAACGACCCTCTTGGGCCTCTTGTTTAAGTTAAATGTAATAAAATATGTTCTGAGTTCATGTGTTTCATGTTGTTATTTCAAACATCAGTTTAATTTCGGAAGTTAAGTAATCGTTAGCAAGCTAGCAAAGTGTTGTCTGCTCGAATGTTAAGTCTTCAAATTTTAAAATACCAACTATATTCTCTTTATCTGCAAAAAGCACCATCTGAGTGTCAAACATTTTAGGTCCTGTTAGGATGCGTTACTTGGTGTCAAGTCTTGACCAAAACTGTTTGCGAATGTTAGCAAAGATTTGTCCTTCGCATACTAAAGATTAAAAAAGGCAAACATTTGCCCAATTGTAATTTCGCAAATGCCATATTTATACTCAACACACTCTGATATACCTTTGATACTGATGAATTTTCAGTTTGCAGCAAATTAACCAACTAATCACATGGTGTCTGATTCAGTAACCAGTTCTTATTTACATCTTAGTATTGCAACAGAGGATATGTATTGATTGACTGACTGACTGATTGGAATTTAATGCTGTTTTCAACAGTATTTCAGTCAAATCAGGGCTGTCGGTTCCCCTGTCTATGTGTTTCCTGGCTTTCTCACACCTGTATACTCCATACAACTTTCTTCCCAAGCAACTGGCTGCTTTTCCACTTAGATTATTTTAGCCAGATGAGATATAAAACATCAGCAATAAATGTTTTAAATGAGACAGACTTGTTATAAACATGAACATACTACTGGTTTTGATATGAGTCGGGAACAGAGTGTGTTAAAATAATCCGTCCACAGCATAACTGCTACATGCACCAAACATTAAAAATGTTTTGCAAATATTCCATCTATATTCTCTTTTTTCGATTATTGTGAGGACACTTGTCCATACAAGAATATGCGACAAAGAGAGAAAACACTGTCCACACAGATTTATAATCTCTCATTTGTCTTGAGGTGACATGACCTCACTTTGGGTAAAAAAAAAGAGAGCGAAAACTATTATGAGGACATGAAGTCCACAGCGTGTCTCTCATTTGTGTTAATAAATGTATGCAAGGCTACCACGGTATAGGTGTGAGTATAGCATACTTAAAAACGCAGAGTATCCTTCAAGTTTACTTCCGCATATAGTTACGTTGCTGTACGATGTCACAGGTTAAAATATCGGCTAGTGTTCACCATTTCCAAATTTGAATATTTTCTTCATTTTTCAGGGCATATTTCGTAACTTATCCGTGTATCTTGATAAGTAAGCACGTACAAACCACCTAAACCACCTTATCTGATATATAACTGATATATATAATATACTCATCAAACCCACTCTCAGAATTAACATACATATTAACCATTCTGATCATGTTCTGAACTGTGTGCAAAGGTATATGCATTACTATGAAAAACATGCAATTTCACCAACAATAAGTGTGTATTAGTTATGTCAACATGTGTGTTTTCACGAAACAAATCTTAACTTCGGTGAGACAGTGGTGCAGTGGTAGAACGTCGAAATCTCTCACCAAATGTCCCAGGTTCGAATCCCATCATGAGCGGGTTCTGCCTATCGCACTTTTCCACACAGACGGCGCGAGTAATGGTTATGTCTCCGGAAAGCAGACATCGAGCGTGAATAATATAAGCTGAAAGTTTGTTTCGCAATAAATGTAAAGTAAATGAGTTCAAACCAAACTTGGGTGAAAAGTCATGTATGTCATTATATTATATACATTGACAAAATATAACATCATGTCAATATTACCGAGTAATACAAATCGCGAAGATATTGTACAAAGATCACTATAAGGTCAACCATGTCGAGTAATAAATTATTTAAATTAAAACAAATATTTATAATAAGTGAAGCCACGCCACACAAAGTCGACCTTAAGGATTGTGTGATCAGTGAAGATCTAGATCAGCCTACTCGTCTGCGCACCTTGATCGGGGTCTTTCTTTGTTGTACAATACTCGATTCGGAAACTATACAAAGCGTAGAGTGATTTGTTAGTTTTATCTAGACCAAGCTTTTAAGAAGCGAAACCATATTGGTAACAACTGTTTTCCATTTCTCCAAGTATGACAATTATGACGAAACTAAATGGAAAATTTGATTAATAAGATCGGATGGACATCACTGTGGAAAATAAAAGAATTTAATCTTTTCGAGAAGTTCCCCTTTTCCTACCATGTTTTCCAACGATGTCTAATTCAAACAAAATTTCTACCATGGAACATACTAACCAATTTAGAGCAACGCGTTCCTAGAACAGTTGTGTTGTTTGTCACCGCCAGATGTTTCTCCGAGGTAGTTGCCTTGTAGTTAAAAAACACGGCGTCTATATTAAATGATTTCAAGCTTGAAATATGAGCCGAATTACGAGAAAACCAACAATGTGGACTCTACGTAAAATATCGACCCGGATTAGCCAAAGCGTGCCGTGCAGGCTAACCCGGACAGATACGTTTCGCCTCCTGTGGAGTTTCTGTTTCAGGAATCGTTACTCTATACCTATATCCCCCTGAGACGGAACGTTTCGGCCCGGATGCACGGATGCCGCGGATTTTGTGCACGGATTGCACAGGCTGGTCTTGGTCGATACATTACGCAGAGTTCATAATATTGGTTTTCTCGTGGAACGGCTTATACTTTTTTTTTTTTTCGTTTAACAGGAATTACACTTCGCAAATGTACGTTGTCGATATTGTATTATCTTATGTCTTTCCCTTAACGTAATAACAGCAAATGACGCTTGAAAACAATTCGGATAAGAGAGAAGTTAGCTAGTTCTGTTTTATAAACTATTTTGAGCTTTCTATATAAATAATAATACCAATTGCTCAAGTACTTTAAAATTTATTGTATGTTTGAAAAAACAGACCTACCTGAAATATATTAACTAAACGGATAAACCCTTTTTCAAATCGGCCACAAGTATAACAATCTGACCGAATTACACTCTACTTGAGTGCAATTGATTTAAAAAGTCTGATTTCTTTCCGATCTTTCATACAACTAGGAAGTAACACGTCTATTGGATGTGTTTATCTGTGGTGCTAAAAGTGGACATTGTGAATTGTGTTTTACTTACAATTTGAATGGATTTTATTCTTAAATAATATAAAAGAGTTTTCATTACTTTACAAATTTATCAAATGTCGTCTTTATCAGGGAAAGGGTTATATTAATCAACATTACGTTACAATTACGTCAGTTTGTGTGAAACTTTCCGTACAAGATGTCTGCTAGATACCTGTGTTCAGAACGGAACTATTTCATCGGGATTGCTGTGCTGTTATTACTGCAGTTAACAACAGGTTGGTGTTCTTACTTGACTGTATTAACATTGGCCAGTTTTCGTCAACCATCCTTAATATCCTTGTTACTCTAAATTAACATTCACAAAGTATTCTGATGAGGTAAAGCAATAAAGTATATTAACGTCAGTTATAATGTGTCGGTTATATCACGCCGTTTACCGGTTTAGGTACTAATGACACAACCAAGTCAGTCATAATGTGAACCCCATAAACCTGAGCCAAGGATGGAACGCCATTACCACCATTTTTAAAGTATTTTGTATGACTCGACCGGGGATCGAACCCGCAGCCTCCCACACCGAAGCAGACACACTACTACAATACACGGCGGCGCTGTTAATGTTTTGAAATTCAGAACATATTTTTTCCTCGAATATAGGAGCGTAAAACTAGAATTCACCTATAATTGATGGAGAATTCTGAGTGGTATCCTGACATAAGCGTGCAAAGGATATATTATGACAGAGAAGCTCCCCTTAGATAAGAGGAAAAGTGTTTTATTTTGACAAAAAACCCAACGCGAACTGTGATTTCGTTTTATTAAAACCCATCAGATCGTAGAGAAACGCAGTTGTATTGATCAAAGCTTTAGATATAATATTAAGTTCACAAATACTGATCGAAAAGGTTAGACCATTTTTTTATTGGTTTATATTTAGGAGATAACGAGCTAGATACGAGAAATGCAAATAAATCGGGTAGAGTGAGTGCGTTGGAGTGGTTCTATCGTCTCTCATTGTGCTTATCGTATGACTTACTCTATCTCTACCTGTTCATTAAACGTAATATCACCATAGGCATTTGTGGTTTTGCAGATAAGCCAACTCTTCCTTGTATAAATCAAAGTACTCACGAGTACTAAAAGTTGGATTCACATAACAAAAACGAAGATTAAACAAATTAAAGATGTTGAACGTACAAAGAAACATGCGGAAAATGATAAGCATCGATATTCTGCAATCTTTGTTTCGTTTACACACTTACAACATAAAATAAGAAACTGTTTAAATTGATAGAAATGTATATTGAATTTGTTTGGGAGTTTTAGCATAAAAATCTTCAAATCAGGAAATAAAAATGCGAAAAAGTATCAACTCCAATTGATCATATAACCATGACACAGTACACAATAATATTTCTTTGTTAACATACGACGTAAAACCTTGCATAGGAGAAAGTCGCTTTACTCTGCTGAATGAATCATAAATTCCTATGATTTTGAGTGACTTTATAATTTAACTTCTATTTTATATCTATCGGGTAATATTTATTTATCCAAAAAGCTGACATCTGATCCTTCCGCCAATACTGAACATTTTTTCAATGTATGCGACTCGGGTGTCTCCGGCAAGTTCATGTTTTCGTTTAATAAACACAATTATCTAAATCAGAACCATGAATATTAGTGTTTTCAACAGTTACTGCGTCATAACGAAGTTATTCACACATGACGTTTGTCTATTTTGAGTATTCAATGAGAATTGGTAAACTATTTTACAGTGCGCACACTTTTGTTTTGTCGACTAAAAACGTTTTGACCGCAATAGTCCGGTTAAATTGCTTAAAAAAGCACAACTTGATGGAGAGACATAAAACTCGCGTAACGCTACAACATCATGATAGTATGACGAATTACAAAACCTATTCCCTTCGGCCATCTCATGCATTTCGTTTGAATGGCAAACATGGGCATTCTCTGTTATTCAGTAGTGTAATGGACGTGGTCTTTTACACAGTTTATCTAACAGAGTAATACCCAACCTATACAGGTTCCATATTAATACCATAAAGTGAAGATAATTGTGTACGCACGCTTACCTATACAGAGTGCACAAGAAGGAATCATTAGTGCATTTAGAATTCTTCCTTTGTTAATCTCCAGGGGATACCGATCAGTAACCGACGGTACCATTTGACAATTGCGGTAACCATCGGTTCCCAATTTTTGGAATAAACTTTAACGGAATTCTGCTTTTGCCGATGGTATGGATCGAACAAAGTTTTATTGTTCAGAATCATCTGTCAAACTCGGTGAAAACACCATTTGCTTCCTCGAAATTGAGACTACGTCCCAATATTTAATCAAAGCACTGAAAGTGCTGACGGCCTGGGGACTGCAGGAAGGTTGGCGAAGTAGGGAAAATGTGAAAGGAAATAACAATTACAGGCTTATGTTCATGTATTTATTGTTAAGAAGTTGAAAGATCAAATCAAAAATAGTAAATATTATGAAACAGCCAATTTGAAAATAGGAGGACCTTGTTGGCACACTATCGCTTACCTGAGTACAAGAGCTCACAAGTACATACATTTAAGACATGAAGAATCAAAGGCAAATTTGAAAGGAGGTTTAGGCAAAATCCTTTGAAGTTTCGGCCTTATTATATTGAGAAATAGGCCAATGTTAAATCAACTTCAATCAAGTAGGAATAATTTTCTAAACCATGTACTAGACTGAGAGAAATTGTTTGATCAATGCAAAGCTCATCTAGACAATTATTCTGACAACTATTCAAAATGCAACCTCCAGAGTGTTATCAAGATTTTCCTTCGTTTAGCCTAGTGACCTATATTTTGTTTAGCTGATATGACCCATACTCGAAAATGGACTAGATATTATCAATACAAACATTCTGACAAAGTTTCAAGCTGCTGAAGCAAAGAATGCGGCCTCCAGACTATTAACAAGATTTTCCTTCAATTTTGCCTAGTGACCTAGTTTTCAACCCAGTATGACCAATATTCGAACTTGGCCTAGATATCATTAATATAAACATTCTGACTAATTTTTTAAAAATGTGGCTTCTACAGTGTTGACAAGATTTTCCTTCAATTTGGCCTAGTGACCAAGTTTTTGAACAGACATAACCAATATTCAAACGTGGCCTACATATCATCCATACATAGTTCTGAAACAGTTTCAACATGTTCAAGTTAAAAATGCAACATCCGGAGTGTTAACCAGATTACCTTTCAATCTGGCGTAGTGACCTAGTTTCTGAACCAATATGACCACTAAATATCATTCAGACTAAATTTCAAGCTGCTAAAGCAAAAAATGCGTCCTCTAAATTGTTTACAAGATTTTCCTTCAATTTGGCCTAGTGACCTAGTTTTTTGACCCGGCATGATCCATATTCGAAATTGGCCTAGAAATCATTAAGATCAACATTCTGACCTAATGTTAAACTGCTAAAGCAGAACATGCGGGTTGTAAAGTGTTAACGAGATTTTCTTTCAATTTGGTCAAGTTACCTAGTTTTTTAACAGACATGACCAATATTCGAACTTGGCCTACATATCATCAAGACAAACATTCTGATACAGTTTTAACATGCTCAACGTAAAAATGCAGCCTCCAGAGTCTTAACGAGATTTCCCTTCAGTTTGGTCAACTGACCTAGTTTCTTACCCAATATATCCCATATTCGAACTTGACTTAGATAGCATTAAGAAAAACATTCTTACGAT
This sequence comes from Serripes groenlandicus, assembly GCA_031761405.1. NCBI lineage: Eukaryota > Metazoa > Mollusca > Bivalvia > Cardiida > Cardiidae > Serripes > Serripes groenlandicus. The sequence goes on from JASEVX010000001.1 coordinate 217,663,961, forward strand.
AATGCCGTTAATACCTCCACAGCGCTTGCGGGCACCCGCAAAGCGCAATCGGTTGCCAGGTTGAGTGATAGGATGGCGTTTTCACTCTACAGCTACAACTTAGTTGTTGGTGCATTGCTCGCTGAAGAGGAGAGGTATTGTCTCATTCACTTCACTGACACTCTCCTTCTCCGTCAGTCATCCCATCTTTAATAGGGCATCTTGTAGAACTGCTATTCTGACACTTATGTGATAAACTGTATATTAACTTGTTACCTTCCGTGGATGATCTGATGAATGATGCGATGAGCCGGCTTTCATAACCTGCGAGCCATAGTGAGTGGTCGGTCAATGTCGCCCGATATCCGGCCGCTCTTTCAGTGGCGTCTAGATTGTCTTGGTAGTCCAACATTTGGCCCGACATTCGCCCGATATGTGTGATGCCCGACCGGATATCGACCAGGCATCAGCCGATTAATGTGCGATGAGGTTTGTTTTAGGTCCGAGTTCAACATAATTCGATGCCCGCGAAAAGACGCGAAGGATTCCACCCGAAAATATTTAGAAATCCGCCGAAAACTACTCTCAAACCTATCCAAGGTAATTGTGACTGGGGTTTAAGTGATACTAAGTAGGTAACATTTTTAATTCATAAATATGCTTTTGAAAACAATATAAATCTGCAGCTGAAGACTTTTGAAAACATAAAGGTTGATATCCATATCTCTATGTGCAGACATAAGGCACATTCCTGAAAGCATTTTCTTCGTCATCGATGATCGTTGAAATTCTTTCTTCGAACTCGCAACTTCTCACCAAAAATGTGATCGCTATCCAACGAATTGTGTGGACGTTCGGATCGCTTGACTCCCTTAATCAAGTCGTCAATCGTTGACTTGTCGGTAAGATAAGGTTGATACACCATCCCATTTATTCCTACAGCACCCGATTTACACCCCGAGAGGCAGGTCCTCCCTTATGAAGTTTACCGACTCGACGTTAAGTGCTATATCAGTTGGCGTTTAATTAAATAACAGATTGATAAATAAAATTTAAAAGTTTAATTAAATAAATAAATTGCATCGACATGAGATGGGTTTCTTTGGATATTACAAAAAAAAAAGATTAGATAGTGGAGCTGGGAAAGTCGAGGGGCTTGGGGGTGGGGTGGGGCACGGGGCCCTACGGGTCCTCGATATACCTGCTTCGCACGGGCCCCCTGGTCGTACCCCCCCCCCCCCCCCCCCCCCTCCCCACCCCCGTAAATCTATCCGCCGCTTTATTTATCACGAGACCTTTTTGTACTTTTCCGTTCCACTTCGCGAAAGTTAATAAGGTTACAATACACCAATAAAAATCCTTCTATGTTTCCATGTAAGTCGTTCAGTTTCAGTTCTCGATTGTCACACTTTCTAAGCGTTTCTCATGTAGAACACCATATATCATTGAAAAGAGTTACCTCCTAGCTTTAAAACAATCCAAAGAAAATGTTGGGTCATGCATTATGCAAGAAAGAACTCACCAGGCGAAAATGGTAACCGTCATTTTGGACCAAATTGGGCCAGGACAAACCGGTGTTTAGCATTCTCTACTTTCACTTTCAAACAAGGTCAAAATAAAAAAGTTATCAAATCAATCATTTCCAGTGCATCCTATACACATTCACAATGCATTTAAAGTCAATGTCATATAATCAATACAGTCTAGTGATTGTATACACTCATTGCTACGCATCCAAAGGTTTTTTTAGTGACTATATTAGATCAGCAAATCAGCGGATGTATTTAGCGTAATTTGACCATAAGCTTTCATATTTGACCTCTCGGCGCATTCATTTCTAAAACATGTCTTAAACCTATATTGGAAAACTCAAGCCTTAAGTTTTTTACTGATGTTCCAACAACATTATAATGATCTTTTTTTTTGGAGATTTTAACCTTTTAAATGCAGTTTTGTTGAATCCATGATGATCTAGTTTTCTCACGCATGCGTTGTTGGGTGTGTACAGCAATTGGCAAGCTGCCAATTCCAATAAATAGTTTTACTACTATGACCATATCTTTCCTCATAACTAACCTCGACATTCACGCAATACTGCTACTTCATCTTTTAATAGGATTTAATTTATTGGAGTTTAATGCTGTTTTCAAGAATAATTTAGTCACATTACGGCTGTCAATCCACATTATCATGTGTTTCCTGGCTTTCTCACACCAGAAATCCACCCAACAAACTTTCCAAGCACCTGGTTGCTTTTTTCACATAGACTATTAGCACAATATTGTGGAAGACAGACGATGCTTGTCACAGTGTCTTTAGTCAATCGTCGAAAAGAATATTGGCCGAGCTGGAGTTCGAATTCACAACACCTTGATTGTCAGCCCTCGTCCCTACCGACTTACATACCGTAGCTCAGAACATTTTAATGAGAAACGACGGATCAGGCACATAAGGGACTATCTTTAAACTAACATAAGAAGAAAATCCATATAAAAGTGCATACGTTCTAGGTTAAACGCAATTGCTGAATGCCTCACAATCAGTTTATTGTTACATTCCTACTTTTTCATAAACATTTGCATGATATTTGTATCTTTGGAAGCCACCGAGACAAAATACTACCAAGCTCACTCGACTTGTAGTATTCGGTTGAGTATGGTAAACAACAAACTGCCGATTCGTTTGCCGAAGTTTACCGAAGTCAACCAATGGCTACCATCGATACCCATTCGTACTAAATGTCAGAAGGAAGATTATGAACGCACTAATCTATTAATTTCAGCATCCACTAGGACTGAATGAATCCGCTGTGTTTGATCGCAGGGCAACACAAAATATACAAGCATTTTTGACATTGAACATGACATTAAAAAATGAAATGGAGAAGGATGAAATGCTGAAGAAAGTATGGTAAATGTTGATGATGCGACCCCCTATAACAGGGGAGATAATCTCATCCGGTCCGATCAAGATGCACATATTGTATATTTATCAATAGTTATCTCCCGTACTATGTACAGTTTTAATCTAGTACAATTACTTTTAAGATATTTTCGTTAAATCATGAATACAGGGATTTTCTTTAATTATCTCACATAAATGAAGGGAATTTCTTTAATTAAAAAATAAAGTTTAATTTCAAGTAAAATATACCACAATTTGTTTTAAGTAGAATGTCAAGGCTAATGTAATGGATGACAATTACAATCGACATAATGCATTCATTTCATGTCAGGTATTGTTACATTTTGGTATAAAGAGGTTAGCCTGTACATGGAGCTTACATTGCAAAGAGTAAACATCTAGCCCCAAGATATGTTGTAGAAAAGCTTGGATACTATGTGCATGAATAGCAAAAGACATTCCAAAATACACCTTCTATAGAATTATAGAATTAAGCACAAACAATGTCAATTCATAAGCTAAAAAGGAACCATTTTGAGAATTTCGGACGTAAAATGACTTGAACTTGAACTTAAATAGTTCATTGTTGTTACATGTATGACAAATTGCATTGCCTATCTACATCAAGCAAATGCCGAGTCAGATTCTTGAATGTATTAAATAATACAATTTTGTTTATAAAATACTAATTTTCTTTCTTTTTTGACAAAAAACATTTTCCAGTCTATCTATTTCGCTTTTGACCATATGTCCCTCATTTATATGTCGGATGAAAATAGAAATGCTAACTTATATGGCATTGGATCACATTTGTTATCTTTATACTTACCTGAAATATAGTGTTTTGCTCTAATTACAAAGATACACCTTTTCGTAGCAACTAGTGTGTGTATAGCTTGAACATACGTTATTTTTTAAATCACTGCTAGACATTCGCAATAAGACTTTGCGTATAATAACATACTAATAGTTGACAGATAAAAATGTTCACAATGTATAGTATTTACAATGTTACTACATGAGCATTGGGGTCTGCATTCGATTTGATAAATACATATCGTAAGAGGTATACGTGTTTTTCCAATGTAAAATGTTCAAATAGGTTTTTCAAATCCTTTAAACTAGGTGGCACAACAACATCAAGCCCAGATACTACACACAGCAATTCGACAAACAGCCACAAAACTCCATCGTTCAACGGTTCGCTAAGTAACAATGATACTTCGTATAGTAGTGCAATAACAGGACCTCCTTACAGCAGCCCCACTACAACCGATAATACTTCTGACAACAGTATGACATCAAGCCCTGCTACTCCTTACAGCAGCCCCACTACAACCAATAATACTTCTGACAGCAGTATGACAACACACCCTGCTACTACTTACAGCAGCCACACTACAACCAATAATACTTCTGACAACAGTATGACAACAAACCCTGCTACTTCTTACAGCAGCCCCACTTCAAATAATAATACTTCTGCCAGCAGTTTGACAACAAGCCTTGCTACTCCTTACAGAAGCCCCTCTACAACCAATAATACTTCTGGCAACAATATGATAACAAGCCCTGCTACTCCTTACAGCAGCCCGAGTACAAACACTAATACTTCTTGCAGCAGTATCACAACAAGCCCTGCTACTCCTTACAGGAGCCCCGCTACAACCAATAATACTTCTGGCAACAATATGATAGCAATCCCTGCTACTCCTTACAGCAGCCCGAGTACAAACACTAATACTTCTGGCAGCAGTATGACAACAAGCCCTGCTACTCCTTACAGCAGCCCCGCTACAACCAATAATACTTCAGGCAGCAGTATGACAACAAACTCTGCTACTCCTAACAGCAACCCCACTACAACCAATAATAATTATGGCAGCAGTATGACAACAAGCCCTGCTACTCTTTACAGCAGCCCCACTACAAACCATAATACTTCTGGCAGCAGTATGACAACAAGCCCTGCTACTCCTTACAGCAGTCCGACTATTAACAATAATACGTCTGGCAGCAGTATGACAAAAAGCCCTGCTAATCCTTACAGCAGCCCCAATATAACCAATAATACTTCTGGCAGCAGTATGACAACAAGCCCGGCTACTGCGTATACCAGCCCTACTTCAACCAATAATAAGTCTGGCAGCAGTATAACATCAGGCCCTGCTACTCCTTACAGCAGCCCCACTACAACAAATAATACGTCTGACACCAGTATGACAACAATCCCTGCTACTCCTTACAGCGGCCCCAGTACAACCAATAATACTTCTGGCAGCAGTATAACAACAAGCCTGGCTTCGCCTTACAGCAGCCCTACTACAAACAATACTTATTGTGGCAGCAGTATGACAACAAGCCCGGCTACTCCTTACAGCAGCCTCACTACAACCAATAATACTTCTGACAGCGGTATGACAACAAGCCGTTCTACTCCTTACAGCAGCCCAGATACAACCAATACTAATTCTGGCAGCAGTATGACAACAAGCTCTTCTACTCGTTACAGCAGCCCCACTACAACCAATAATAATCCTGACAGCGGTATGACAACAAGCCCGGCTACTCTTTACAGCAGCCCGACTACAAACAATAATACTTCTGCCAGCAGTATGACAACAAGCCGTCCTACTCCTTACGACAGCACCACTACAACCAATAATAATTCTGATAGCGATATGACATTAAGCCCTGTTACTCCTTACAGCAGCCCCACTACAGCCAATAATAATTCTGTCAGCAGTATGACAACGAGCTCTGCTACTACCTACAACAGCAATACAACAATCAATGCTATTTCAGCCACAACAACATCAGGCCCGAATACGACGTACATCAGCTCGACAACAATCCAAACGGTATCGGTTAGTAGTACTACACCGATCCCTAATAGCAAGTCCAGCAGTATGATAACAAGCCCTGTAAATATAACCAACAGTATGACAACAAACACGACATCAATCACTGATACTTCGTACAGCAGTATGTTAATAAGCCAGTTTACGTCGTCTGTCAGCAGTACAATAACTAGCTCCGATACCTCGTTTAGCAGCACGACATCAGATCCTGTAACTTCATACATCAGTACGACAGCTAGCACACCTACTTCGGACTACACTACGACAACGACAACAAGTCCTGTAACTTTGTACAACATATCGACAAGTCCTATTACTGTATACACCCGTGCAACATCTAACCAGACTAGTACGGACGAAAGTGCAAGAACATTGCCTAGCAGCACAACAACATACCCTGATACCTCGGACGGCACTACAATCGGTTAGTTTAAAATACCTTATTATACCATGCATATTCTCAATTTCTTTTCAGTCCTTTAATAACTTTTGTCTTAGATTTATACTAATATAATTATGTGTCTTCATATATACATCACGTGTTGTGTGTTTCACGTGGACTGTTATTTATATAGTAGAATTACTCTCTAACAATTTGAAGTGTTTGTATACAGTTTTAGATAACTTTGTATATGTATATATTTAAATGTTCATTAAGAAATAATATCATCCAAGACTACCTTTATTTTGGTTTTCACGGAAATTACTTCCAAAATGAGTTTCCACGAAAGCAATAATACATTTTTAAACACAATCATAGATTCTTAAAAGAAAGTTATGGTGATGTACAAATGTATGAATGATTTCTACCGTAGCTAGTCTTGCGTCAATAACGTGGACATTAGGACTATCAATTAGTTATATCAAATCAACATGCACTGTCATGGCACAGAGGCCCACAGGGAAGACGGACATGCCCAACTGTGCAGCCTCTATAAATAAAGTCTTTATTATTATTATTATTATTACTACTATTATTATTATTATTTTAACCACAAGTCTGGTATTTTGTTTTAGATTGTGGCAAATATAAAAATATATCAATTGGCGCCGTATGCTATACAAGTACATCTGTTAATGCAACGGTGACGTACATCTGTCACATTGGCTATAGACTAATCGGAACTTACACGAATGATGTTATCTAATTGCAGCTGAGAGTTGTTATGTTGAAATGAAATAGGTTTCTTGATAGCAATGTTATATTCTCTAAAGGTGATATAATGATACGTTTGATAGTATTGTTAGTACATTGTGTCAATGTAATTAAACTAAAGATTATCACGCATGTTAAATATTCATACTAAATCATTTCTTTCTGAAAAACGACATTATTGTATCATAACAGACTTATAACCATTTGAGAGAGATTACTTTTCAGTTGTTGATGTTTGGCTTTTTCAGACTGTGGTCATCCCTTGAATATAACGAATGGCATGGTATATTATACAATTACAACCTTCAATGCAACGGTTACATTTGTATGTGACATTGGTTATAGACTAATCGGAAACAACTCGAATACATGTGATGAGAGCGGCAGATGGATTGGTGATATTCCGGAATGTCAGTTAGTTGGTACGTCATAGCATTGCTATTATTATTTATTTAACCACAAGCTTTGACGTAATAACACCTATACATGAGGCATTAGTTATCATCTAATCGGAGAAAAACACTTCTTAATGAATTGATAATGGTATATGGATTTTTTATATTTAGAAATATCAGAAAGATCAATGGTTAGTTTCTGATACTATAAGGTATGATGTCACAACATTAAATGCAACACTCACGTATGTAAAACATTTTGCATTGGTTATTATCTAATTGCACCTTAGATTTGTTATGTTACAATGGGATACAATTAATGAAAGCAATCTAATGTTTTTGACGAAGAGAATGATAATTTCGATATTCTTGAAAGTAAATTGAGTTCTTTTCATTGGAATTAAAACGATCATGCATGCCAATATTTCATATCAAATCAGCACTAACTGCACTAATGACATTATTGATTCACATGTCTGAATAAAGACTTAAACATTATATGTGACAGATAACTTTGGAATTGTTAATAGTTGGCTTTTTCAGAGTGTCCACAGCCAACGAATATTATAAATGGCACCATATATTATACAAATACAACTTATAATGCAACGGTGACGTATACATGTGACATTGGTTATAGGCTTATCGGAAACAACACGAATAGATGTGATGAGAGTGGTACATGGGTTGGTGATACTCCAAAATGTCAGATAGTGGGTATGTAATAGCATTGCTTCCGAGCAATTGATGAACTACATCACAAATATATAATTTTATTTTTATATCTATTCTATCATTATTTTGTTATACTTTTGCCCTGTAATTGGCTGCGGCTTTAAGACAACCAGTAAACAGATCAAACAAATGGGGCTGCTCAAAAATGTCAATTGCTAGCCAAACAAAAGCCCAAATTAGGCATCAAAAACACAAATCAATAAATGGACTGTTCAAAATATTAATAGCAAGCCTAAATAATCCCAATCATGGTCTTCAATGTTGGTCTGAAACAAACATTCGCAGAGACATATCATGTTTTACATTGTTTACCAAGTATTTTACTCTGCCTTCTTGAGAGAGGAAGGTGCGTTTTAACAAACATTGCAGCAGAAACAAATTATTTACCACGAGGGATTTGAAAAAACGGTTGAAGTGTAGAAATAGCATCAATCATAAGAAATACCCGTGTGCAAACAAAACACTCACGAAGGCAGAGGCGAACAGAACCAACAATTGCTCACAATAACACGTTACTATCCATAATGGTTAGCCGTATTTATCTTTAAATGTAATACAATTAATGATAGCAATCTTATATTTCTTAAATTGAATCCGTCTCGTTGCAATCATGACGATCATGTATGCCGATATTTCATATCAAATCAACACTTACTGTACTAAGGAGATTGTAATATTAACACATATGAATAAAGACTTTATAATTATATGTCACAGATAACTTTAGAGTTGTTGATAGATGGCTTTTTCAGAGTGTCCGCAGCCAACGAATATTATAAATGGCACCATATATTATACAAATACAACCTTTGGTGCAACGGTGACGTATACATGTGAAATTGGTTATAGACTCATCGGAAACAACACAAATACATGTGATGAGAGCGGTTCATGGGTTGGTGATATTCCGGCATGTCAGATAGTGGGTATGTTACAGCATTTATGTTATTAATTATAATACCAGAATGTTTGACGTAGTAGTGACATGCGCATGAGACATTAGCTAGGATCTAATCGGAGAAACACGACTACATGTATTTATAATGGTATATAGTGTACTGAAAATCAGATATATCGTACTTGTGGGAAGTAGGTTTATGATATAATCAGCTTAATGTGAATCAGTCATACGACTGTATGTATTAAGAATGGTAAAAAAGTTGCTGATATTCAGAAATATCAGAAGGATTGATTGGATTATTTGATGTCACAACATTATATGCAACAGTTACATGTGCAAACCTTTTTAATTAGTCGTTTTCTAATTGCAGCTTAGAGTTGTTATGTTGAAATGTAATATATTTCTTGGTAGCGACATTATGTTCTTTATCAATGAGAAAGATGATCTGTATATTTGTATATGTAAATTGTAACCATTTCGTTAAAATGAAGGCCATAATGCATGAACAGTTTGCAAATCAAATCAACACTTCCTGTACTAGTTACATTATTTTATCCACACCATTGAACATATACATTTGTTTTGACAGATAACTGTACAGCTGTAGATGCTTGTTGTTGTTTTCAGACTGTGGATATCCAACGAATATAAAACATGGCACGTTATCTTATACAAAAACAACCGTTGGTGCAACGGTGACGTATTTATGTGCCATTGGTTATAGATTAATCGGAAACAACACGAATACATGTGATGACTGTCAATTGCATAACTATATTAAATGTTTTATGTCCGGTTTTCATTGTTTTACTAACATCAATACACTTAGAAAAAAGGAGTTTTACAACTGTGAAACCTGTTTATTAATTCGCCTGCCAACCAATTGCTATGTCGTTTGATACTATTCCATGACCTTGCGAATACGGTGAATTATTTTTGAACAGGACAACGGGAAAAAAACCGTAATAGTCACATTATTATGTTTTTATATTCACATATAAGAAAGTTGACTGTTAAATGAAATAGGTTAGAATACCAATGGAAATGATGGTGCATACTTACGGGCATAATGTGTGCATCTCATGCCTGAGATGAGTGAATTGCTAGGTCAAGCTTAACCGAGAACGGGGTTAGGAAGCTGATGTGTTATTTGTTTATGTAATCAGTTTCGGTCTCATTCGAATATTTACAAAAGTGCAAAGCGCAACGGTGGTGGGTGGCATATGTAAACATACAACAGTTTCTATTTACTAGCAGAATAACTTCATTTGAAGAGAATAATGAAATACTAGTGTGTTAAATAGCTGGGTTGGTGAAATTAATCATTATTCTTGCTACCAATGTTGTTTTCCGTAAAGAAAGCAATGGTTATGTATACGCTTTTTTGGTATTTGAAATAGTTCAATATAGTTAGGCCCTAGCTAAGCAGGCCAGTGTATAATTAAACGGTATAGTATACCAAAAAAGCGTAAATCCAACGGTGACATATACATATGACATTCATTATAACTTAATCGGAGACAACACGACTGTATGTGGTGTAAACAATACTTGGGTTTGTACGATAGTGGTTATGTACACAGTATTTCACTACTATTCACAACTTACGTTTTGCTAAAAAAAAAATGGTATCAGTATATTCATTTAATTTGTGTCACAATATTATTAATTCCGCTGTATAGAAGCGTTGAGAAGCGGACAATGAATTCGTCCGAAATTGGATTACATTTTGTTATTTTTCTTTTCTAGGGTCACTTTACTTGATGCATCTTATCTCTGGTTAAATATAGTTATATGATACGTTTAACGTACATGTGTGAGATAATTGAACCATTTGTTACTTGTAATTCGTTTTAAATAACAAGGTTTTGACTTAGATTTCTTAAGATAATATTGTGACCAATTAGTAAAAATGTTCACTGTATAATATATATTTATACCAAATGGACATTTACTGTCATATCGACATTGTTTCATCATTACAGTGACCGTTGTTGTTTCAGACTGTGGAAATCCTATTACTATAAAGAATGGCATGGTTAATTACACTAGTACAGTATTCAATGCAACTGCGGCATATACATGTGACATTGGTTATGAACTAATAGGAGAAAATATAACTACATGTGATTTGAATGGTACATGGATTGGTGATATTCCGGAATGTCAGATAATCGGTATGAAATAGCGTTACTGTTATTTATAAGAGGAAAATCACATTATAGCACTAAATAGTGACACATACATGTGACAATTTTAATGAACAAATCAGATACAAGATAACTCCATGTGATAAGCATGGTACATTGGCTGCTATTTCGGCATGTCAGAGAGTGGGTATACAATAGCATTTCTGTTTCTAATTATACTGTATCAACGTTATACACAACAGTGACAGACCGTCTCCGTTGATAAGTGGTTAGAATGTCCCCTTTGACAGTGGGAGATCACGGTTCGATTCCCCGAGAGGTCACACGAAAGAATTTAAAAATGTTGTAAATGTTTACCTCCTTTACGTGCTGCCTTGAGTTGATAGCATTTCCACTGATGCATTGTTGATGGAAATACAAGTAGCACTGGTAATTTACGCAGGGAACGCCGTGATATAACTGAAGAAATGCTGAAAGGTGCGTAAAAAGCACAGTCATTCAAGCAAAAAACACAACAATGAGATGTGTCATTTACGAAAATCAGACAGCATAACTACGTATGGAGATTGAGTGATTAACCAACATGTCAGAGAGTGCGTATGTTATGTAATTATTTAATGAGATAAGGTGTCAAATCAATAAACTAAACGATCACATGCATAAACATATAATGATTGTTATTATCCAATGGAAGACAGACCAGCTACATGGTGAGATAAAGGTACTTGATTGTGTATTCATCAATACGTCCGATAGTTGATATGTTAAAATGTAAAGTATTTCTTGATTACCATATCATCCATGAAATTATGGCAATGTAGAGATACTATGATGTCAATGTAATTGAAATCAAGATAATAAAATATGATTTTCATTCCTTTCAAATCAGCACTCATTGTACTAGTGACATTATTGTATCAACCCGACTGAAAACAATGTATCAATGTATATGTAACAGACTTTACAACTGTTGATGTGTTTTGCTGCTTTTAGATTGTGGACATCCTGAGAACATAAAAAATGACACGGTTTATTATACCAATACAACTGTTAATGCAACGGTGATATATACGTGTGACATTGGTTATACATTAATCGGAGACAACACGACTGTATGTGATGTGAACGGTACATGGGTTGGTGATATTTCTGAATGTGAGATAGTGGGTAGGTAACTAACAGTTCATTGCTATTAAATAACTGTCAATTGCATAACTATATTAAATGTTTTATGTCCGGTTTTCATTGTTTTACTAAAATCAATACACTTAGGAAAAAGGAGTTTTACAACTGTGAAACCTGTTTATTAATTCACCTGTCAATCAATTGCTATGTAGTTTGATACTATTCCATGACCTTGCGAATACGGTAAATTATTATTGAACAGGACAACGGGAAACAACCGTAATAGTCACATTATTATGTTTTTATATTCACATATAAGAAAGTTGACTGTTAAATGAAATAGGTTAGAATACCAATGGAAATGATGGTGCATACTTACGGGCAGAATGTGTGCATCTCATGCCTGAGATGAGTGAATTGCTAGTTCAAGCTTAACCGAGAACGGGGTTAGGAAGCTGATGTGTATTTGTTTATGTAATCAGTTTCGGTCTCATTCGAATATTTGCAAAAGTGCAAAGCGCAACGGTGGTGGCATATGTAAACATACAACAGTTTCTATTTATTAGCAGCATAACTTCATTTGAAGAGAATGATGAAATACTAGTGTGTTAAATAGCTGGGTTGGTGAAATTAATCATTATTCTTGCTACCAATGTTGTTTTCCGTAACGAAAGCAATGGTTATGTATACGCTTTTTTAGTATTTTAAATAGTTCAATATAGTTCGGCCCTAGCTAAGCAGGACAGTGTATAACTATAAACGGTATAGTATACCAAAAAAGCATAAATCTAACGGTGACATATACATATGACATTCATTATAACTTAATCGGAGACAACACGACTGTATGTGGTGTGAACAATACTTGGGTTTGTACGATAGTGGTTTTGTACACAGTATTTCACTACTATTCACAACTTATGTTTTGCTAAAAAAAATGGTATCAGTATATTCATTTAATGTGACAATGAATTCGTCCGAAATTGGATTACATTTTGTTATTTTTCTTTCCTAGGGTCACTTAACTTGATGCATCTTATCTCTGGTTAAATATAGTTATCTGATACGTTTAACATACATTTGTGAGATAATTGAACCATCTGTTGCTTGTAATTCGTTTTAAATAACAAGGTTTTGACTTAGATTTCTTAAAATAACATCGTGACCAATTAGAAAAAATGTTCACTGTATAATATATATTTATACCAAATGGACATTTACTGTCATATCGACATTGTTACATCATTACAGTGACCGTTGTTGGTTCAGACTGTGGAAATCCTATTACTATAAAGAATGGCATGGTTAATTACACTAGTACAGTAGTCAATGCAACTGCGGCATATACATGTGACATTGGTTATGAACTAATAGGAGAAAATATAACTACATGTGATTTGAATGGTACATGGATTGGTGATATTCCGGAATGTCAGATAATCGGTATGAAATAGCGTTACTGTTATTTATAAGAGGAAAATCACATTATAGCACTAAACAGTGACACATACATATGACAATTTTAATGAACAAATCAGATACAAAATAACTCCATGTGATAAGCATGGTACATTGGCTGCTATTTCGGCATGTCAGAGAGTGGGTATACAATAGCATTTCTGTTTCTAATTATACTGTACCTACGTTATACACAACAGTGACAGACCGTCTCCGTTGATAAGTGGTAAAAGTGTCCCCTTTGAGAGTGGGAGATCACGGTTCGATTCCCGGAGAGGTCACACGAAAGAATTTAAAAATGTTGTAAATGTTTCCCTCCTTTACGTGCTGCCTTGAGTTGATAGCATTTCCACTGATGCATTGTTGATATAAATACAAGTAGCACTGGTAATTTAAGCAGGGAACGCCGTGATATAACTGAAGAAATGCTGAAAGGTGCGTAAAAAGCACAGTCATTCAAGCAAAAAAACACAACAATGATTTGTGTCATATACGAAAATCAGACAGCATAACTACGTATGGAGATTTGGTGATTAACCAACATGTCAGAGAGTGCGTATGTTATGTAATTATTTAATGAGATAAGGTGTCAAAACAATACACTAAACAGTCACATGCATAAACATATAATGATTGTTATTATCCAATAGCAGACAGCCTAGCTACATGGTGAGATAAAGGTACCTGATTGTGTATTCATCAATACGTCCGATAGTTGATATGGCAATGTAGAGATACTATGATGTCAATGTAATTGAAATCAAGATGATAAAATATGATTTTCATTCCTTTCAAATCAGCACTCATTGTACTAGTGACATTATTGTATCAACCCGACTGAAAACAATATATCAATGTATATGTAACAGACAACTTTACAACTGTTGATGTGTTTTGCTGCTTTTAGATTGTGGACATCCTGAGAACATAAAAAATGGCACGGTTTATTATACCAATACAACTGTTAATGCAACGGTGATATATACGTGTGACATTGGTTATACATTAATCGGAGACAACACGACTGTATGTGATGTGAACGGTACATGGGTTGGTGATATGTCTGAATGTGAGATAGTGGGTAGGTAACTAACAGTTCATTACTATTAAAATAACTGTCAATTGCATAACTATATTAAATGTTTTATGTCCGGTTTTCATTGTTTTACTAAAATCAATACACTTAGGAAAAAAGGAGTTTTACAACTGTGAAACCTGTTTATTAATTCACCTGTCAATCAATTGCTATGTAGTTTGATACTATTCCATGACCTTGCGAATACGGTGAATTATTATTGAACAGGAAAACCGAAAAAAAACGTAATAGTCACATTATTATGTTTTTATATTCACATATAAGAAAGTTGACTGTTAAATGAAATAGGTTAGAATACCAATGGAATTGATGGTGCATACTTACGGGCAGAATGTGTGCATCTCATGCCTGAGATGAGTGAATTGCTAGTTCAAGCTTAACCGAGAACGGGGTTAGGAAGCTGATGTGTTATTTGTTTATGTAATCAGTTTCGGTCTCATTTGAATATTTGCAAAAGTGCAAAGCGCAACGGTGGTGGGTGGCATATGTAAACATACAACAGTTTCTATTTACTAGCAGCATAACTTCATTTGAAGAGAATAATGAAATACTAGTGTGTTAAATAGCTGGGTTGGTGAAATTAATAATTATTCTTGCTACCAATGTTGTTTTCCGTAACGAAAGCAATGGTTATGTATACGCTTTTTTGGTATTTGAAATAGTTCAATATAGTTCGGCCCTAGCTAAGCAGGCCAGTGTATAACTATAAACGGTATAGTATACCAAAAAAGCATAAATCCAACGGTGACATATAAATATGACATTCATTATAACTTAATCGGAGACAACACGACTGTATGTGGTGTGAACAATACTTGGGTTTGTACGATAGTGGTTATGTACATAGTATTTCACTACTATTCACAACTTACGTTTTGCTAAAAAAAATGGTATCAGTATATTCATTTAATTTGTGTCACAATATTATTAATTCCACTGTATAGAAGCGTTGAGAAGCGGACAATGAATTCGTCCGAAATTGGATTACATTGTGTTATTTTTCTTTCCTAGGGTCACTTTACTTGATGCATCTTATCTCTGGTTAAATATAGTTATCTGATACGTTTAACGTACATGTGTGAGATAATTTAACCATCTGTTGCTTGTTATTCGTTTTAAATAACAAGGTTTTGACTTAGATTTCTTAAAATAACATTGTGACCAATTAGAAAAAATGTTCACTGTATAATATATATTTATACCAAATGGACATTTACTGTCATATCGATATTGTTACATCATTACAGTGATCGTTGTTGTTTCAGACTGTGGACATCCTATTACTATAAAGAATGGCATGGTTAATTACACTAGTACAGTATTCAATGCAACTGCGGCATATACATGTGCCATTGGTTATGAACTAATAGGAGAAAATATAACTACATGTGATTTGAATGGTACATGGATTGGTGATATTCCGGAATGTCAGATAATCGGTATGAAATAGCGTTACTGTTATTAATAAGAGGAAAATCACATTATAGCACTAAACTGTGACACATACATGTGACAATGTTAATGAACAAATCAGATACAAGATAACTCCATGTGATAAGCATTGTACATTGGCTGCTATTTCGGCATGTCAGAGAGTGGGTATACAATAGCATTTCTGTTTCTAATTATACTGTACCAACGTTATACACAACAGTGACAGACCGTCTCCGTTGATAAGTGGTTAGAATGTCCCCTTTGACAGTGTGAGATCACGGTTCGATTCCCGGAGAGGTCACACGAAAGAATTTAAAAATGTTGTAAATGTTTACCTCCTTTACGTGCTGCCTTGAGTTGATAGGATTTCCACTGATGCATTGTAGATGGAAATACAAGTAGCACTGGTAATTTACGCAGGGAACGCCGTGATATAATTGAAGAAATGCTGAAAGGTGCGTAAAAAGCACAGTCATTCAAGCAAAAAACACAACAATGAGATGTGTGATTTACGAAAATCAGACAGCATAACTACGTATGGAGATTGAGTGATTAACCAACATGTCAGAGAGTGCGTATGTTATGTAATTTCTTAATGAGATAAGGTGTCAAATCAATAAACTAAACGATCACATGCATAAACATATAATGATTGTTATTAATCAATGGAAGACAGCCTAGCTACATGGTGAGATAAAGGTACTTGATTGTGTATTCATCAATACGTCCGATAGTTGATATGTTAAAATGTAAAGTATTTCTTGATTACCATATCATCCATGACATTATGGCAATGTAGAGATACTATGATGTCAATGTAATTGAAATCAAGATTATAAAATATGATTTTCATTCCTTTCAAATCAGCACTCATTGTACTAGTGACATTATTGTATCAACCCGACTGAAAACAATGTATCAATGTATATGTAACAGACAACTTTACAACTGTTGATGTGTTTTGCTGCTTTTAGATTGTGGACATCCTGAGAACATAAAAAATGGCACGGTTTATTATACCAATACAACTGTTAATGCAACGGTGATATATACGTGTTACATTGGTTATACATTAATCGGAGACAACACGACTGTATGTGATGTGAACGGTACATGGGTTGGTGATATTTCTGAATGTGAGATAGTGGGTAGGTAACTAACAGTTCATTGCTATTAAAATAACTGTCAATTGCATAACTATATTAAATGTTTTATGTCCGATTTTCATTGTTTTACTAAAATCAATACACTTAGGAAAAAGGAGTTTTACAACTGTGAAACCTGTTTATTATTTCACCTGTCAATCAATTGCTATGTAGTTTGATACTATTCCATGACCTAGCGAATACGGTGAATTATTATTGAACAGGACAACAAGGAAAAAAACGTAATAGTCACATTATTATGTTTTTATATTCACATATAAGAAAGTTGACTGTTAAATGAAATAGGTTAGAATACCAATGGAAATGATGGTGCATACTTACGGGCAGAATGTGTGCATCTCATGCCTGAGATGAGTGAATTGCTAGTTCAAGCTTAACCGAGAACGGGGTTAGGAAGCTGATGTGTTATTTGTTTATGTAATCAGTTTCGGTCTCATTCGAATATTTGCAAAAGTGCAAAGCGCAACGGTGGTGGCATATGTAAACATACAACAGTTTCTATTTACTAGCAGCATAACTTCATTTGAAGAGAATGATGAAATACTAGTGTGTTAAATAGCTGGGTTGGTGAAATTAATGATTATTCTTGCTACCAATGTTGTTTTCTGTAACGAAAGCAATGGTTATGTATACGCTTTTTTAGTATTTGAAATAGTTCAATATAGTTCGGCCCTAGCTAAGCAGGCCAGTGTATAACTATAAACGGTATAGTATACCAAAAAAGCATAAATCCAACGGTGACATATACATATGACATTCATTATAACTTAATCGGAGACAACACGACTGTATGTTGTGTGAACAATACTTGGGTTTGTACGATAGTGGTTTTGTACACAGTATTTCACTACTATTCACAACTTATGTTTTGCTTAAAAAATGGTATCAGAATATTCATTTAATGTGTGTCACAATATTATTAATTCCACTGTATAGAAGCGTTCAGAAGAGGACAATGAATTCGTCCGAAATTGGATTACATTTTGTTATTTTTCTTTTCTAGGGTCACTTTACTTGATGCATCTTATCTCTGGTTAAATATAGTTATCTGATACGTTTAACGTCCATGTGTGAGATAATTGAACCATCTGTTGCTTGTAATTCGTTTTAAATAACAAGGTTTTGACTTAGATATCTTAAAATAACATTGTGACCAATTAGAAAAAATGTACACTGTATAATATATATTTATACCAAATGGACATTTACTGTCATATCGACATTGTTACATCATTACAGTGACCGTTGTTGTTTCAGACTGTGGAAATCCTATTACTATAAAGAATGGCATGGTTAATTACACTAGTACAGTATTCAATGCAACTGCGGCATATACATGTGACATTGGTTATGAACTAATAGGAGAAAATATAACTACATGTGATTTGAATGGTACATGGATTGGTGATATTCCGGAATGTCAGATAATCGGTATGAAATAGCGTTACTGTTATTTATAAGAGGAAAATCACATTATAGCACTAAATAGTGACACATACATGTGACAATTTCAATGAACAAATCAGATACAAGATAACTCCATGTGATAAGCATGGTACATTGGCTGCTATTTCGGCATGTCAGAGAGTGGGTATACAATAGCATTTCTGTTTCTAATTATACTGTATCAACGTTATACACAACAGTGACAGACCGTCTCCGTTGATAAGTGGTTAGAATGTCCCCTTTGACAGTGGGAGATCACGGTTCGATTCCCCGAGAGGTCACACGAAAGAATTTAAAAATGTTGTAAATGTTTACCTCCTTTACGTGCTGCCTTGAGTTGATAGCATTTCCACTGATGCATTGTTGATGGAAATACAAGTAGCACTGGTAATTTACGCAGGGAACGCCGTGATATAACTGAAAGGTGCGTAAAAAGCACAGTCATTCAAGCAAAAAACACAACAATGAGATGTGTCATTTACGAAAATCAGACAGCATAACTACGTATGGAGATTGAGTGATTAACCAACATGTCAGAGAGTGCGTATGTTATGTAATTATTTAATGAGATAAGGTGTCAAATCAATAATCTAAACGATCACATGCATAAACATATAATGATTGTTATTATCCAATGGAAAACAGCCCAGCTACATGGTGAGATAAAGGTACTTGATTGTGTATTCATCAATACGTCCGATAGTTGATATGTTAAAATGTAAAGTATTTCTTGATTACCATATCATCCATGAAATTATGGCAATGTAGAGATACTATGATGTCAATGTAATTGAAATCAAGATGATAAAATATGATTTTCATTCCTTTCAAATCAGCACTCGTTGTACTAGTGACATTATTGTATCAACCCGACTGAAAACAATGTATCAATGTATATGTAACAGACAACTTTACAACTGTTGATGTGTTTTGCTGCTTTTAGATTGTGGACATCCTGAGAACATAAAAAATGGCACAGTTTATTATACCAATACAACTGTTAATGCAACGGTGATATATACGTGTGACATTGGTTATACATTAATCGGAGACAACACGACTGTATGTGATGTGAACGGTACATGGGTTGGTGATATTTCTGAATGTGAGATAGTGGGTAGGTAACTAACAGTTCATTGCTATTAAATAACTGTCAATTGCATAACTATATTAAATGTTTTATGTCCGGTTTTCATTGTTTTACTAAAATCAATACACTTAGGAAAAAGGAGTTTTACAACTGTGAAACCTGTTTATTAATTCACCTGTCAATCAATTGCTATGTAGTTTGATACTATTCCATGACCTTGCGAATACGGTAAATTATTATTGAACAGGACAACGGGAAACAACCGTAATAGTCACATTATTATGTTTTTATATTCACATATAAGAAAGTTGACTGTTAAATGAAATAGGTTAGAATACCAATGGAAATGATGGTGCATACTTACGGGCAGAATGTGTGCATCTCATGCCTGAGATGGAAATAACATGCTTTTGATTTTGTTGAGATAAGGTTTGATTTGTATACATATATCAAGACAAAGACAAGTAGGCCGAATGTGGCAAGATGTTGTCAAGTTTAATATTTGAATAACACGCTTTGATTTTTGCAAGAAAAAAAAATATGTTCATTTAATCACATGTAATCTAAGAAAGTCATAAATCTTCAGTGAGGTAAAATGAGACCGTTGAAGGGTATAACAATCAAGTCCGTGTTTTTTAAGATTTTATTCTAAATGGGGTACTTATCCTTTCGATGGTGTCATAAATCAGGACCTAGCACATACAAGACACGTGCACTTGTACAGATAGAGCCGTATTTTTTTTCAAGCCCAGGTAAAGATAACTATATATAAGGTCTAGTGTTTTTTAAGTGTTTACTTTCATGGTTTTAAAATTGTTTTGATCACCGCAGAAAACACTGCTAAGTTATCACGATACGATTTGTATCAAACATGTATGTAAATTAAAACGTCTGGCTGGCATTTTAACCTTTTTAATCGTACACAAAAATCGTCACTGGAGAAAAAAGAGTACATGTAACGGATACAAATATAATGTATTTACTTGTAACAAGTAGGGAAAGATAGCTAGTGTTCATGAGTTCGAATAAACGAGCAATCGCTTATTTCAGCTTGATGATTTACCAAATTAAATGTGACTAGTGTAATTCGTGTATTACCATAGGGCCAACATAAGACTTCGTGTGAAGGAAAAAACTTGCATGGAATGAATCGTGCGCGGAGTCCGGCTGGTTAGAGGTTGGTGTGATTAAGTTGAAAGAATTGACGGTGTTAAACTACCATCATTCAATACATTGTATTCATGACAAAGGTTAACATTCCCTATCCTGACTTATGGATACATGTAACTCTTAAGAAATGTGTTAAACTTTAGCAGAAACACAATTCGGTAATTATTCAAATCTGTTTTCGGCGAAACGAAGATTATTCAAAACTTCTTTTTAATTGTCATAAGGATATAAAAGGATAGAACACTACAATTGCTGTAGTATTTCTACAGGTATTTGACACATATCAAATCGGTGTCAGAGGATGAACAGTAATATATGTTTCATTTATATAACAAACAAGTAAACTCGTTGAATGGAAAAAACGTCAGGTAAAGAGAAAATGACAAAGATCGATTTTACCACCTTTGTATACATTTAACAAAAACAAGTTCCAGGGTGTGTGTACTATTTGATGCGCCTCTACAGTACTTTACTTGACTAGATAACCCCTTATGAATGAGTTATAACCATGAACTAGATTGAGTTTATTCAATGCTCTGTAACACGAAAAATTCCATTCAATGTGACCGTGTGATGAATTAATGAGCAAGTTACACAAGTTTTTTCTAAAATTTGACATGTTTGATCATAAAAGACCACATTAAGAGGTTGACCGAGAGTTATTGGAGAAGATCATTCTGATGAATTTTCTGAAGATAGGATATTGATTGTGACTTCAATAGTGTTCACAAGGTAATACTGATATACACTAAGATATAGGGGACATAACCAGTACAAACTTTATTACGTTTTAAAGAGGGGTATCTCTAATTCAATTTTTATTTAAAACTAGAACATGCGTTATAAACTATAAGTTGAATGGGACATAAAACGTTGGTGTTCCTTATGCGAAAATTTGCCTTGTTGCATTTCCCTATAAACCTAATTTTAATCCGTCCAAACATGCCTTAGATACGGCTAAATACTCATCTACATTTAAACGTGTTACATGCATTATTTTCAAACGAAATAAGGGCCCCTTAAGAAACAATGAAGCGGTTACGATTATGATTTTTTTTGGTCTTAGGGCACACCTCCTACCACCTGAGACCCAGATCGTGCTCCCGCACTGATGAACAGATAGAAGGACGACCCCAAACCAATTTTCATATCCACCTTAGACGTGGGACAAAACAGACACGTAAGCATCACACTGTAACCGTCAGTAAATGACTCTGTTAAATTTGGTATTGTTTTGTAATTTAAAATACCTTTTTAGAAAAAACATACACATATAGTTCATATGACATGCTTATCATTTAGAATTATTTTATGACAAACACGCGTGTCCGAGGACGGTAAAACAGTAACACGGATGGACATAAGACAACGAAGTGATTCTTATATATCTCCCTGCCAAAACATACGACACAAACTTCTCGTATTGTGAGTCTTTTGACACATGTTCACGTTTTTGAAGATACCGAATCATCTCAGTGGTGTAGTGGTTAGAGCTTAAGCTGAAGAATAGGAGACAAGATTTCGATTCCAGCAGTATATCATTGGTTTACTTCCTTGGAACTAAGCGTTTCGTGAAAAGCATTACGACTGGAGCGATTGTGGATAAACGGACTAGCAGTACCAGTTATGTATCCAGACAAGTCGAAATATTACTGAAAGGCAAATTAAAAGTGACAGTTAACGATTCTAGTTTCTTCTTTCAACGTTATTATTTCACGCCCGGACAAACGTGTTTGTTAATAAACATTCTGAAAAGCAATCGGTTTAAATCAACAATTGGTACATTGGCTTAGAAGATAACCTTTAAACAATCCGAAAATGATAATTTCCGTTGCAATAGTCACCATGAAATTCAGCAATTCTGAACGAGCATCTCCCACTGAACATTTATGTGCAGTTTGGTTGGAATTAGCATGGTGGTTTAACAGGAAATATAATTTAAAGAAATTGTTGACGGACGACGTTCGACATACATCGACGATAATGAGAGAGGAATCTATTTCATGTACACACCACAATACAAACATTTTATTGAGTTAAAAAACCGAATACAAATCTGCATAGTTAATCAGTTTGATAAATTTCTACATTGTTCACAACGTAGTAAGTATAACCAAAGAATACATCATCACTTGATCCGATATAATACACATGTTACCATTTGCAAACACATTGCATGTATATACACATGCTATTTGTCTACAGTCTAATCTTAATCTACATTGTTCACACTCCAGGCATTGATTATAACTAAAGAATACTCCACACGCATGTTAGAATTTGTCATATATCATATAAGTCGCAATAAATCTGATAAATAGCCGGTAAACAGAGGACTTTTATCTGTTAGCTTATGCTTTACGAGAAGCTAGTCGTGTGTCCTCTTGGGTCCTAAAATGAAAAAGAAACATTTATCGTAAAACTGTCGTTGATAATTCCGAAATTACTAAGCATACGTATCCCTCATCAAATGAGGTTTGATCCCCGGCCGGGTCATACCAAAGACTCTCAAAAAGATAGTAATGGCTGCC
Organism: Serripes groenlandicus; assembly: GCA_031761405.1. Lineage (NCBI taxonomy): Eukaryota > Metazoa > Mollusca > Bivalvia > Cardiida > Cardiidae > Serripes > Serripes groenlandicus. The sequence continues at coordinate 217,687,558 of JASEVX010000001.1, forward strand.
TCACTCATCGCTCAAGGTTGCGCGGTTAGCATTACGACTGACTTGGTGATGTCACGACAAACGGACCGGTGGTGCTTTTAACTTACCCAGGAAACGCTGCGATATAACTGAAAACATTGTTGAAAACAACATAAAACACCAAACAATTAATCAATTAATTAGCCAATCGAATACTGTACGGCCCTTTAAAGTTTCGGTACCTTACTTTGGCGTTAATTGGTGTGCTTAATTTAAACGAATATTTGTTAAAGAATAAGAAATACTGCGTGAATGATACGGTGATATTTATAAAGACATGTAGGATAAGTGTTTGTTTCAGTGTTTTATCGTAGTTTCTTTCCTGGGTTATAAACTCACTGTGATTAACGTCAGTATATGTAGGCATACTGGGCCTATTCAATACGTTTTCACATTTCTTTTATGAACAGATAATCTTGTTCGTGTCGTCAAGTTGTGATTCGTTTTGAGACTCAGTATTTTCGTAAATACTGTTAGAGAAAAAAGTAGTTCTTTAAAGTGAAAGTGATACATTTACTGCAAAAAATATGAATTTTCTGAAAACAAGATATAAACTCACTGTGAGAATATAAGATTATAATTCACTGAGAAATTTCTATAATTTAAAGTTAAGCATGATAGGAAGTGTTGACTTTTGGCGGTATCAATGTGTTAAGCTACCATAAATAAAATCAATGTAAAGCCGCCGCAAAAAGAGTACTCCATGTTGCACATGCAGATGTTTACCTACATAACATAAAAGCGATAGGTTTGGTTTTCTTGGAACACAGCTTATTGATTGTTTATTTGTTTGATATAATCCTGGTTATATAATTATTCTTTTGGGGACGTTATTGACTATATGGTTTTGCATTATATAAGACTTCCTTTGCATAATTCTCGTATTAATGATGCTTCACATTTAGTTTGTTTTGTCATAACAAAATGGCATATGGACAGACAGTGACGACGCAGGTTAAAGTGTGCGTATGCATATCATCACCTGAGACATTTATGTACGCAAACTTTCTAAGACCCCAAATAACCAAACGCGGCAAATATCTTTCTGCAGTATGTTATTATCCAAAGGAATACACTCATGTCTTATCCTACAATGAAATATTCCGTCGATTTTGTGATACGAGTCTCGTGGAAAATATATATCTCGCGAGACCGAAGATTCCACGCTCCGAGTAGACAATACAGGATCGCGTTTCGCTACTGAAACATAATATTTATTTAAATGTAATTACATGTGAACACTTTTAATACAGAAACAGTCAAAGTATAAACAATTCAAATGTTTTCAATAATGATATAACACATTTTACACATGAAATAAGATAGTGTTATGGCATGTGAATGACGTCACACTACCGCATTTTGAATGACATGGTGTCAAATTTCAGTGACGTCATATTACCACATTTGGTTCGGTATTTAACCCTGTAAAAGACATAATTTCAATCCGTCTTATTGTTTGTGCGTGTTTTTGCTCCGGAAAGTGTGCAGGTATATAATAAGTATTTTCATCATAAACTCATGCAGCGTAAATGTTAAATGCATAATTCCGTATGCATTACGGATTCTAGAAACGTCACTGGCCGACGTCATACTAGCCTGAATTTGAGCTATTTGTGTTCACGTCTGTTGAAATATTTTTTTCAAAACCTACTTGACCAAATTAAAAAATAATTTCTTATGAATGTTCCCGTTATTAGAACAGGTCCGCTCCGCTGCACAAATTGGTCGCAAAGTTGGATAAACTCAAAAGTTCAATTTTGAAATATGTTCATATGAATGTTACGTAGTTATCTATTTTCTAGATGCACGCCAGACATAAACATAAACTTCTCCTTCTTAAATACTGGCCTTATTCCAAACTATTTCTCATGAGTTTTCTTTAGTGTACTCAATATCAAAGTTATTCAAACCCTTCAGCTTAACTGCACAAGACTGATGCCAGAGTTAAAATAGTTAACATCTTAGAAGGTTATCTTCTTCCGAACCGCGGGAACAATTCAAATAAAGTTAACAGGAACGACAATGCAAATGACATTAAAAGGAACATTCCTTTAGTGGCCGTCTACCATATCATCTTAGTGGCCTACTACTTAACTTTTTCAAACCGTTCTGATGTACTGCACAAGCTGGATAAGCGATAGAAAAAAAGTACTTAAATAGCATCTCTAACTAAACCACTTGTCAAACGTTAAAATGAATTATGTAATGGTCACATAGAATAACACACAGGGGGTAGTGTACCAATAACCATTCATTATTCATTGAATTTCAGGTTTACCGGCGATTATTGTTGAAATTTCTGTGGGCGTGACTCAATCCGATGGTTATGGATCAGATGAAAAGTACGTAGTGTGTAGATTATTTATTTCATTCCTTTTACCAATTTGAGAGATATTTAATTGGACAGGACTAATACGAACAATAACACGTCATTAATTTTTATTATATTTTTTATTATTATCATATTTCCCGTTTAAATTATTATTATCAGATTTCTTCTTAATTTATTTAAAATTGAAAGTTCACATGAATTTTATAAGATACTTAGTATAGATTTGCCGCTTATGTTCATTTCAATGAGCTTCATGAGGTTTTTGAATAATCAATATTCGAGCACAAAAAATGCATCTGGGAGCTTTGTATGAATTATGATTACAGAGATTGAACAAGGTAACTGAGTAAACTTTGATGATGATAAATGATGGTAATGATGATAGTTTTTTGTTGATGCTAATGATAAGGATGATGGTGTTTTCCTTGATGATGATGATGATAATGATGATGATTTTTTACTTGATGATGATGAAAATGATAATGCGGTGGGGGAGGAGGATTGTGACGATGATGATGATTCTAATGTACTGATAAGATTACTACTATTACTTCGAAAAGTAATAATAATAATAATTATAGTAATAATATGTATAATGACTATGGTGATAACCATGATGATGGTTGTGATAATGTAGATGATTATTCTGATGATGATTTTGGTGATTTCGATCTTAATGATGAAAATGATGATATTATTATGATAATAATCTCATTTTTTCTCCTTTACAGTTGCTGGTTGTCAGTTCATAGTGAATTAATCTGGGCTTTTGTAGGGCCAGCCCTAGCAATCATAAGTGTAGGTTACATATCTTTATTATTTGATAAAATGATTTTTTTTATTCTTAGTTACATTGTTATTTTTTTCCCATTGCCATATCCATAAAAGGGCTAAACATTCTATATGGGAAAATGCAGTAGTCAGACGACTGGTAATAATAATGTGCGGAGAACAGATGCGTGACAGCCATGTTACGTGAACTAGCAGCCGTGATATAACTGAAAAACAACGTTGTAATCGGCATTTAAGTCAAAATTATCAATCAACCATTGTCGTAGTAAAATCCCTACAAAACTTTGTCATGTTTGGATATACTCGTCATAAAATAATGAATATATAACTTTGTCTTCGATAAATTCGCGGGCTGTCTTCTGTAAAATATGTCCACCTTGATAATCAATTATGAAAATAAAGCATTATATAAGCCTCCAATATTAAGATAACATGACGAACTTAAAAATTAAGTCAACTCATGAATTTCGTTTAAATGACAGTGGTAATGTTATCCAAGGGTTTTACCTTCCGCGACAAGCCAAAAAGGAATCGATATAAACCGCCGGAAACAATACACTAGTTGGGGAAATTGTGTATGTATATATATATGACAAGAAAAGGTTTACTTGAAATTGAAAAAAAAGCACATTAATATCATTAGTCTTACCTTTTCAGTAATAGTTATATATAACTGCCACAAAGTAAAAACACTGTTACATTTCTTTAGTTTTTAAATGTTTGTTTATAAATAATTATCAGTTATCATCTCACTGAACGTTCTACCACGTGCAAATTGGTCAAGACATGCGTATATATACAATGGGTGTAATATAGGTATGTTTATATATAATGGAACGGACAGAAATACAATTGTCCCTAAACAACGCTAATCAATAACTTATACTACTGAAATGTTTACGACATTATAACGTTTTATACTTGACACCAGACTATACACGGTGAAAGCATTTTAGTGATATAAAGTGGAAGAAATAATTAGATAATCGGCTCAAATTGGCCTCGTAATGGACCGTTTTGCACTTCCGCTTTATCGAACTGTTACTAACAGCTGATTTACCACTCTTGCCACAAGATACATGTACATAGTTGATTTATTGATTGAGTCACAGTTTATGCCAAACCATGTGTGTACTTGCTCTCTCGTACCAGTACACTACATAACTTTCTGACCAGGCTACTAGACTATTACGCTTGTCGCAATGAACTTTGTATAATTGTCTGAATGAAGAATGGTCAAGTGTTGATTTTAACTTTCGTCCCAATCATTCATAGCCATCCTTGTTACCGATTGAGCAATGGCAGCTCGACTAGAGTTGAAATGTTGATAACGTGATAAAGAATAGCATAACTTTGGTAAATATGGCATCATTTGTATGAACTTAATGTGGATTACAATGGAATACATCTCATTTAATTAACCTACCATGTACCTATTGAATAAATGAAAGGTTAGTCGAATCAAGATTGGTAAACACAGTTTCATTAAGAACACTTTTAAATTTGCATCGCAGGTTTTGATTCCGTCATTTATTGTTTAAGATTGTTTTAGATATATTTGTTGAACATTTTCACTGACGAATTACACAAAGTCGACTCTTTCATGTTGAAAATTAGACTGCTCAATTTTTCGTCCAACAGGAAATTTGGTAAAATTGAATGTCCAAGTGGACAACAATGCGTATTGTAAGAGAGACGAGCTGAATCTGTATTGTTTGCAAACGTCTTTAATTGCTTTTGGCAGCGAAAATGTTAATTGAATGTCATAACCCATTTGAGTTCACTAAACGCCAAATGCACTTTATCCATTTTAGGCAAACTTTGTCCAGTTGTGTATTGTCATAAAAGCGATGTTCAATGTCAAAACAGTAAAAGAAAGGTCGAGAGTTGACAAAGTTAAGTAAGTTGTTGATTCTACTATCGTAACAAGTTTCTACAAACGAACTTTATTTACATGGGTTGAAAACTGGTATGAAGAAAAGCATCGTGTACCTAAACGCGGTGTTATTTATTTCCTCAGCTTTGAATCATATAATTATGACACTGTAAATGTTATATTGCAGTTTGGTATTTACATTAATTGTTACATTGTATGTTTAAGTTAAAGGATTTTCTACACAGCTCAAAACATGATATTTGAGCAAGGTTATACATGTATATGTTATAGCCGAAAATACATGCAGGCTTGTTTGATTCTCTGATATTGCTGAACTGTATCTATGACTTCGCACTTTTATCCTGGTCGAGTATTCATGCAAACATGTAAGAGGTTTTTCAGCTTCTTCTGAATCTGCTGATACATATAATTGTGTCGCTTTAATGGGCATTTCTTTGTAGGAAGGGCTTGCACTCAGAGTGGTTTACCATTTTTCAGATATGTATTTTACTCTCACCATGTGCACATTAGCAGAAGTCAATGTCATGCAAATTTTCCTTGATATTTGAGTGTGTTATATATTATGAAAATCATTAATATATGTAGACAACTTTTGCAATATGTATATATAAGCCTACAATTATATTAAGTGAGTGTGGTGGTAAATGCTGAAGCTAATGAAATAATTTTCTTTATCCAAGAAAACTTATTTACATCCTAGATGTCCTGTAATTTAGACCAGAAATTCCTTCTTTGAAGTTGGGGCAACATTTCAAGTCTTAGGGGTCTTACTACAAGTGTTGTTTTGTAATTGTTTATTATTACCTTTGTATAGGGGTGGCTTTAAAGCCACTTAACTTATTTTAACTGTCATTGTCATTGTATATCATTTGGTTATCAATGACAGAATAAGTTTATAATACATTGTTTTTCTTATTAAGGACCGGTGTACGTTGCCTATGCGTTTTGTTACCACTGACAGGAGGAACTTGGGTGATTGGTCTGTTTTATGTCAACGAAAGTTTGGCTGGGATACAATATACGTTTGCAGTCCTGAATGGTCTTCCGTTATTATTTAACCATTCCTTTTAATAATGTGTTATTGTTTATTTCGTTAATGATATAGTTTGCGATTTAATGTAAATGTTTTCTGTTCAAATCATCGGAACAGACGAGGTACTGATCGACGTGAACCTCATATACCCAAAGATTGTTTTGTATCTTACCTGTTCATAGTGTGTGACAAAAAACTATACTAGATGAAAAATAGATATTATTAATAAATGTAGACGCTTTGGTAAAATGTCTGTCTTTCAATGATGCCTTTTCCTAGTGTATACCAAAGCAACATGAATAATGCTACACCATAACGTAGTCCAGTTGTGCATATCTTCTAGATATCAACCTTTGAGAACATCAAACTCTCGAAAGAGGATCTCGAAAAAACACCTTAAATGCTTCTAACATCAATGTTGTACATATGTCTTTTGAATGGTTCCTATTTTCTAGAAGAGTTACCTTTGCATCTCGATTTATACAGTTATTATTGTAGTAGTGTTTTTGTATTTATATCACATTTTTGCAAATAAAATAATCTATGTATTACATTAAACAAATACTTCGCTTATGTAATTTTTTAACAGACTAGATCTCATCTAGTTCCAGGGTGTGTTCATTTTACTGTTTCACTGTATAACCAATTATCAGGTGAGTGTAAAGTAAGCTTATTTGGCCTGTGTCTGGCGAATGGAGTATTTGCTCGACAAAAAAGGACAAACTGTGTGTTGAGGTTAAAAAACAGCTAAGGGATCTAATTGCCATTCGGACAGTGAACAACCAGTTAAGCCTGTGCATACGCTCACTTTCAGCAGATCCTTCTCTTCCGTGTCCGCCTAAAAAACATACATGCGACCTCTTACAATAAACCGGGATCGAAATTTAACAAAAGAAATAATCGCCAATGATTTGAAACGATTCCCTACCGAAAAGAATATTATATCCCGTTTCGCATGATGCAGACCAATATCTTTTGAGTAAACAAAAGTATCAACTCGACTTAAGTCGTTTCCTCAACTGCACGTGGATTTCTTATATACAATGTACTTTAATTGCTTTCCTTCTGTGTGGTAAAGTTCATTCCCAGTGGCAGCATATGTTATCAAAAACTATCTATAGGTGATGTTATAAATTAATTACTGGTTCACATTATATAATACCTTAAACTATTGAATAGTGATGTTAAAAGTTGAATCATTGGTTTTCGTTAGATATATGTTTAAATATCGTATGGTGATGATAAAAAGTGATCTCTCGGATAACATTAGATAAAATCTAAAATTATCGTATGTTGATGTTAACAATTGATGCCTCGGTTCTCAATAGATACAATGTTAAACTATCGAATTGTGAGGTTAAAAGTTGATTCATCGGTTCACATTACATACTATGTTTAACTGTCGTATGATGATGTTAACAATGGATGCCTCGGTTCTCATTATATACAATGTTAAACTATCGTATGGTGAGGGTAAACATTAATTCATCGTTTCACATTAGATGATATCTTAAACTATCGAATGGTAAGGTTAAAAGTTGTATCATCGGTTCACATTCGATAATATCTCTAACTATGGAATGGTGATGTTTAAAGTTGGTTCATCGGTTAACATTAGATACTATGTTAAACTATCGAATGGTGAGGATAAACATTGGCTTCTCGGTGCACATTATTAGTTCATATCTAAAACTATTGTATGATAAGGTTAAACATTGATCCCTCGGTTAACATGAGATGATATAAAAAATGTCCTTAAGAATCACCTTCCATCGTAAATATTCGCTCTGGTAATATATCCTGTATTACCTACGACACACATTGCGAGCTTTTATTCCTGGTCATTTTTCCTTAAATAGCCGATTAGGGCTTGCGACGGAATTACGTGCATGACATTAGAACCATTCCTCATCATTATTAGCACCATTCCTCATCATTATCATAACTATTCTTTCTCGTTTACGTTTGTAAATTGCTAAATATTCGAGAAATTATGTGAATCTACCATTTCCATGCATATTTTTAGATGAAAATTGCCATTTCAAGGAGGATTGAATTATACAAGGCATCGTCTACTAATCCTGTTGTAAGTTACCTTGAAATGTCACATTCGTACCATAACGTCTTATTCCTACCTCTACTCTTTGTGTCTCACGCCTCACACCATCCTCTCCGTTTGTCTGTCTGTATATATGTTATATGTCTGTCTGTGTGTCTGCCTGTCCGGCTGGTGTCTGTCTGTCTGCATATGTGTCTATCCGTCTGTTAGTCTGTGTGTCTGTATCTTTGTCCGGCTGTCTTTGTTTGTCTGTCTGTCTGTTTATCTGTATTTGTGTCTGTTATGTCTTTTTGTCTGTGTCACAGGGTAAGAAAACATGTAGCCAGTCCGGGGCTCGAGCTTGGGACCTACTGAAGTATGCGGGCCGATTACATGTACTCTCTACAATAGTTTACACTGCTTTACTGGAAATTCGTCCTCGAATTTCAGAACACTAGTGCCAAGAATGTCATTATATACAATGCCAGCGCTGTTAGGCCGACCAAGTTGTGCTGTTACAGCCATACATCGTGCACAAATAGTACAGGGAGATAAAACATATAATTTACACAAGCTTGTTAGAATATTGTGTAAAATTGTTACGATTCTGGTCAGACTGAGCTGAGCTTTCGGACAAGCTTATACATGAACACTGTTCTGAAATGCCAAATTGTACCTTTTCTCATGCTCTGGCTCATTTAGTTTCTTTATTCACTCATCATAACAAATATAATAGAATTAAAACCTGGTAAAAACAGATCTTACCCTGACATTGTTTTAATGATTACAAATTTGCGAGGGTTAACTTTTGGCTATATTGGTGGTTAGTTTTCACATCGATACCTCCAAATCTAAACACTGTCCTTATAAACTACCGTATAATTCACCCAGTATTTCTATGATAACAATATTTTTAGTAAAACACCTCAATGAACGCCAAAGTATGGTACCGCGAATTTTAAAATAAATACAGTATTTGATGATAGAGACATATGCGTGGTTATTTTCAAATTAACGATACAAAGTTTATTTTCATTTAAGGACTCAAGAGGAAACACGACTACCTACTTGTAAAGGATGAAATAACAGATGAAAGTCCCTATCCTGTCGATCTATGGCGACTTATATGACCATATACATATATTTGGACTACTTCGTGATTAGCATCATTGCATGGATTGTGAACAATTTAGATTGATATCAAACTGTAGACTCAGTTTAGATCATGCGTCTATGAATGCAATGTGTTTGCAACTTATAACATGTGTATATATATGTGTATCAGATCAAATGATGATGTATTCTTTGGTTAGACTTAAAACGTTATGAACAATGTAGAAATTGATCAGACTGATTTAATTTGCTGATTGGTAATGGTTTTCAACTCAATAAAATGTTTGTATTGTGTCGTGAACATGAACTGGAAAACTCTCTTTCTATCTCACTCTGGCCTGTTAGGATCTTTGGACATCCGTTGGACGTCGTACTTGTATGTATCAAAATTATAGGTAGGTGTTCGGTTTCCTGTTTTGTGCTGCGGTTAAAATAGTTCCCCATTTTGGCGTTGGATTTTACCCGGAACAGTCATTGTATATATTTCTAGCAAAGCTCTTAAAGCCATGAACGTTCTTGATATCCATCTTCGGAAATTCGAGTTAACTCCAAAGGAAGCACTGCAACTCTTCGATTCATTTATTGGTTCAATATTGAACTACGGTTGTCAGATTTGGGGTGTTACAAAAGCATAATCCCTTGAAAGAATCCATTAAAAATTCCTAAAAATTATTTTCGTGGTCAAATTGTCATCAAGTAACGCAGGTGTTTATGGCGAGCTAGGCGGATATCCGCTTTTTATCAGCAGATACGTTGCTATCTCTAAATATTGGTTTAAACTACTGGCGAGTGACAATATCATATTAAGAAATGTGTAAAATACATTATTAGAAGATTTGTAATAGTGGGTGTAATAATTGGCTTTCCGATGTCAAAACTATTTTATGTAATACTGGATTCTTATATGTGTGGGAAAATCCATGGAGTGTTGACGACAAACAATTTCCAAAAGTATTCAAACAGCGACCTACTGATAACTTCATACAAACTAGGTCGTCAGACATAGAAGCAAATAGAATACTGACCCTTTATAAAGCTGTCAAAACAGAATTTTATTATGAACCATATCTGGACTATATACGTAAAATATCACTTCGGGCACACATGTCAAAAATACGTTTGTCGTCACACACTTTAAGAATTGAAACAGACAGATATGGTCAAAATCACATCGATAGACACTTAATAAAATGTAACATATGTAACACTGCAGAGATCGAGTACGAATATCACACAACAGACTTTACAAGCTTTTCCACATACTCTGTTGGCCTTTTGTTTGAAGTAGAATTACACTTGTCAGAGTGACTTTTGTCACACGTTGGAAAGAATGTTGACGGGACCCATGTATTGAAAGCCCGCGCCGAAACCGGGGGTCAGCAAACATTTCAGAGTGATGCCATCAAGAAGATTCAAATGCTCATTTTTCCTGTACCTACTAGTTTGCCTGTTTCAAGGACTCTCAGGTTGAAAACAAATCTCCTCAGTTAGACGACAGTTTTCTATGACATCAAATTGGTGGGATACTACATATAACTAGGACGTTCGAGCATTGAAACAATAACCTTCTTATCAAGAGGCCTGATCAAGATAGACAGACGTCATAGATCGTAAGTTATCAGTGTATCTTGAAAAGTAAACACTTAAAAACCACTAGACCTGATGTATAGTAACACGTGACCGTACCTCTGTTTGATAAACGATTGCATTTATCCAGCCAGTACATGTATACATTTCTATTCATTTTTTGATTTGTTTTGTAAGAGTTTTTGTCTAATTTATGATGGCATTAAAAGCCTAAGTACCCCATTTAAAAAAAAAAAAAAAACTTGATTAATTAAACTGTTGCAAGAAATAATTCAATTTTTTTGAAGATTTATGCTTGGCTACATTTTTAGATTATTGTCTAATATGAGAATAACCGCTCGTAAATATGTTCTTTTCGAAGATCAAACATGTTAATAAAACATTAAACTTTCCCAAGACCATTTTGGTCAGGTTGTCAACATTATTCAAAGGTACATGTATATGCATTATTTCGAAACACATGCACTTTCGCCAACAACAAGTGTTTAAATTATTTATGTCAACAGGTGTGTTTTTCACGAAACCGACCTTAACAACGGTGAGACAGTTGCGCAGTGGTATAACGTCGGACCCGAAGGTCTCGGGCTCAAATCCCGTGATGAGCGGGTTCTGCCTTTCGAACTTTTTCACACAAACGGCGCAAGTAATGGTTTCTGTGTCTCCAGGAAAGAGACATCGAGCGCGATGATTGATAAATAAGTTTAAAGTAAACTTTAGTGAAAATGCATACATGTCATTACAGTATATACAGGGAAAACATTAAGGTTCAAGCCCGAGTAATACAAATCGCGAACACTTCGTACACAGTGCACGATTAGGTCAAGAATGTCGAGTAATAAATTACTTAAGTTTAAACAAATGTTCACTATAAATGAAGCAACGCCACAAAAAACTCAACCTTAAGGATTGTATGATCAGCTATGACCTCTATGACCTCTTGTTCGTTGTCTAGTCATACCATACTCGATTCGGAACCCATACAAAGCGTAGAGTGATTTGTTACTTTTATCTTGTAAAACGTTTTGAGAAGCGAAACCAACTTGAGAACAACTGTTCACTATTTCTCCAATTATGACAATTATGACGAAGCTAAATGGAAACAAAAATAATTGATAAGATGGGATAGACAGGACTGTGGACAAAGAAGTTAATAATCTGTTTGAGAAGTTTTCCTTTTTTCTACCATGTTTTCCAAGGGTGTGCGCTTCAAATAAAATTTCTACCATGGAAAGTATTAACCAATAAATAACAACGCGTTCAAAGAACAGCTGGATTGTTTGTCACCGCCAGATGTTTCTCTGAGGTAGTTGCCTTATAGTTAAACAAAATAGAGTTTGAAATATGTATTTTAATATAACAGGACTTAAAACAGATAACTGAATCACCGAGTACATTGGCGATATGGTATTATCTTCTTCCTTTCCCTTCACGTAATAACAGCAGATGACGTTTGAAAAAAATGCAGGAACAGTGACAAGTGACGTAGTTCATTTTATCATAAACTATTTTGAGCTTTCTATCTGAATTAGAATTCCAATTTCTCAAGTTCTTTTCAAAGGTTTTCTCACATGCTTGAAAAAGCAGACCTACCTGAAATATAATAAATAAACGGATACACCCTTTTTTTAATCATCCTTATCTGTACTTGGTTTTAAAATACAGCTTCAAGTATAACAATGTGACTGAGTAATACAATACTTGAATGCAATTGATTTAAATAGTTTGATTTGTTTTCCAATTTTAGATACAAATAGGAAGTACCACGCCTATTGGACGTGTATATCTGTGGTGCTAAATTGGACATTGTGATTTGTGTTTTACTTACAATTTGAATGGATTTTATTATTAAATAATATTATACTTTTTTAATAACTTTACCAGCAAAGATCAAAGAGAGAAAAAAACCAGCAGGACATATGTATTTATATAGATAGTATTTTTTCTTTTATATATTTATATTTGAAATAAGTGTTCATAAGTCGTCTGCTATAAAAGGTATCAACTATCGGTTGCATATGGGGTATGTTATTGACCTTTTGACTAATATAGTATGTGAGGGTCGTCTGCGTTTAAAACGTAAAATAATAGAATTGTTTCATCTGGACAATTACAAGTTGAAAATATTTAATTTTGAGAAATATCGGTTTTTTTTTCTAACGATATGTTCAACAGTAGTCTGCTGTAAACTTATCAAATGTCATCTTTATCAGGGAAAGAGTTATGTGAAACAAGATTACGTTAACACTTAGGACAGTTTGTGAAACTATTCGTACAAGATGTCAGCTAGATACCTGCATTCAGAACGGAACTATTTCATCGGGATTGCTGTGCTGTTATTACTGCAGTTAGCTACAGGTTGGTGTTCTTACTTGACTGCATTGACGTTGGCCAGTTTTCGCCAGCCATCCTGAATATCCTTGTCACTCTAGATTAATATTCACAAAGTAATCCGATGAGGTAAAGCAATAAAGTATATTAACATGCGTTTTCAATTTTTAAAGAAAGTAAACAAAATTGTAACATTGTTATTAACTCTTCTGATTATGTTGTTAATTAAAACATTTTTAGTTATTATGCCTTTTTATAATGCTTCAACATTTAAAACATAGTGGAATAAATTTGTTTGAGATAAAGAGCTTCAATTTTTCGTGAGACTTCCAAGCGCTGTCCAAATGCCATGTTTGATAATATAGCTGCGTTAAAAGAACATATCACAATCGATGTTTATAGATTTTAATCAATAACATGTATAGTATCATATGCTTTTGAAAATAATAAGAAAATATTGGACTACTTTAATGACAATTGAAGATATGTCTGAAAAATAAATAAATATATATTCATATTTTAACATTTTTTAGACATTCAGACAAGATAAACTGAACGATTTGGTCAGTGACATATACTTTTCTTTTTAGATTTTGATAAATGATAATTATTGCAATGATCTGAAGAAGTTTCAGAAATAGTTAAATATTATAAATAAGTTTTTACCTTATTTCAAAGTTTTGAATTTGTCTATTCTAACACCTGACAGATACTGGTTCTCATTAGGACAAAAAAGCGTCTATTTTTTAGGTTAAATTACAACTTATCACGTGGACGTACAAATATATGGAAAAATATCAACAGAATGAGATTTAAACAACAAGAAGGCAAACAATTAGCACATCATCTTTCAAATATTGGTAATTTGCATTAAAACATGTTTTGGTCATGAAAAAGCAAACAATTGCTTATCTGAAGGCTTTCATAAATGAATCTAGAATAAAATTAAATACACCAAGATACCACTTTTTTTTTTTTTTTTTTTTTATTATCCATACATCCAATTTTCAAAAAAACAATGTACTACAAATGTTAAATATTATAAAAAGTCCACTTTTCAGTAGAGTACATCCTTTAGAGGAGACGTGTTGATTTTCCAGTTAATTTTTTCAAATAATCGTGTGCTCATTATTTATAACAGTTTATTTAAATTGACGGAACACTAACACTGAATTATGCTTTCATTTATAAGGCAATTTTACGTTCCACGTTTTTTCCTCATACAGACGCAGCTTATCAAGAATTATTGCAAATGTAAAATTTACTCATTTCTCATACATATGAACGTATGTCTCTGACAGGCCAGTCTGAATGAAAGCATTGTAATTACTGATTGCAAAGGTAATATTTAATTTAATCGAGTTTTTTTTAGACTATTGAACTGACATTTATAATTTGCTTTATACTTGCCTTAGACCTTCCACATCGAGTGTTGGAGGTCTCGGGGTTCGATCCCTGGCCGTGTGATACCAACGACTTCAAAAATGGAAGTGATGGCTGCACTCCTTATCGCTCAGGTTTGCAAGGATAGCATTAGGACTTACTGGCTGGTGTCAGGATAAACAGACCAGAAGTATTGGTAACTAACCCAGGAAACGCTGAGATATAACTGAGAAAATATAGAAAGGGGTGGTTATCACCAAACAATCAATCAATCAACTAGTTGAAGTTTCTATCGAGTTAAATCAACGATTAGATAGAGATCACAAATAAGTCAACCTACATTCTGTCAAAGACCTTAAATAGGTTTCTGATCTTTTATAGGAAAGTTTATAATCTAAAAGTAAATCTTGAGTATTCAAGGTTTTGCTGAACGTTTAGGAAGGTCAGAAGCTTGATACACATTTAGAGTGCGACTTATGTGATTTCTTATCGGTGACATATTTTATTTAGTGTCTAGTATTTACTGTATCGTTACTTTTCTTAACCCAAGGCCAATTCGTAAGTTACACTATCTAGTAGAGTTGATCTGTTCATACCTTACATACATCTCATTATCACATCTGCACCTGGCTGACATCACTCTTAAATCACCGTCCAGCAGTACTTTCAGGACTTTGATTGTTTATGGTTTTATATTTAGGTAATAACGAGTTAGATATTAGTAATGCGAAATAAATAGGGTTGGGATGAAGGAGTTTTCTTATCATCCTTCATTGTGGTTATCGTATGACTTCCTCGATATATCAGCTACCAGTTCAGTAAACAAAACGCTCGAGTCATCTCACCATAGGTATTTGTGGTCTTGCAGATAAGCCAACTTTCTTCAGCTCTTCCTTGTATTAATCAAAGTAAGTAATCACGATTATTAAAAGTTAGGTTCACATGAAAATCCCGAAGATTAAAAAATTCAAAGATGTTGCAAATACAAAGAAAACATGGATGGTGGTGTGTGAAGGGTTACGATCAATGATAAGGGTCGATTTTCTATAAAAATTGTTTCGTTTACACATTTACTGCATACAAAGTAAAAATAAGAATCTGTTTAGTTAATTAATAGAAATCAATATTGAAATGTTTTGGAGGTTATAGCATAAAACGCAGCAAATCAGGTTATAAAAAATGCGCGAATGTTTCAACTCCAATTGACCATAATAGCCTAAACACTTAACACAATAATGTTTCTTTGTTAATGTACGACGTAAAGCCTTGTTCAGAAGAGAGTCTATAAAAAACTAAAATAAATTCGATATTAATCGGCGAAATATTTATTTATCCAAGAGGGAAAGCGAAAATAAGGCTGAAGTCAGATCCTTCCGCCAATACTGATTATTATTACATGTATGTGATTCGGGTGTCTCCGGGCATCTCACGGAAGTTACCTATTTTTCATGGCACAAACCTTTGTTGGCAACTGTGCGGTCAACATCCGTCAACCGGTTGCCTTTTCACATAGACTGTTAGCTCAATATTTTGGAAGACGGATGACGCTTGTCACAGTGACTTAAGTCAAACGTCGGAAAGAATGTTGGCCAAGCTTAGCTTTGAATTCACAACCTCTGGATTGATAGCCCGAGTCGCTACCGATAAACCTCCCGGAGCTCGGCACTTTTCATTGGAAACGACGGATCAGGCACATGAGGGACTGTCTTTAAACAAACATAAGAAGAAAATTCATATAACATTACTTACTTCCTAGGTTAAACGGAAGTGCAGACTGCCTTACAATCAGGTTATTGTTGCATTCCTTCATTTTCATAAACATTTTCATGGTCATTTTATAATTCTACCTTTGGAAGCCACGTAGTCAAAATACTACCGAGCTCTCCCGACTAGTAGTATTGTTTGATCAACAACAAATTGCCGATTCGTTTGCCGAAGGATACCTAAGTTAACAAATGGCTATAATCGATGCTCATTCCTACCAAATGTACAAAATGAAGATTCTGAACGCACTAATCTATTCATTTCGGCATTGACTAGGACTGAATGAATCCACAACACAAAAGAAACCAAAACATTTTACATTGATCATGACATTAAAAAATTAAATGGAGAAGGATGATATGCTGAAGAAAGTATGGTTAATGTAAATGATGCGCCCCCTATACACAGGGGAGATAATCCGCCCGATGAAGATGCACAAACTGTATGATTATCAATAGTTATCTCCCGTACTATAAACAGTTTTAATATAGTATAAATTAGTTTTAAGAGATTTTCGTTAAATCATAAATAATTATTTATATGAAAGTTTTATTTCAAATAAAATATACCGCAACGTTTTAAAAGTAGAATGTCAAGGCTAGATGAAATAATGCATGCATATGCATGTCAAGTTTTGTTACATTTTGGTATAAAGCGGTAGGAGCGTACATGGAGATTTGAACTAGGCTTAAATTGTAAAGAGTAAACAGTAAGATATTTATATTTAAGTGTGGATACTGTGCATTAATGGCGAAAGACTTGCCAAAACACACCTTCTATAGAATTAAGCTCAAGAAAATGTCAATTCATAACCTAAAATGAAACCATTTTTTAGTTTCAACTTATTTATTTTACATCGGTTGCGAAACAAGCCTTCAGCTTAGATTAATCATACTCGATGTCTGCTTCCTAGAGAATTAACCAGTACTCGAGCCGTTTGAATGAAAAACTACCAAAGTCAGGACCCGCTCATCATGGGACTCGAACAGGGACATTTGATACGAGAATCCGACGCTCTACCGCTGCACCACTGTCTTCCACTGAACCGTTTTTTGAATTACGGCCTTAAAATTACTTGACCTTGAACTTAAAAAGTTCATTGCTATTATGTAAAATTGAATTGCCCATATGCCTCAAGTCATATTTTCGAATAAATCAATGCATTATAATTTTTATTTATAAAGTACTTATGTTCTCCGTATATAATAAAAACGCCGCCTTTTTGACACATTTTTGTAACAGCTACATTTAGTTGAGTCGAGATATTTCAGCCTTTACTTGATATGACACTATTACATTTGACAGCTTTCAAGTTAATCTATTTCACCCGTGATTATATGCCATTCATTGATATGTTTTAACATAACAACAGAGTTATAAATGTAAAGTGCAATAGAATATTTTTTTAATCTTTAAACTTCTCTGTTATTTTGTGTTTCGCTCTATTTTACAAAGATATAACTATTCGAAACACTTATACCGAGTTGTTTGGAGCTAGAACATACGTTAAATTGTAAGACACTGACAATCACTCGTAATAAGCTTTGTCGATTTAAGTGTTTCATAGAATAGCAAAGATACATCAACGTTTGATCTAGAAATAAGTTGTTGCAAACGATAAATGGTGTATATTGATGGATTACATATATTAAAACAACCAAACTACAACGTTAACTTGAATTAATAGTTAATAGATACAACATTTATACTTTATGGTATTTACAATTCTATTACATATTTTGAGCATTTAAATCTTATCTTTACTTTTTACATCCTTTCAACTAGGTGGAACTACCACTTCAACATCAAGTCCGTATACTACGCACAGCAGTTCGAACAACAACCCAACTGCAGTGTACACAAGTAAGACATTTAGAACTGATAATATGTATAGAAGAGCCAACACACCCCTTCTACTCCTTACAGCATCTCAACAGAAACGAATGATACTTATGAAGGCAGTATGTTAAATATCCACTTAACATGGAACTCGGAACAAGAACAAGCACTGATACTACATCAAGTATGGCATCAGTCGTTGATACGACATTAAGCACGGCATCAATAACTGATACTAAATTAAGCACGGCATCAATCGCTCATACGACATTAAGCACGGCATCATGCACTGAGACAACATTAAGCACTGCATCAATCGCTCATACGATATTAAGCACGGCCTTAAGCACTGATAAAACATTAAGCACTGCATTAATCGCTCATACGACATTAAGCAAGGCATCACGCACTGATACTACATTGAACACGGCATCAAGTACTGATACTACGTTAAGCACTGCATCAATCGCTCATACGACATTAAGCACGGCATTAAGCACTGATACAACATTAAGCATGGTATAAATCGCTCATACGACATTAAGAACGGCATCACGCACTGATACTACATTAAGCATGGTATAAATCGCTCATACGACAGTAAGCACGGCATCTTGCACTGATACAACATTAAGCACTGCATTAATCGCTCATACGACATACGACATTAAGCACGGCATCACGCACTGATACTACATTAAACACGGCAGCAAGTACTGATATTACATTAAGGACGGCATCAAGCACTGATTTTACATTAAGAATGGTTGTCTCGGTACTTTTTAGAATGTGAAAACCATTACTGTGATTTAATATACCATATTATTTCACACACAAGCGAAATGTAGATGTTACATTAATTTACATATAATCGGAGACAATACAACTGCATGTATTGCGAATGGTTATCCAGAATTATTAGAAATTTGGTATTTTATTTTATGGTGCATTTAGTTATGATTTCACAACATCCTGCGATTAGTAACAATGAATGATAATTAAGATAGTAGTGTCAGTAAATTTGGCGAATTTCATTAATAACGAAAGTTTCACGCATGATAAATATTCGTACCAACTTATTATTTACTGTCACAGCGACATTATTGTACCAAAGCACAGAGTTACAATTATATGTGAGAGGTAACTTGATATTATGCTTTTTCAGATTGTGGTGACCCCTTGAATATAACAAATGGCGTGACATTTAAAGCAAATGCAACTGTGGGGTATTTTTGTGAAGCTGGTTATGTACTAATCGGAAATAACACTATTACATGTGGTGTGAACGGTAAATGGGTTGGTGATTTTCCGGCATGTCAGACAGTGGGTATGTAATAGCATTTATGTTATCATTTATTATTACACACTGTTTGCCGTACAAGCGACCTTAACATTAGACATTATTTATAAACTAATCAGAGAAAACACGACTACATGTATTTAGAATGGTCTATGGGTATGTGATATTCAGAAATATCGGAAAATTAAATTAGTTTTATAATGTAATTAGGAATAATGTCTAAACATTATACGCAACAGTTACATATGTAAAGAGTTGATATTGCTAATTATCTGATTGAAGCTAAGGGTTGTTATGTTGAAATGTAATAGGTTTCTTCATAGCAATCTTATATTCTTTAAAGGAGAGAATACAAATTCAGATAGCACTCTACGTAAAGTGTGCCAATGTTATTGAAATCAAGAATATCACGCATGCTATCCTCACCAAATCACTACTTACTGCCATATCGACATATCATAAGTTTAGATGTAATAGCGAACTTTACATGCTACCATCTTATCGGAGAAAACACGCGACTATATGTATTGAGAAGTTTCGGTTGCTATTCAGAAATATCGGAAAGTTGGTAAGTAAGTTAATGATGCAATGAATTATGATGTGACAATGTTATAAGCAACAGTAACTTATGTAAACATTTGACACTGGTTGTTTTCTATTTGTAGTTAAGGGCTGCTTTGTTGATATGTAATATATTTTGTCATTACAATATTATATTCTTCAGTGGAGAAAATGCTAATTCTGATGGTATTGTAAGTAAATAGTGTAAATATCGTTGACATCAAGAATATGACGCATGCTAAATATTCATACCAAATCATTATTTTCTGTCAAAGCTTGATTATTGTATCAAAACAGTTTTATAATCATATAACTCTATATGTTTCGCTTTTTTCAGACTGTAGAAATCCTTTGAAAATGTATGAAATTATGGTAACGTAGACATACTATGATTATTTCAATAGATCCTATCTCAGATGGCATATTAATTGTGTCAATGTAATGGAAATCAAATGATCAAACATGCTAAGTATTCATCTCAGATCAATACTCACTGTAACGAAATAAGTGTATCAACACGACTGAAAATAAACTGTGATTTATATATAACAGATTACTTTACAGCTGTTGATGTGTGTTGTTATTTTTAGACTGTGGACATCGTTTGCATTTGGCAAATGGCACGATACATTATACGAATACAACCTTTAAGGCAACGGTGACATATACATGTGACAATGGTTATACATTAATCGGAGACAATTTGACTGTATGTGGTGTGAACGGTACATGGGTTGGTGATATACAGGAATGTACGATAGTGGGTATGTATAAAGGATTTCACTGCTATCAAAAGGTTACGTTTTGATATCAAAAACACTCATTTGTATCAGTGAACATGTTTTCAATGTTTTACTTGTGTTTTTTTAATATTTTGTTTTTATTTTTGTTTAAACAATATTTTCAACATTTTATGTAGTACATTAATAATAAAAAAGCCCAGCAAATTTAAAGCCTCATTGTAATGCTCATTATATTGACCTCTTCTAGAATAGCTCGAACCATTCTGATCGGTTGAAAAACATAGTCCCCAGAGGCAGAGGCTTGGGCTAGCTATCCTAGTTTTGTTATTCTTATTACTTGTTAATTTATGCTTTCCAAATCATTGAGTTGTGTAATCGGAGAGCGTCCACCTCGGTGCGGGATATCGCGGGTAAGATCCCTGACCAGGTCATTGCAAACATTTTAAAAAAGAATAAACATATTCCCTTCTTGGATAAGACATTCTGGTAACTTACACAGGGACGTCGTGATATAACTGAAACAATGTTGACAGTGGCGTTAAACACCCAACAAATTAACAAACACAGTTTACAGTTATATTGTTTCATTTGCAGTGTATTGTTTTTCTAACTAGAGATCTGTGTAGTTTGAGTCAGCCCGATATCTTTACTGACATTTTCTTAATTTCTCGTCTCCAGGTGGTATATATGTATACAAAGCAAGCGAGAATAGAGACACACAGAATAGAGTAAAAGAGAAGGAGAGAGAGAGAGAGAGAGAGCGAGAGAGAGAGAGAGAGAGAGAGAGAGAGAGAAAGAGAGAGAGAGAGAGAGAGAGAGAAAACAATCAGAGACAGACAGAGAAACAGACAGACAGACAGACAGACAGACATAGATCTGCTCTAGCTTGCGTCAACCTGCATATAACAAAATATGATATTAGTGACGTTTGACAAATATATTAACAGTATCTTTACATATCTATTGGAAACAATACCGACGTTTGTAGCCACATTATGACGGCTTCTACTTCGACAGAGAGCAGGCAAAGATCAAGTTAAACAATGTACCATGTCCTGTGTGATAACTTATCATTCGGAAAGTAAAGCGTGTTAATGAGAGAGATATCTCACCAGGCAGAAATAGCTGATCTATTAATAATTGAGTGGAACTGTAATAATGACTACTTCATTTTACTGATAAGAACTTACCAATTGTATTCAGATTGTGGGAACCCAATGCCAATATCGCAAGGCCAAGTCAATTTTAACGACACACTATTTGATTCGCTAGCGATGTATACATGCCGTACTGGATACGATTTGGTTGGGCAAAACATGACTCAATGTGGAGAGGATGGTAGATGGATATCGACTAATATGCCAGATTGTCACATAGTTGGTAAGCTCTATAGACAAAGTATAATTGTATAAAGGCGTTGAAAACTTGATGGCAAGTTTCTTATTTGAAGAAATTTCTCACTCTACCGCATTGCGGTTTACCGTCGTCCGCAGCAGATGCTTCAAACAGCGTATGATTGTATTAAGGGTTAATAGTCCATTTACTGTTCTGACTCGTATGATCACCATTTAAAACTTTTATAAAAAGGAACTACACTAGTAAATACTTGTTTTACTTTTAAATCCTTATACTTAACCTTATAATGACTCCGTTGTATGTTATAATTTAAAGCCTTTATTTAACGTTACAAGTGAAGAATGCAAGTATAAACCCACCGATAAATCTGCTTATGACTAGCACTTCAATTTGTTTTTTGTAAAATTAAATTATGCTTCCTGCTTCCAAAACAAGATGAAGATGCAAGTTCTTCAAAATCTGACGAAACCCTTCTTAGCTAATGACAGTTTTTATTAATTTTAGATTGTGGATTACCTCAGAATATAGCGAGTGGACGATATACATTGGTTGGAGCAACACAATATTCTTCCATCGCACTATACAAGTGTGATACCGGATTTAAGCTAAATGACACAAACAATAAACAACGTTGTGAGGCAGACGGGACATGGAAAGGTGAAATAGGTACATGTGTTCGAGTAGGTATGTTGTCTGGCTCCATTTTGCACCATAACTGTATGATTCATTTTGTTTTTCATGTTTTAAGTTACCTTAGATTTTCCGATCATTTTCAACACAATCTTTTGCCTACATTTCATTAAACATAAGAAATTTGAAGGTTTCAACTCACATGCCAAAGATTGTTGATCTGATTCATTGCATTCATAATAGTTTCGATAAATAAGTGATCACACCAATTGCCGTTTAAACGTTTCGTCATAAGAGCTTCGTTTGATTATCTATTGAAGACAATGCAAATCAATTCTGTGCAAAATTAACCAACACTATCAATTTAAAGCAAAAATTATTAACAACAAAAAGGACCAGAATAGGCTTAATATAACTACGAATTGAATTTAAGCCTATCATAGCCTCAAACACTGATTAGGATTGTAATATAGATTAATACTACATTTGTAAAACTTATAACTGTTCATTAGAAAACTTTAGTAGAGATGCCTTAACTAATTTCGCAATTAAATATTTCCTTTTTTATTTACTTGTTGACTTATTTAGTATCAGAAGCTTTTTGAAAGTAGCTTTTATTCTCTTAGACTTAATTGAAATCGTGGATCTTAATAGTTAGTTCTCTATTTGTTTTCTGCATCTATTTGGTAAGACATGTCCTTTAAACTCCCCTTAAGTTTAATTGGTAATACAATGCTCTTGATCATATATGACTGATGTGATGTAGTAGTGGTATGATAATAACACAAAAGAGAGACAGAGAGAGATGGAGAGAGACAGACAGACATAGAGAGAGAGAGAGAGAGAGAGAGGAAGAGAGATAAAGAGAGATAGATAGAGAGAGAGAGACATACAGACAGATACAGACATACATACAGACAGTCAGACATACATAGACAGACAAACAGTGAGAGACAGAGACAGAGACAAAGAAAGAGAGAGGGACAGAGACAGAGACAAAGCCAGACTAAAAGGCGGAACCTATAGAAGGGAGAGAGGGGAATAACTTTACTATATGTTACAACTTTATCACATTCCAACAGAATGCAGCCGCCTATCACCACCGATCGATGGCATGGTTGCCTATTCAGCTGATAACAAAACGGCAAACTTCTCTTGCAATTCTGGTTTTCGATTAATTGGGCGGGATAAACTGTTTTGTGTATTAACCGGTAATTGGAGTGAGACTATTCCAATATGCAAAAAAGGTAACAAAAGCTTCCCTTGTATCACATTTATTATATCTGGTTTAAAACATTTCCCGCATAAAACACATTTGCAGCAAATGAATAAATAAATTAAAAGGTAAATATAAGAACATTTCAGCAAATTAAAGTAAAGCAATTGAATTTTTTACAGCTATTTTTCCTGTTATTATTTAAAATGTCGCCCGCATCACAATAAGTCAGAACGTGGAGAATAGTTAGTGCTAAAGAACAATTTGGGTCGTCTTATATACTTCTATAGACTGCTCAATAGATGTTTAATATTAGTTGAAGATGAAATGCACAAAACCGAATATTGATGAATTCATCGGTTCTTAAACAAATTGAAAACAAACTAGACAAAACATAGCTTTTAACGTGGAAATGTGTAAATGGAATCTAGCTGTTTTTATTATATTGCTAAACAAACACTGGGCACATTATAACATGTAGGCTGGTTCAGTATTTATTTGAAGCAATCGTATTGTTATACCCATGCTTTCCTTTTCATCATTTACATTTATCGTATCAGTTGAAGTAGAAATAAAATACTGCAGAAAAGACGAAGACAGTCGAGGTACCTTGTGGAGCCAAATCGCTCAGGGACAGATAGTAACAAACCCGTGTCCAGAAGGCCAAGAAGGTAGCTATTAAATGACAATATTGAAGTAGTCTTCGTTGTGATTATATATTGTGTACCAAAAGTAAAAACACGTTTCATACCAAATTAATGATAGAAAAGTCTATCTTTATGATTACCAGGATATAACGACGACCGATGCTCCGGCGTCGCAATGAACATATCGACAGAACTGTTCCATCCAACAGGATATACCGTAAAACTGTAATGGTATTGAAGGCATCGTTGAACACCGGTAAAACATACAAAAACAGTATTTCACAAACAAATATACAGAGATAACCAGCTAAATCCTTTGCCTCATTCAGATAAGTTACGACGCTTGTGGACCGAAGAAAACATAATAGGAGAGTGAGAGTCGCGAATTACAGGACAATGCTCAGGGATATATATATACAATCACATACAGAAAGTTTAATTCATACCTACTTTGATATTTTTGATTTGCGCTATGTTAGATAATTCATGATCTGTATTTTCGTTCTCCAGGATCGATATCCAGACAGTGTAATGAAACTGGCGAATGGAAACTCCCAAGATACACGTGTGTTAAGAAAGAGATTTCAGAAGCAGAGTCAAAAGTAAGCTACCGTGAATGTATAAATTTCTTTAACAATGGCGTAAGATGTATCCGTATAGCATTCTGGTTGACATAACTATGGTTTAACCATAATAACACAGTCGCTAAGGACATTGGCTAATCGATCAAGCACTCGATAATAGAAACCTGGTTCTACCCTTATCTTAAGTGCCATTCGTCTTCCACCAACTGCTTGACAGTCATTGCGGGAAGATATTAACTCGCTTTGAAGACGATGTGCGGAGTATTACTTTAATAAAGCCAATAAATGCATGGATATGTGAACTTATTAATGAAAAAAGTGTTAACATTAACTAATATGATATATCAACATGTCGTTTGCAGATAAATTATGATTTGTTTTAAGCATCCTGATGGGAATATAAATGTCTTAACACCTTTCAAGTGTTATTTCTATATTCGTTAGACAGTATCTAGTAAAAAGTCATCGTGATAATACCTTTTCTGTTTTCTCGGTTTAAGTTATCGTTACAATAACCAAAACAACTAAATGTCCATTGCTGATACATATACATTATTTCGACAATCCTCACCTCAGATCGATGTCATCGAAAGCTCAAATATCACTGAAGCAGTCAAAGTAGAAATAGTCTCCGATGTTCTTGATACATTGTCAAATGCAACAACAGCAACGGCATCTTCAGTTAGCGCCGGAATGGGTGATGGCGAGATCGAGAAGGTAACGTCTATTCTGGAGAGAGTTGCTAGTATAAGTCAGGATATCGTCGTTACTGAAAAACAGTCTGAGGTATTTCCTATTGTTTTATATTGTTTGTGGGATATTTCTTGTTTGTTTTATACGAATTAACATAGACATGAGCCTGTCTGAATATTTTGGGTGTACAGTGTGGTTTCATTTAAAGTTATATTTGTGTAGATATAGTGAGCTACACGTCTAGCTAGTTTGTCAGAAGATGGTTTTGGGTATATTTAACAGGCAGACAGTGAAGACTGGTGATATAGTACAGATGTACAGGCTGACCAGTCTTTCGCAGATGCACTAATTCTCTGTGACACATGACTCATGGCTACTGAGGTTGTGTCCGAGATATGTTTTGTTTGTTATATCGTCTTATCAGCGCAAAAGGCTGTAACTCACTATTTTCACGAAAGTAAATATTTTGCAGAGAATTAACTTATATCCATATATACATGTACACATCGTATTTAAATTTGGGATTTATATTCTAATTCTAAATCTTCAAAATAGTTTCATGCGAAAAGGTTTTATTTCAAAATTGTCCATTTGTTTGGTGCTAGAAGGTTGTAACTGGGAGATACAATCTTCTTGCGCCAACAAAATATCCCAATCTATTTTGCATGAAGGTTGATTGTATCTCAGTGTAATTACATAAATATTGTGTCAAAAACAGTAAAGTAAAAAGACATTGCTAAACACTGTAGATTCTGTTCATCTGCTCTGAATCTTCACAACTTGAGAAAGGTTTCTTAGAAGAGTATGTATGTAATATGTAAAAAAGTATAGATCTTGATCAGATTTTGCAGATCTACATGCTGATATGGATCTTCTCTGTTAACAAAAACAAATTTGAACCTTTTCCTATAGACAGGCTCTGATAGAAAGATGTCACATTTATATTTATAATTTATGACATCATTGGACCTGGAATATAGGAAAATCGTTCGTTTCTCACCATGTCTGCAACCTTTTTCCATGTTGGCTCATTTATATCCATAGGATTTAGTGGTTCATTGACTAGGAATTCTTGATCACAATTTCCAAATCTCTTTTGGGCTTCCCTACTTTACAATTCTTTCATTAATCGAAATCGGTTCGACATGGAGCTTGATCTTGTCTTTGCCTTTACCTGCCTTTCTTTCCGAGTCTCTCTGCAGTGGTAAGAATCTTCAATCAAGATTGAATCACTTTACGGAGTTGTCTGATTCCTTTCTTTTCCACTTCACTTGCATGCATGGACTGGTACCTTAATTAACCCTTTCCCACCTGTAGACACATGCGCAGCAGACACATTTTAAAAATATCATGATGTTGATCTCAATTTGAGAGATTTTCTGTATTTTTGACTTGATTCAGTCAATATCGTCTATTGCAAATTTGTTGCATGAGGAAAAGCCTTATAAAGACCAATCGCTTTTTTTTAAATTTGGTGTAACTAGATTGGGCTTAGTTGAATTATGATTGATTGCAATTCAAAATCTCTCTTTCAATATGGCGTTAGTGAGTTGAGATAGTGGGATCAACTTTCTTTCGACTGGTCCAATTAGAGAAGTCTGCAAGATTGTATCTTCTTTGATTAATTCCCAATTATGGTTGTTCATTTTCGAACAAACAAGTATGTGTCGTCTTTCATTAGAGGTATATTGTTGTCTTTCTTTGACCGGTTTGATGTCACACAATCACAAACCGAAGATTGTGGAGAGCACCATGAATTAAGTAAGGTTATTTCTCCTTCAGGATTTGTTTGCATAGTCAGACTTTTCCCCTTGCTCAGTTCAGTTGGAAAATAGAATTTTTTTTGGTTTGGTCCATACAAAACATTGGTCAGTCTTATTCACGCTCATCTGTGCTGCTCATCAGGATGTGCATCAAGAATACTCCCCTGCAACACCAATAAATCATCTTTAGGATCAACATCATCATTCATAGGACTGAATCAGGTCAGTGCATATACAATAGCTGAGAGACCTCTAGCACTGTGGTTCGACACCTGACTAGATATCTCCTACATCTCACAAGATATAACCTTGTGTTGCTCTCGACCTCCACGTAATTTACTTCCGCTCAATGTCTGATGTTTCTTCACACCAAATGGTTCTTACAAACTTTCGACCAGTGACACACTACCAGACAAAGCCGATTTAACTAGCCAGTCTATTACAAATAAATATGTCCTGTTGTGCCCATCTGCCTCCCCCACGTTTGAATGCCCTGCGATATTACTCTTTCTTTTCATTTGTAGCTTGCTTGGGACGTTCTTCCGCAGAGTCTTTACCGTGGAATGCCAACTCACAAAACACAAACCGTTTTTAGTCTTTCCTAGGTGTCATCTGACTGTTCATTGTCACCATTCTTTCTCGGTTATAAATAATTTTGCTCCCTCATTATGAAATGTAGGATGATACGTTTTATATTGGTATTTTAGATCAGGATGACATTAAGGAATATGTCTTGTCGTTTGTCTGTCTGTCAGTATGACAGTAATGCTATGACATATTAAATGGAGACATAGTCATGTGTTCCCCAATTCTTGAATCTTAGATTACTGAGGAAAGAATAAAGTAATAGAAAAATCTATATAATGTGTAAATATATAAACTATGAAGTAATTGTAATATAAGCGATAAACATACAACGAGATATTTCATTAGATATATCAAAAAAGTGTAAACTGACTTATTGGTAACATCTTCAGGTAATAACCCATTTGCCTACAAGCGTTCTTTTCATACAAGATCTGTAAAGCAAGAAATAAAATTAAATACGGAAAATAATAATTTTGAAACAGTAGAAAACATTACTAGAAAAAAAGTTCATTGAGGCAATCTTACTGGGGCAGATGTACCATAAGTTTTCTGTGTCAAGGAAAGTGTTTCACAATTTTGAAGTATAGCATAGTGTTTTATATTGATAAGTTCACACATATGCATATTTGTTATGATTTTCTTTTAATGATGAAAGGAAATTATGTGAGTTACAAACTTCTTGAACTCAGAAAAATAATAAAACATGACGTCATTTGAGTGAAAGAAGGTTGAAACTGGACAAATTCACTAAAACTTATTTGTATTAAATTATTTTACAATGTTAGAGTTATAAAGTTTCCTGAAATATATTTTAAAACAAATATCAAGAGTATTTTCTTTTTTATGTGTTTTCTTCCAAAAAGGATAATTTTCTGCTTCTCCTGTACAAACATAAAAAACGTTGTTACAACCTTCTTGCACTACAGGGACGATATATATCTCTCTTTGACTGAAGACCCATGGTTACTGCGGTTGTGTCCGAGATATTTTTTGTTTGTTATATTTATCTCTCTGTGACACATGACTTATGGCTACTGAGGTTGAGTCCGAGATATTTTTTGTTTGTTATATATATTTTTTTTCATTATGCAAAAAAGATGTATAATCCATCAGCATACATGTATGAATGCATTTGACAATTCAACAATTTCCGACCGAATAACAGAATAAACAAGAGTGAATGGCCATCCATAACCCTCACACTTCTGCCTGCTGAAAACAGAGGGTTTTGAACAAAGCAGTATTTATTTGGATGGGACCGCTCGTGACGACCTGTCGTTTCTGAGCTTGCATCGCCTTACACCCCACTAGTGTACATGGAGTATCCCAACATGAGTAGCACTGTTAAGGCTCGGCAATGTAAAGGTTAATTTCCTGATCAGCCTCTCCCTTCGATATATAGTATACAGCATGTGTATGCGTGTATATAAAATACTGTTACAATTTGTTAGGTTATTACATACACATATAAGTACGAACTACAAAGTATGTTGATTATTATAATAAACCAGCAAGAGAACGAGATGGTTATTAATGAAGTCTAAATGTGCTATAAAAAGTCCAAACAGACATAAAAGTATAGATATAGTATTATTAGTACTTATATTATCTATCGTAATAGGTATTTTCTCTTTTAATGAAGCTGTGGTATGTGAATTTGGCAAGATTATTGACGATTGTTTTGTTATCTGACATGAGTAATTCTGTAAATGTGTACATATTTGGTCTTTTCCAGTAATATTTACTTAAGAGTTGTGATCTTATTTCAAGGTAAACAGGACATTCCAAAATGAAGTGGAACTCATCTTCTAAGACATTGCAATTTTGACATTTTCTCTCAGATCGTATTATTTTGTTAGGTTTGTGCCATCTACCCATTTCTATTTTAAGTCTGTGGCTAGATTCTCTTAATCTTGTAGGAGCAATTCTGTATTTGGTATTCACCACTGTGTTTAGATATTGCTTGAAATTGAAACTAGCTATTGATCTATATGTTGTAGCTCTAGGTGAGTTTTGTAATTGGTTGTTCCAAGATTGAATATAATTATCTTTTGCTCTTTGTTTAAATATATGAATAAATTGTTTCATACTTCCCAATTTTTTTAAAGAGCCATATATCATTAAAGCCATGTGATTCTAAGATATATTTGATTTGAGAAGCCCAGTTCTGCTTATTTGGGCATTGTATTAAGTCATTTAACATCATGTTATAAGTTTGTTTAATATATTTTCTTTCGCTTGACTGTAAAACTTTGAACCAATATTTCAGCATTTGTATTAACCTTTCAACTCTTAAAGGACACCTTCCAGATTCACCATAGATAAAATCGTTTTGTGTTTGGTTTCTTACCCCTAGTAGTTGTTTAAGAAAGTGAACAGATTCTAGCTTATTTGCATTTAAGTAGCCCCATATTTCTGCCCAGTAATTAAGTATGGGTAATACTAATTTATCAAATAAGTCTAACTTATGTTTTATAGATAAAAATGTAAACTTGGATATATATTATCTCAGCTGGAAAATACACTTTAACGCTTGTCCACTTAATGCATCAAATGTGCCAATAAATGATCCGCCTGTAGAGAAAAATATTCCTAGATACGTAAAGTTGGTGACAATTTGTATTTCATTATCATTGTATAAGAATGATACATTTCTTCTTAAATTTCCTCCCTTTCTAAAATCATAATTTTAGTTTTATTTACATTTACAACCATTTTCCATTTTTGACAGTAATCGTATACAAGGTTTAGTCCGTTTTGTAGCCCTTCCTCATTATCCGAAAAAAAGACAATATCATCAGCATATAATAATAGAAATAGTTGAAGCATTCCGGTATCTATGCCTTTAAAACCTTTCGTAATCAAGTGTTCTTCAATGTCATTGATGTACATTGCGAAGATAAAAGGTGACATACAATCTCCCTGGACTACGCCCGTTAAGCATTCAAAGCTTCCGCTGAGGTTATTATTAAATTTTACCTTGGATTTTATATTACTATATAACGACTTGATAACATTGAGAATTTTGCCTCGGATTCCATACTTGATTAATTTATAAAAAATATGTTCGAACGCCTTTGTAAAGTCGATAAAGCAAACATACAGTTTTTATTTTCATTAAAAAAATGACTTATTAAGCCATGCAGGACAACAATATTGTCTATTGTTCCCATACTTTTTCTAAAACCCGCTTGTGCTTCTACGTATACGAAATATTCTTCTGCCCAGTTATTGAGCCTATTATTTAGAATTCTGGTCAACAATTTGCCCAAAGCACTTAACAATGTTATACCTCTATAGTTATCTACGTTGTTGACATCCCCCTTTTTATGTAATGGAACAATATAACCATCACTCCACTTACAAGGGAAGTAACCCTGTTTAAATATTGTATTAAAATATGTATGCAAGTAATTTGCCAAATATGCATAACCGTATTTGAAAAATTCATTAATGACATAATCCGAACCGCCAGATCTATCGTCTTTTAATTGTTAGAAGGCTTTTTTTATTTCTTCATGTGAAATATCATCTTCTAATTCCTCAAACGTTACTTGCAATTCACTGTTTAAAACTTGTTCATTAAATTCTAAAACTTCTTCATCTGGTTGGAAAAAAACAGATTCCGGATTATTAATGGATTTGAAATATTGCTCAAAGCTTTTAGTGTGAATATTTGTTTTTTCCTGATTTATTTTTGATGACTTTAATAATTTCCAGTATTCTTTAGCATTCTTAAAACGAAGACTCTGTAACTCTTCTGTTTTTTGTTAATCGGATTGGCGTTTCTTACTCCGAATAATTGATTTATATTTTGATCTAGATGACGTCATATCGTTCCTGTTGTCATCAGTACTGTAATTACGATATTTGTTAAGACTTTTATAAAATTCACCTCTGTGTATCGAACAATCATCATCAAACCATGGTTGTTTATTTTTGTTAGATCCTAGTGGCTTATTTAGTTTCTTTCTAAGAAAAGGGTTGCAAGCATTATTTAATGAATTATAAAAATCATCGAGATTATTTTCAATTTCTTCATTAATAAAATTGTTCGATATTTTTTGTGATAAACCATCCAAATTTCTTTGAAAGTGCTCACTACTGACATTTTCCAAGAATATATCTTTTTTGACGTCGTCCCATTTGTAACAGAAATCAACAGTATCATAGACGTTATTGTCTACAGTAAAAGTATCTAAAAAATCCAAAAAAATTATAATGGCAAAGCTAATAGTACAATGATCAGATAAGATACTTTGATCTTTAACGTCGAATGTGCTGAACTATGGTAAGAAGTCAGGTTTACATAAAACATAATCTACCACACTGCTACCAGCATGTGTTACACATGTAAATTTACCAGAGATACTACCAACACCAGCCCTACCGTTCATGATTCTCAAACCTGTGGACTGGCAGAAGTTTATCAATAATTTTCCATTTACGTTAGTGGATCTATCAAAAGTATATCTTTCTAAAATCTCATCCTGTACATAATCGTTAGGTAACATATCTAAATTAAATAAATAATCATTTTCAACATAATCTTTAAGATTCCCAACCCGACTATTCAGATCTCCCAATATATAAAAGTTACATTTATCATTATATAAATCACGAAATTTAACTATATCATCATTAAGAATATCATAGATATTCTGTTCTGTGAATGCTTCTCTGTTGCTTCCTGTAGGGACATTATAACACAAACAAAGTAGCATGTCATTATCAAAGTTAAACAGTGTATTTTTAAGCTGCACCCACATTATACCATCGTTTTTTTTTTAATACTGTAACATACTGGCTAAGTTCGTTTGACACATACATAATAATACCACCACTATTTCTACGTGCAGACGATCTATCCAGAGCTCTATTATAAGTATAATGTGTAAACCCTTCAACAGTACAATCGTGGTGTTCATTTAGCCAAGTTTCCGTGAATAATAGAATATCATGTGTATTAAACTATGTTTTCAGTTCAGGGGTCTGTAATATAGTATACGTCTTTCCCACCTGTTCCTTTTTTTATCCGGTTTTTCGGTTTGCGTTTTATCTCTCTGTTTATTTATAGTATCAGGTTGCGAATTCCAGGTTGTCTATCTTTAGATTTTGAGTACGGTGTAGAACAGCCTTGTGTTCCATAGTAAACACAACATAAACAGTTTAAGCTATGCCTATCAAACGGAACGAAACCTACCTGTTTTATGAATGGAAAACAGGTAGAACATGTTTGGTTAACCGACTAAGGAACGGTTTATCGACAAAACCTATATAGGTATCGCAAAACCGGTTTTGAGTTATGTGACTATGGAACACAGGGCAGCCGTGTGTTCCATAGTAAACACAACATAAACAGTTTAAGCTATGCCTATCAAACGGAACGAAACCTACCTGTTTTATGAATGGAAAACAGGTAGAACATGTTTGGTCAACCGACTAAGGAACGTTATATCGACAAAACCTATATAGGTTTCGCAAAACAGGTTTTGAGTTTTGTGACTATGGAACACAGGGCTGCCCTGTGTTCCATAGTAAACACAACGTAAACACGTTTTGTCTATGGAGCGGAACGAAACCTACCTGTAGTATGCATGTACTCCCGTCAAACAGGATTGGTTTACCGACTAATGCACGGATTATCGACGAAACCTATATAGGTTTCGCAAAACAGGTTTTGGGTTTGGTGACTATGGAACACAGGGCTGGTTTGTTTTGCTCTCACGAGCTCTCACGTGCAGAAATATTCTCGTTATTTTTGTCACGTGACCCGTCGGGTTGTTTGTTTACATTTCGTAGGGGGGGGGGGGGTGGGGGGCGTTTCCAGACACTAGTGTTTCGATAACATTGTTTTCTAATGTATTCCCTGAACTGTCGATCTTAATCTCGTCAAAAAATGCACCCTGAATTTGTGTTTTACATGTGTCACTGATGACCATTCTTTAATGAGCGTTTTCCGTGTAAAAATGTGCTACTCTGCTTTCGTTTAATACATCATACCAGTCTGAGAACATGTCCTTTACAAGATGACCCTGAATAAACAGTCTAGCAGGATACCTGAAGTGTACCTTCTGTCTGTTGTTACGCGCTGTTCTAGCCTCATGGCTCTTATATAATTCTTTCCTAGCGTCTGCTATCTCTCGAGGATAATCTCGATCTATCCCAAAAGTAGTGCCCTTTAATTTATATGCTGATTTTATGCTGATTATAAGATATCCTCCGTATCCGGGTAATCTCTAAAACGTACTATTATGGGGCGTTCTTGCGTGACGCGTCCATCATCATTTGCACGTCCTACAGTCCCGAGTCTGTGTGCTCGCTCGATTGATATTGAAGATGTGTCCAAATCTAACTCGTTCTCTAAAAATGTGTAAATCAAATGTTTGCAGTCAGTTGTGGAATTTTTTGTTATAGTATTATATGACTCTCTTTGACTCAAGACTCTTGGTTACTGAAGTTGAGTCTGATATATTTCTTGTTTGTTATATAATCTCTCTGTGACACATGACTCATTGTTCATCAGGTTGATATTTTTTGTTTGTTATATATTACTCTCTGTCACACAGGACTCATGGTTACTGAGGTGAAATCCGCTGTTTTCTGTTGTTAGCGTCGGGGATTTGAAACCGGGTGTCTCGGGTTCGATCCGCATGATGGAGTGCCCTTGAGCAAGGCATATTTTCTAGCCTAGTACTGGTTTGTTTATCCAGGGATCATGAATAAGTGGACTGTCTCCATGATATAACTGAAATAATGTCGAAAGCGGCGTCAAACCCCAATTAAACAAAACAAACATGGTTACTGAGGTTGAGTCCGAGATATTTTTTGTTTGTTATATGTATCTCTTTGTGACACAAGATTCATGGTTACTTAGGTTGAATCCGAAAGCATTTCATGTTTTGTCTAAATAACCTTCTGTAACACAGGAATCATGGATACTGAGGTTTAATCCTATCATTGATCTATACTCTTAAATGGATTTGTAATGACGTGAATTAAGATAAAATATTTGCATTCCAGTGATTATTTATCTTCGGATTATTATTCTGAATATTTGTTAGTTAAGATTAGGTATTTTTATATCGATCGTGAGGATCTTTTTTCAACTTATAATAATCATTTACGATATCGCCTTTTCTCCCTCCTAGATCCTAAACCATATTGACATAAGAAACACATCACCCGGGAGCGTACAAGTACACGGCCGTACTTTGGTTGGTGGATTAGGCTTAGAGCATCATTACACATTTTCTGTTTACTTAATTTAAAAACACTCCGGTTTTCATTCCAAATGAGTGGTGCCACTCTTACCCGAGACATTTCGACCAACA
This sequence comes from Serripes groenlandicus, assembly GCA_031761405.1. Taxonomy (NCBI): domain Eukaryota; kingdom Metazoa; phylum Mollusca; class Bivalvia; order Cardiida; family Cardiidae; genus Serripes; species Serripes groenlandicus. The sequence continues at coordinate 217,723,100 of JASEVX010000001.1, forward strand.
AGCCCGCGCTTAACATCTGGGTGACTGTCTTCCACAATGAATAACACAGTTATATCATGTTTTTTGGCCTAACCGAATACCTTGTAATGTATGTAAATTTGAGACTGTCACTTGGGGTAAAACGAAGTCTCCTGTTATGACCGTCACCATTATTTATGTAAAAATGGGTATAATGCAATTTTGAAGAGTAAGTTTGATAAAGTTAGACGTTTCGTTTGTGAAGAACAACCAGATTTACATATTCAATACGTATTGTATCGATGTCTAAGTTTGAAATGAAAGTGAAAAGGCTCATGTTGCTGCAACACATGAATTTAAAGGCGTATATGACCTCATTTTAATGAGAGGCGTGGGACTATCGCTATAAATTTGGTTATTTCGGGTTTTTACGCCGTTTTCAATAGCTAAGGTTTAATCGAGGCGGACAGTAAAGATCCTTTTGGTCCCACACTTTAAACTGACCTCGAGATCAACAAATATAAGGAATAAAACCAATAACATCCGGCTTGCTGGTGCTGAAGAGTTACAGTGATTCCAATCATTCAGAGCCGTTTCGTCTGCTTTTACGGTTCAAGCAATGGTCATACTGTGGCTACCATTAATATAGAGTTCCTCCAGCCACAGGGGCTCCGATCAATTGAAGACAGGGTTTCAGTAATGTGTCGATATGTTTGTCTGTATATGCGTATTCAGACAAACAATATGATCGTGTATGTATAAGGGATATATTTGTTCATCCATAAACTTTGTATGCGAGTAAGAACATCCGTTGTATAAAGTAAATAAAGAGCTCTATATGCCTTATAAATATGATACATTTCTATATTACAAACTAACAAATATGTATTAGTAGATGTGAACGATCCTCTGATATTATATATGACTAGTCAATCATTGTATACTAGCACATATACAGGGATTGGAACACGTTTCGGAAAGGGAATTATAAATGAAAATTGTACACTTCTGGTTATGCATCGCAGGCTCATATCAAACAGTTGATCCGTCTTACAGGATTTTATTGGTACAACTAGTAATCTTCTTAATCCTAAAAACAGCGGATCATTCAGATCATTGAAGGAGAACAAAAACCAGGTAGGCCAAATCATAATTATGTAAATCGACATTCGCTACATTGCTAGCAGGCAAAAGCCACATTGTTCTGCGTCTTGTACAGTCTTCTCAGGATCACTAGTTAGGGGGTAATTCGTAGAACAGTTATATCAGAAAAAATCAACTGTACTCTTGAATATTCTTAACATTATTGACATTTATTTTAAAAAAACACGAAATGTTAAAATGCGTGTGGCTTCGCTCAAATTAAGTCATTACCATTATCATATATCTTTAGATTGGCAAAGATATGGCTAACTTTGAATTACATCTAAACTTTGATACTGACAGCCAGTATCAGAACATAAGTGCAACATGTAGTCACGTGTGATAATGTTGATTATGATCTCATAAAGGTATAATGGTATCGTGTTATATTTTCATCCATTTCATACACTAGACTGTCTGAAACTTAAGAAAATAAACAAACTTATTAAAAAACATAGATATATAAATATTGATTTAGTACAAATTATTTTCTATAAACTCAGGATCTCGATCTATATTTACAGGATGGCACGTCATCTGCCGGCGCAGACAGAGTACTCAAGGTGGTGGGTAACTTTGTAAAGGCAATTGCTAACAGTTTAGATCAATTAAATGGCAGCAAGACGATTCAAACCGATAATATGGGTAATGAATGTTCGGCAATGTTGTTTTATTGTTATTGTTATTGTTATATAATAATGAATGACTATCAATTATATGTTCAAATAAATTATACATGTCGTTTACATTGTAGGTTAACGGTGGAAATAGCATTTGTATTTTGAATGTATCATGTTAATGAACAGTTAAATGGTGTATTCCTTAACTCCTTTGATTGCCAAAATACAAAAAGAAGTATTATCATCCACTAATATGTCGATTCCAGCACATGGTTTACGTCATTGCTACTATTCTTGAATTAATAAACGAAAATTTAACATCGAAGACAAATATTAAACTATAGAAACAATCAGAAAAATCTCGGTATATTTTGTTCACACAGTTTATTGTAGGATAAATGCAAATTGTACCTTATTTCGGTAAATGTAATTTGGGTAAAGTTGCAGCATTGTGATACAAACATGCGTTATATCACATGAACCGCTTACAATTTCAGCAAGAAAACACACATGATACCGTCAGACATCCAGTTCAAAATTAATATAATACCCTTTAATACAAAAATATAATAAGTTCAATATTTTTTACCCAAACATTATTAACAGGTTTTAGACTAAAATATTTAACATCAATGACATGTGTAACGGAAAGAGCGAACTACTTTAACGGCGTATCACTAGTTGAAGAGGAAAATCAAGTAAAGAGTTCGCAATTCAACAAAGATTATCAGAAATACTATGTTAAAACTTTTCGGTATGCGTAAAAAGTGTTCACTACCTCATTTACAATGCACGTTATGCTACCAATGTTCAAACTTTCGCTGATTGTCTCCTCTGTAATTAGTTATTCAAGTTCACTATTTAATCTACACAGTTGTAACAGTTGCTAAAATAGATGAAGGTGAAGATATACAGTTTCCACTGAAAAGTTCAACTTCTGCTGACTTGAAAAGTTCAACTTCTGCTGAAATTCCTCTTTCTGCACTTGGAGGTACGATACATTCAGCTTTTCGATTTTACAAGTTTTTATGAAAAGCCGATAGTTTAGTTTAAACTTATTTATTTTACATCGATTGCAAAACAAGCTTTCAGCTTATATTAATAACTATCGATGTCTGCTTCCTTGAACTTAACCAATACTGCTGCCTTGAAAAGTTCAACTTCTGATGAAATTCCTTTTTCTGCTCTTGGAGGTACGATACATTCAGCTTTTCGATTTTACAAGTTTCTATGACAACCTGCTAGGTTAGTTTAAACTTATTTATTTTACATCGATTGCGAAACAAGCTTTCAGCTTATATTAATAACTCTCGATGTCTGCTTCTTTGAATCCTAACTAGTACTCGCGCCGTTTGTGAACCCGATTCTCAGGCACTCTTCCTGTTAAATGGCAACCATGACTTTTAACATCGGCTCAAGGAAATATTAATGGAAGATTGCCACAAAAATCTAATTGTCTGGCATTTCCTTCCACATTCACGAGATTACCATATACTGTTTTCTTTACGAAGACGATGATCACTATCGTTGTAACAATCTTAGTAAAAGAACCGTCACTTCTTTCTAAAAAGAAATAGCTATAATCCTGACATGTATGATGTTTTTATGCCCCGGCATACGAAGTATGAGGGGCATATAGTTTTCCGGTCTGTTAGTCCGTCCGTCCGTTCGTCCGTTCGTCTGTTCGTCCGTCCCGCTCAGGTTAAAGTTTTTGGTCAAGTTAGATTTTAGTGAACCTGATGTCCTATCATTATGAAACTTCACACAAATGACAATCAACATATCATTGTTTAAAAATTGTATCAATTTGAGGTTGGACCAACTGTTCATCCGTCTGTTCGTCTGTCTGTTCGTCCATTCCATTCTTAGGTTAAAGTTTTTGGTCAAGTTAGATTTTAGTGAAGCTGATGTCCGATCATGATGAAACTTCACACACATGACTATTAACATATCATTCTTTAAAAAATTGTATCAATTTGAGGTTGGACCAACTGTTCGTCTGTCTGTTCGTCTGTCTGTTCGTCCATTCCATTCTCAGGTTAAAGTTTTTGGTCAAGTTAGATTTTAGTGAACCTGATGTCCTATCATTATGAAACTTCACACAAATGACAATCAACATATCATTGTTTAAAAAATTGTATCAATTTGAGGTTGGATCAACTGTTCGTCCGTCCGTTCGTCTGTTCGTCTGTCTGTTCGTCCATTCCATTCTCAGGTTAAAGTTTTTGGTCAAGTTAGATTTTAGTGAACCTGATGTCCTATCATTATGAAACTTCACACAAATGACAATCAACATATCATTGTTTAAAAAATTGTATCAATTTGAGGTTGGACCAACTGTTCGTCCGTCCGTTTTTAAATATAGTTAACAACCGGGGCATCCGTGTTCCATGGACACATTTTCTTGTTGTTTGTTTGTTTTCTAAAGTTTCGCAAACGAAATCTTAAACGCCTCTGGTCGTAAAGATAAAAATGTTTGCAATAAAAGGTTAGGTTCAGATTAATTATGTCGAGTCAACTTTTGTTTGTTTGTTTATATCTTACAGGTATTGGAAGTTATTCCGGAATACTCTACTATAATTTGTCTGGTTTGCTGTCCCCACAAATACACGATAAGGGGTTAGTAGAAAAAATATCGAGCTTGATATATGTCTTTGAATAACTTGGCTAAACATGAGTGTTTTTGAATATCAATCGAAATTATATTTAATAGCAGACAGCTGATTGTTTTAGTACACATTTACAGAAGATGAAGATATTTAAATAGTTTACGACAATTACAAGTGTATAATTAATATCTGCGACTAGCAATGATTCGAAAGCCTTAGCATTTCGACTGCAAGTAAAAGTGCTCTAGTTATTTAAAGATAAACTAATTAATTACCAGTATTCTATAGAATATATAATCAACAAATATAAAATGAAAAACATCGACAATCCGTAAATCAGCTTCTATGTACAGGAATGTAACCATTTGTCCGACCCCACGAGCAACTTTATGTGAGGTCAAACCACACGAGATATGATGCAACAAGAACTATTGCACGTCAAAATGTTTGATTGATACACAATTTAAAAAGTTTAAGTAAACAAATGCAGAAAACTCTCAAAATAATAATGCTATATAAGCCATCAAGTTGATCGGCGACGCGATGCTAAGTATCGTAAATAAATTCCTGTTTATTCCGCATTTTCTCAGTTGATTGTTCAGTTTAGCCTGGTGCAGAGGTAGAGCGTCGGCCTCTCGTATCAAAGGTCCCTGGTTCGAGTCCCGTGATGAGCGGGTCCTGACTTTTCCACACAAACGGCGCAGGTACTGGTTAAGTCTCCAGGAAGCAGACATCGAGAGTGATTAATCTAAGTCAAAGGCTTGTTTCGCAATCGATGTAAAATAAATAAGTTTAAACTAAACGTTATTGATAGAAAAAGCTAGATTTTTTTATTGTTCGTGACTGAACATGACTTATCGTGAGAACATTTATGCTGGTTAGCAAAATAGAACCATCGAAGAGCGGAGCGAATATTGGACCATTGACGATATTTCAACGCTGATTTAAAAATGCAGCGATGATTGAATAGTACATTCATTGCTGAAAGTAACAAGCTAACGTAGGCACATAGGAAAACTGTTGGGAAATGAATATAAAAATACTAACTATTGAACAGAGTTGTAACATTATGAAAGAATGAGAAATTAATTATTACAAACAAATTCTCCGTTTGTTGAAATTTTTTCAACAGTAGTATGATGTAGATACGTCAACATTTATCTTCATGTTCGACAGAGTGCAACATGTCTTATCATTCTTCAGATCGGTTGATGAAGTCAAATTCGAAATTAACGCAGCCGTTTTGGACATGCAGCTTTTGAACACAACGGGGACACCTAGACATTTTAAAATCAATCTGAACTTTGATAACTTCCAAGTGAGTTGTGTGTATTGACAATAGTTACTTGATATAATTCACTCACATAAAGCTGACATTCAAAGGTTGTGTAATCCACGCCAATAACAATTTAACTGCATACCTACTAAACTGATTAAGGCTTTACCGTTTCCCCGGAGGCTACTGTGATGGTTTGATCTGATTATGAGGAGGGGTGATCCTGGTCAAACTGTGTAAATCTTCTGGCCGGTTTACATCTTCACTGGTCACAAAGTCACGCAAGTCGATGTTCTTTTAATGAAATTAGCTATTTCAATTCTGAACGATGGAAGAATGAGAATTTGCACTTGAGTACCAGAAAATGCTAACAATAATGGAACTACAAAATCAGCCTACTTTAAAAAAGGTTAAAGATAATGAAATACAAAATAATAATGTATTGGTGTAGATATAAATAATCACATTGACTTATTGTTTAGCCAATTCCTTATTGCAAATAAAGTTTGCGTTCAAGAGTTATTCAACTGGACGATAAATACATTTTTTTTGATTGATGGTTACTTTTTAGCATGCGTTCCTTATTTGCAATACATTTTCATTTGACGTGCTCAGACATAAATCAAACAATGACACATTTCTTGTTATATTTCAGAGTGGAACACTTGAATCAAAATGCTGTTTCTGGAACTATAATAGGTGGGTAAACCCTTCAACTTAATGATTATATTTAACGACAGTGTGACAGAGGACTGTTCAACACATCTTGAAAAGGAAAAGACAACTTCATAATTCAATATATTCAGAAGCAACATACCATGAATCTGAAACAAATGACGTTAAAAACATGTAGGACAATCTGCGCAAGATTTCTATGAATTGAAATAAAAAGCAATAATGAAAAGACTTTAATACAATATAGCAAAGGTAAAGATTGCTGATTTAGAGCATTTATTCCTTTCACCAAACGGTTTTAAGGAGAAGTCTCCTGTTAATGCATTAAATGATGATGCATGTGGGAAAGGGTTCATGGCTTAAGCATTTGATTCTGAAAACATTGAATCCGTTTAACTGCAAACACACTGAAGTACACATGGGAACCAGTTAATCACCATACAGAAAATTGACGACTGATCTTTAAAGGTAGATTGTTTTAATGCCTCTATAATTAACATATTTTAAATATCTTAAATCCTATCATCAGTATTTAAAAAAACCTCATTTTCTCTATTCAAATTACGAAAAAGAATGGGATAATAAGTGGAGTTAACATTTCATCAGTAAACATATCCATGGAAATGTTAACTTGATATATAAGATTGTTATTTATAATATCGGTCATCGTGAGCAGCTTCATTATCTCGCTCGTTCATTGATGACATCAGTCATTATATTGTCTACTGCAGAAAGCTACTTCAATCCCGCGAGAAAGGCTTGGTCAAAACCCTGATCAGAAAAACAGGATGGTACATAAATTGAATTATGTTCCAGCAATGGTCCTATGAGTGCTATATTCATTTAGTAAATTTAAATTAACTGGTTCTTAACCATTGCCCACGAGTATATAATAACAAGTATCACAGTTTTTGTTCCTTTTGGTATCCGTTACGGCCCAGAAGTCGCAAAGCTTGATGTTAATCTTGAGGACATCGCGAGGCAGGAGATTTCATATTCTCCACCTTGGACTCTAAATAGTCCATCATTCATTTATGATCTTGCGAACGATAAAAAGGCCTGCACAGATCCTATTGTTTTTAAATCCAAGTATATTGAAATTAACAATACATATTATAACTTTGAGCGTATTTATACGAAGGGTTCTAAGGATGGCGAAAAGGCTGCTGCCGCCGCAGTTGCTGATGGCGATGTGATAACATTTCGGTTGCCAAATAATGCTTCTGTATTTTCTACCGAGTTTGGCTTTGCATTATATTGAATCCGAAGGTTATTGGCGATATATTATTTTTACTGACTCATTGTCTGCTATGCAGGCACTTCCGAATGACAAAAAAGATAACCCTATTATTGTTAACCTCCTTTCTAAGTTATCGCGTATTTGTACAACAGCACATGTAGTATTTTGCTGGATCCCCAGTCATACTGGCATTCACGGTAACGAACATGCTGACTTGGCAGCAAAGTCTGCTCTTTCCCAAGATAGTTTACCTTTTAAAATACATTATTCCGATTTTAAACCTTTAATAAATGTTTTACTTTACGATAAGTGGCAAAGTGATTGGAATGAGCAAGTAAAAAATAAACTGCACTTAATCAAGTCAGTACTTGGTGAGTGGCTGCCAGCTTTAAATCCTGTCGCCGAGAAGAAATTTTCCTTGCTCGTTTACGCATTGGGCACACATGGTTAACTCATGCATACTTACTGAACGCCGAGGAAGCACCTCAATGTATTCTATGTTTTACACAACTTTCAGTACAGCACATTATTCTGGAATGTGCTGATTTCGCTCAAATAAGTGATAGATTTGTTCAAGGCTCAAAGTATGCTCTTTGAGTCTGTCAAACCTGAACTTGTATTTGATTTCCTTAGGGAAATTAATATTTTTAATAAGATATGATTATTTCTTAAATCGTGCTTTTGCACATGCATTACTTTTACAGATCCTGTTCCACATTTTCTCAGATATTGTTTATCTTTATGTTAAGTATTACATAGTAGTGTTTGGCTTGTTTGCCTAAATTCTGTTTTACATTGGCTTACATGTCGTTTTATATTAATGTTAAGTATCGCATACTACATGTTTGATTGTTTTGTCTAATAAACTGGTTAGTTATATTTTAAAAGTAAATTATTAAGCGCCCAAAATGACCTTAGTTGTCGACGGGCCTTAAAACACCATTCATTCATTCATTCATTCATTCACAGTTTTTGTTTCAGACTATATTAAAAAACATTGTAAAAAATGGTTAGGAAATGGAGATGTATTTAGACATTTCTAGATATGTTCCTAAAATGTTTAAGAATGTATTCTGCTTCAGATTCCATTACATGAAATAAGAGAACAGATAGTGATTTATGCTATGACATATTTTTTCTGTTTGTAACATAATTAAAAAAAATATTTTTCAAACAGGAGTTCATGGGATACATTCGGATGCAAGTTAAACACAGACAAGACAAACAGCTCTATTTCCGTTTGTAATTGTAACCATACGACTAATTTTGCCATTCTGCTGAATCCCTATAAAACGGTATGTCACATAGATTTAATGAGTTATTCTCGCGACAGAATACCTGCTTTGAATATGGCCATTACGGTAAATGCCAATACTGCTACAGGAACTATTGTATGTTTGTATAGGTCATTTAATTACTTTCACATTTAAAGATTTTAATATAGTACTATTTTTATCACAATAACAACCTTTTAATTGATCAACTAAAACACCTCTAATATCAATGTAAATTACATGCCCTATATGTCTTTAATTGATTGCTTTATCTTTAAGTTTTAAACAAACCGATTGAAAAGAAGTCTCTCAGTACAAGTGCTCCTAGTGATTATCCAAATCAATTTGATTATGGGCTTTCAATTTGATCGGAAAGCACTGATAATCAGACAGGCATTAACTAGCCAAAACTACGCTAAGGTCTATGTACCTCGATCACAGATCGTACACATTCAATCATTTGCCTTGATTCGTTTCAGAAAAATGTGGATTCAAAAGTATTGGATTACATAACACTAGTTTGCTGTAGTATATCCATGGTGTGTCTGATTGTAACTATCGTGATGCATGCTGCACTTTGGAGGTACTAGGAACTTTGACACTTGCTTTAAGAAATCTACACTTTTTCGGTCAAACAATTTCGTAAAACCGAAAAAGATATTGAAATAAAGAAGATATATCATACTGGTGAATGATCACTCTATATATCTTTGACCCTTCGCGTCAATAGCATTTGTTGTGAAGTTAACAAAGTAAAACTTTATATTTTGAATTATATTTCGCGTCAATAGCATGAGTGATGCAGTTAACGATTTCAAATTTATCTATTCGAGTGACGTTTCGCTTCAATAGTATGAGCAAAGAAAGTAATTAGATTCAACGTTATCACTCCAAGTGACCTTTTGCTTTAAAATCAGGAATGGTGGAGTTAACAAGATCACACTTTATTTTTTCGAGTGCCTTTTCGCTTTATTAGCACCAGTGTCGACGTTAACACGGTCAAAGTTTATTTCTTCAAGTTAACTTTAGCTTGAATGATTTGTGGTGCAGTTAACGAGATCACACTTATCTCTTCGAATTATTTTTTGCTTCAATTGCATGAGTGCTGACATTCGATAATTGTTTTATTCACTGAAACATACAAGCATTTTGTAATTTCATAATTTTCTTTATAATATGTGTAGTTTTGATCGTTATTATTACTTATATAATAAAGATATCAACAACTGCATTCGTTGATGCATGTTGAAAGTACAATACAAAATTAATAACAAGATATTAAATAAACAATTTTAAGAAACTTGTTACATTTCTACGGGGTGATTCCTAAAATCCGATACAGTTTTAATCTGTCATAAATGTTGACTACTTGTAAAGATATCTCTATTATATATCATTAAAAAGAACATATAATAAAGGTATTTTAACAATAATCTATTACAGGGGTTCGTACCCAGAGCGGAAACACAGTTCCTTTTTCAGAAGTGTGGAATTATAAATCGATAAGAGTCAATGTTTGATACAGTGAATTTATCATTTATCGAGGTATAGTTAACTGGTGTTTTCTCAATAACACCACGGATAGCATATAATAATTTGCTAGAAATGAAAATCATTACCATCATTATTTTTATTTAACTATTGTTGCAGGTATATGAAGTCAGACAGAACTAGAATTTTGATAAACCTTTCCATAGCGTTGATACTGTCGTATGTCACGTTCATGTTCGGTGCGGACAAAACGGAAAATAAGGTATTTATTCTATACATTTACTATACAATATGTTATACAAATATAAATTGTCCACCTAGCGTCTCTTTTTATCAGTAGTTAGTGTAGACATTATATAAATAACACATTGCTTTGAATTGGACAATATTACTTTCCATTTCAAAGCAATTTGTTATTTATTTTATTATATCAAAAATAATAAATAATAAATAATAAAATATAAATAATAAAATAATAATTATTTTATGATCTGTAAAATGTTTCATAGCACAACAGTACAACATAGAGCGCTCTACATGTCTAGTTTTAATGAGTTTCATTAACATCCTACCTGCCAGTAAACAAATTTGCATACGGCCGTGAGACAGTAAAAAATGTGCATACCGCCGTGAGACAGTACAAAAACTGTCTCATGGTCACGTGGTACATTTGTCTTGACAGTAAAAACAGCAACCTTTTATCAATGGGAGTTTTATATGGACAATGAAATTGAAGTATAATAAAACGAAATATCAGGTTTATGTTTTAAGTGTTGAATTGGCGATCCAGTGTACATAAAGGGTTACATTTTCACTGGTAACCTTTTCAGTGTATATACTTGTTTTTTCAGTGTACATAAATGGTTATCTTTTCAGTTTGCATAAATGGCTACCGTTTCAGTGTAAATAAATGGTTACCTTTTCAGTGAACATAAATGGTTACATTTTCAGTGTATATAAATGGTAACTTGTTCAGTGTACATAGATCGTTACCTTTTCACTTAACAAAATGGTAACCTTTTCAGTGTACATAAATGGTTACCTTTTAAGTGTTCATAGAAGGTTACCTTTTCAGTGTACATACATGGTTACATTGTCAGTGTACATAAAAGGTTACTGTTTTTAATGTACATAATTGGTTATCTTTTCAGTGTTCATAGAAGGTTACCTTTTCATCGTACATAAATGTTTACATTTTCAATGTACATAAATGGTTACCGTTTTAAGTCTACATAAATGGTTACCTTTGCCAGAAATATTCTTGCGAAAGTCGTCGCATTTTGCTTTTCTAATGACAAGTGTCGTCGTCGTGAACTTTCTTTATCATAATCAATTTTTCTTTGGCCACACATATTTCAAATGTCGTCAACAGCAGATACGTGAAATGCGTCTGCATGTTTTAAATAATTAAACTATATGTCTGGAGTCTTTGCTGTCATCATCAGTTTGAATTGACATGGGTGGTTTAAGCAAAGGTTACAGAAACGTAACATCTACCTCGTCCTGTTTTTCCGATTTTTTCACCGTTATATTTATCTGTTTTGATTTCGTTCAACAAGTAATTTGCACAGTTGTGGCAGTTGCGTTGCATTACATATACCTCATCCTGTTTTCTTTCATGTTGTTCGGGCATCATTGAAATACGTACGGATCACCGTTAGACATATATTTCTTAATTTCGCTTCACAGGTTGTTTGTACAGTAGTGGCAGTAGCGTTACATTACATATACCTCGTTGTGTTTTTCCTCATGCTGTCCGAGGGCATTGAGATATTCATCACTGTGATATACGTATTCTACATGAAATCAAGACTGCGACGGCTGCTACTTATGTCGTGGGGTAATTAAACATTGAGCTGTGTTTTATGAAACACAACCCTAGTTCATACGCGATCAGGTTAGATACATATCAAACTAGATTGATCTTGGTCTGCGCTGGTCGCCAATTAACAACAGTTGGTGTAAAAAATGTCGAATAAAACCCATACAGAACGTATAGCACGAATGCACATGCAGATGTTTACCTACACAACATGAGGGCGAGAGGGTTGGTTTTCTTGGAACGCAGCTTATTGATGGTTTATTTGTTTGATATAAGCCTGGTTATATAAATATTTTTTTGGGACGTTATTGGATGTATGGTTTGGCATTATATAAGACTTCATTTGCATAATTCTCGTATTAATGATGCTTCACTTTTAGTTTGTTTTGTCTTAACAAAATGTCATAGGGACAGACAGTGACGACGCAGGTTAAAGTGTGCGTATGCATATCATTACCCGAGCCATTAACGTACGCAAACTGTCTACGACCCCAAATAACCAAACGCGGCAAATATCTTTCTGCAGAATGTTATAATTTAAAGGAATACACTCATGTCTTATCCTACAATGAAATGTTGCTTAGGCGTCGATTTTGTGATACGAGTCTCGTTGAAAATATATATCTCGCGGGACCGAAGATTCCACGCTCCGAGTAGATAATACAGGATCGCTACTGAAACATAATATTTCTTTAAATGTAATTATACATGTAAACACTTTTAATACAGAAACAGTCAAAGTATAAACAATTTAAATGTTTTCAATAATGAAATAACACATTTTGTAATGGCATGTAAATGACGTCACACTACCGCATTTTGAATTTTGAATGACATGATTGATGTCAAATTTCAGTGACGTCATATTACCACATTTCGTTCGGTATTTAACCCTGTAAAAGACATAATTTCAATCCGTCGTATTGTTTGTGCGTGTTTTAGCTCAGGAAAATGTGCAGGTATATAATAAGTATTTTCATCTTAAACTCATGCAGCGTAATTGTTAAATGCATAATTCCGTATGCATTACGGAAATCTAGATACGTCACTGGTCGACGTCATATTAGCCTGAATTTGAGCTATTTGTGTTCACGTCTGTTGAAATATTTTTTTCAAAAACTACTTGACCGAATTAAAAAATAATTTCTCATGAATGTTCCCGTTATTAGAATAGGTCCGCTCCGCTGCACAAGTTGGTTGCAATGTTGGATAAAAAATAAAACACTTCTTAACTCAAAAGTTCAATTTTGAAATATGTTCATATGAATGTTACGTAGCTTTCTATTTTCTAGATGCACGCCAGACATAAAAATAATCATATATTTGAATGACTTCTCCTTTTTAAATACTGGCCTTATTTCAAACTATTTCTCATGAATTTTCTTTAGTGTACTCATTATCAAAACTATTCAAACCCTTCTGCTTAACTGCACAAGACTGATGCCAGAGTTAAAAATAGTTAACAGCTTAACAGGTTATCTTCTTCCGAACCGCGGGCACAATTCAAATTAAATTAACAGGAACGACAATGCAAATGACATTGAAAGGAACATTCCTTTGGTGGCCCTCTACCATATCATCTTAGTGGCCTACCACTGCACTTTTTCGAACCGTTCCGATGTACTGCACAAGCTGGATAAGCGATAGAAAAAAAGTACTTAAATAGCATCTCTAGCTAAACCACTTGTCAACCGTTAAAATGAATTATGTAATGGTCACATAGAATGACACACAGGTTTTTTTTTACCAATGACCATTCATTACTCACTGAATTTCAGGTTTACCGGCGATTATCGTTGGAATTTCTGTGGGCGTGACTCAATCAGATGGTTACGGATCAGATGAAAAGTACGTATTGTGTCTTTCTGGTCTTTTATCCAATTTATTGTAAGAAGAGATTATTTATTTCATTCCTTTTACCAATTTGAGATATATTTAATTTGACAGGACTAATACGATCAATAACACATCATTATTTGTTATTATATTTGTTATTATTATCATAAAATTATTTCCCATTTAAATTATTACTATCATATTTTCCATTATTATTATCAGATTTCTTATTAATTTAATTATAAATGAAAGTTCACATGAATTTATAAAATACTTAGTATAGATTTGCCGCTTTGTATGAATTATTATTACAGAGATTGAACGAGGTAAATAAGTTAACTTTGATGATGATAAATGATGTTAATGATGATAGTGTTTTCGTTGATGATGATGATAAGAATGATGGTGTTTTCCTTGATGATGATGATAATGATAATGATATTTTGCTTGGTGATGATGAAAATGATGATGCGGTGAGGGAGGAGGATTGTGACGATGATGATGATTATAATGTACTGATAAGATTACTACTATTACCCCTTCGAAAATTAATAATAATAATAATAAAAGTAATAATATGTATAATGTCTATGGTGATAACCATGATGATGGTTGTGATAATGTAGATGATTATTCTGATGATGATTTTGGTGATTTCGATCTTAATGACGAAGATGATTAGACTTTTCTGATAATAATAATCTTGGTGGTTTTGATCTTGATGATGATAATTATGAGATTATTATGATGATGATGATTATGAATAATCTCATTTTTTACTTTACAGTTGCTGGTTGTCAGTTCATAGTGAATTAATCTGGGCTTTTGTAGGGCCAGCCCTAGCAATCATAATTGTAGGTTACATATCACACATTATTATTTTATAAAATGATTTTTATTATTTCTAGTTACATTGTTATTTTGTTTCCCATTGCAATATCCATAAAAGGGCTAAACATTCCATATGGGCAAATGCAGTATTCAGATGACAGGTAATAATTCTGTGCGGAGTACAGATGCGTGACAGCCATGTTACGTGAAATAGCAGCCGTGATATAACTGAAAAACAACATTGTAATCGGCATTTAAGTCAAAATAATCAATCAACCATTGTCCTAGTAAAATCCCTACAAAACTTTGTCATGTTTGGATATACTCGTCATAAAATAATGAATATATAGCTTTGTCTTCGATAGATTCGCGGGCTGTCTTCTGTAAAATATGTCCACCTTGATAAACAAATATGAAAATAAAGCATTATATAAGCCTCCAATATTAAGATAACATGACCAACTTTAAAATCAAGCCAACTCATGAATTTCGTTTAAAAGACAGTGGTAATGCTATCCAATGGGTTTTATCTTCCGCGACAAGCCAAAAAGGAATCGATATAAACCGCCAGTAGAGATAACGTTTTTATTCTTTCCATATGGCTTATCACTTTAAAAGGGACTGAATCCCATATGAGAAAAAAGCGAAAAAAATAAAAATTGTTAAATGTGAGATTTGCTGACTGATGTACTACAATATATGCACACTATTAATATTGCGGAGATTTTTCGTTATTTTGCATTGTAAAATCTATTGGGTTAGTAACCCAGTAAATCTAAAAATATCGCTGTATATTTATCACGTGATCACTACAACCGAATTGAAAATTTCCTTCCCAGAGTTGTTGTTCCTCAATCTCACGCATACATGAATGTAATGAGTCGATAGTGTTAGAAAATGCCGAATTGAATCCACAAATTCAAATGAGCAAGAGGAAATTCCACGGTATTTTTAAACGGAAAAACACGGAGCGGACGTTTTTTTAACTGCTTATTTCCTATGAAATAATGAAAAACAAGACTTGTACAACCTTCTATAACATTCCGTTACATATATATCGACGTATTTTTGATTAATAAGAATAACGATTTTGGATCATTATGGTGTTCAGTCCCTTTTAGAATATGCTAGCGCTTAAAAAGTATCTGAAACAATACACTATTCGGTAAAATTGTGTATCTATATATAAATGACAAGTAAAGGTTTACTTGAAATTAAAAGAAAGCACATTAATATCATTAGCCTTATCTTTTCTGTAATAGTTATATATAACTGCCACAAAGTAAACACACTGTTACATTTCTTTCAGCTTTTAAGTGTTTGTTTATAACATAATTGTCAGTTATCATCTTACTGAACGTTCTACCACGTGCATTGGTTAAGACATGCGTATATATACAATGGGTGTAATATAGGTATGTTTATATATAATGGAACGGACAGAAATACAATTGTCCCTAAACAACGCTAATCAATAACTTATACTACTGAAAAGTTTACAACTTTATAACGTCTTGTACTTGACAATATACTATACACGGTGAAAGCATTTTAGTGATGTAAAGTGGACGAAATAAATAAATAATCGGCTCAAATTGGCCTTGTAATGGACCGTTTTGCACTTTCGCTTTATCGAACTGTTACTAATAGCTGATTTACCACTCGTGCCATAAGATACATGTACATAGTTGGTTTATTGATAGAGTCACAGTTTATGCCAAACCATGTGTGTACTTGCTCTCTCGTACCAGTACACTACATAACTTTCTGTCCAGGCTACTAGACTATTACGCCTGTCGCAATGAACTTTGTATAATTGTCTGATTGAAGAATGGTCAAGTGTTGATTTGAACTCTCGTCCCAATCATTCTTAGCCATCCTTGTAACCGATTGAGCAATGGCAGCTCGACTAGAGTTGAAATGTTGATAAGGTGATAAAGAATAGCATAAATGTGGTAAATATGGCATCAGTTGTATGAACTTAATGTTGATTACAATGGAATACATCTCATTTAATTAACCTACCATGAACCTATTAAATAAATAATAGGTTAGTCGAATCAAGATTGGTAAGCACAGTTTCATTGAGAACTCTTTTAAATTTGCATCGCAGGATTTTATTCCGTCATTTATTGTTTAAGATTGTTTTAGATATATATTTGTTGAACATTTTCACTGACGAATTACACAAAGTCGAATCGTTCATGTTAAAAATTAGACTGCTCCATTTTTCGTCTAACAGGAAGTTTGGTAAAATGGAATGTTTAAGTGGCAAACAATGCGGATTTTAAGAGAGACAAGCTGAATCTGTATTGTTTGCAAAAGTCTTTACTTGCTTTTGGCAACGCAAATGTTAATTGAATGTCATAACCCAGTTGAGTTCACGAAACGCCAAATGCACTTTATCCATTTTAGGCAAACTTCGTCCAGTTGAGTATTGTCATAAAAGCGATGTTCAATGTCAAAACAGTAAAAGAAAGGTCGAGAGTTGACAAAGTTAAGTAAGTTGTTGATTCTACTATCGTAACAAGTTTCTACAAACGAACTTTATTTACATGGGTTGAACACTGGTATGAAGAAAAGCATTGTGTACCTAAATGCGGTGTTATTTATTTCCTCATCTTTGATTCATATAATTATGACACCGTAAATGTTATATTGCAGTTTGGTATTTACCATAATTGTTATATTGTATGTTTAAGTTAAAGGATTTTCTACACAGCTCAAAAATGGATATTTGAGAAAGGTTATACATGTATATGTTATAGCCGAAAATACATGCAGGCTTGTTTGATTCTCTAATATTGCTGAACTATATCTATTACTTCGCACTTTTACCTGGTCGAGTATTCATGCAAACATGTATGAGTTTTTTCAGCTTCTTCTAATACATATAATTGTTTCGCTTCAATGGGCATTGTTGTAGGAAGGTCTTGCACTCAGAGTGGTTTACCATTTTTCAGATATGCTTTTTACTCTCACCATGTGCACATTAGCTGTAGTCAATGTCATGCAAATTTTCCTTGATATTTGAGTGTGTTATATATTATGAAAATCATTAATAGATGTAGACAACTTTTGTAATATGTATACATTGTATATAAGCCTACAATTATATTAAGTAAGTGTGGTGGTAAATACTGAATCTGCTGAAATAATTTTACTCCTTATTCAAGAAAACTTATTTTTTCTAAATTTACATCCTAGATGTCCTGTAATTTAGACTAGAAATTCCTTCTTTGAAGATGTGGCAACATTTCAAATCGTAGGAGTCTTACACCAAGTGTTGCTTTGTAATTGTTTATTATTAACTTTGTATAGGGGTGGCCTTAACGCCACTTAACTTATTTTCACTGTCATTGTCATTGTATATCATTTTGAAGAACATGTATTTTCCGTTGTTAAGGGCCGGAGTACGTTGTCTGTGAGTTTGGTTATCACTGACAGAATAATTTTATAATACATTGTTTTTCTTATTAGGACCGGTGTACGTTGCCTATGCGTTTTGTTACCACTGACAGGAGGAACTTGGGTGATTGGTCTGTTTTATGTCAACGAAAGTTTGGCTGGAATACAATATACGTTTGCAGTCCTGAATGGACTTCAGGTATTATTTAACCATTCCTTTTAATAATGTGTTATTGTTGATTTCGTTAATATTATAGTTTCCGATTTAATGTATTTCTTTTCTGTTAAAATCATCGGAACAGACGAGGTGCTGATCGACTTGAACCTCATATACACAAGCTTGTTTTGTATCTTACCTGTTTATAGTGTGTGACAACCGCGTATTGTGCATCCTAAAAGTGATCTATACTAGATGAAAAATAGGTATTATTAATGAATGTAGACGCTTTAGTAACATTTCTGTCTTTCAATGATGCCTTTTCAAAGTGTATACCAAAACAACATGCATACTGCTACACCATAACGTAGTACAGTTGTGCATATCTTCTATATATCAACCTTTGAGAACATCAAATTTTCGAAAGAGGATCTCGAAAAAACACCTTAAATGCTTCTAACATCAATGTTTTACATATGTCTTTTAAATGGTTCCTATTTTCTAGAAGAGATACCTTTGCAACTCGATTTATACAGTTCTTATTGTAGTAGTGTTTTTGTCTTTATATCACATTTTTGCAAAAAGTATAATCTATGTATTACATAAAACAAATACTTCGCTTATGTAAATTTTTAACAGACTAGATTTCATCTCGTTCCAGGGTGTGTTCATTTTACTGTTTCACTGTATAACCAATTATCAGGTGAGTGTAAAATGAGCTTTTTTGACACGGGTCTGGCGAATGGAGTATTTGCTCGCCGAGAAAGGACAAACTGTGTGTTAAGGGTAAAAAACAAATAAGGGATCTCATTGCCATTCGGACAGTGAACAACCAGATAAGCCTGTGCATACGCTCACGTTCAGCAAAGCCTCCTCTCCCGTGTCCGCCTGATAAACCTACATGCGACCTCTCTGACAATAAACCGGGATCGAAATTTAACAAGAGAAAGAATCGCCAATGATATTGAAACGATTCCCTAACGAAAATAATATTATATCCCATTTCGCATGATGCAGATCAATAACTTTTGAGTAAACAAAAGTATCAACTCGACTTAACTCGTTTCCTCAACTGCACGTTGATTTCTTATATACTTTAATTGATTTCCTACCGTGTGGTAAAGATGATTCCCAGTGGCAGCATATGCAATTACTGGTTCACATTAGATAATACCTTAAACTATTGAAAAGTGATATTAAAAGTTGAATCATTGGTTTTCGTTAGATATATATTTAAATATCGTATGGTGATGTTACAATGTGATCCCTCGGATACCATTAGATAGAATCTAAAATTATCGTATGTTGATGTTAAAAATTAAGACCTCGTTTATCATTAGATACAATGTTAAACTATCGTATGGTGAGGGTAAACATGTATTCATCGGTTCACATTAGATCATATCTTAAACCATCAAATGATCAGGTTAAAAGTTGATTCATCGGTTCCCATTCGATAATATCTTTAACTATCGAATGGTGATGTTTAAAGATGATTCATCGGTTAACATTAGATACTATGTTCAACTATCAAATGGTTGGGGTAAAAATTGGCTTCTCAGTTTAGATTATTAGATCATATCTAAACCTATCGTATTATAAGGTTACAAATTGATCCCTCGGTTTACATGAGATGATATAAAATATGTAATTATGAATTATTGCTGATAATATATCCTATCCTGTATTACCTACTCCACATATTGCGAGCTATCATTCCTGATCATTTTTCCTTATATAGCCGATTAGGGGTTGCGACGGAAGTACGTGCATGACATTAGAACCATTCCTCATCATTATTATAACTATTCCTTCTCGTTTACGTTTGTTAATTACTTAATGTTCGAGAAATTATGTGAATCTACCATTTTCATGCATATTTTTAGATTAAAATTGCCATTTCAAGGAGGATAGAATTATACAAGGCATCGTCAAACAATCCTGCTGTAAGTTACATTGCATATTTCACATTCGTACCATAACGTCTTTTCCCCCCCTCAATTCTTTGTGTCTCACACCTCACAGCATATTCTCCGTTTGTCTTTCTGTCTGTATATATGTTATCTGTCTGTCTGTCGCTCTGTCCGCCTTGCTGGCTGGCTTTTTGTCTGTTTGTCTGTGTCACAGGGAGTAAAAAAACGGAGCCAGTCCGGGGCTCGGGCTTGTGACAGACTGAGGTAAACGGGTATATTACATGTACTCTCTCCAATAGTGTACATTTTAGAACCGCGACATAAATCCCTGCTTTACTGGAAATTCGTCCTCGAATTTCAGAACACAATTGCCATGAATGTCATAATATACAATGCCAGCGCTGCTAGGCTGACCAAGGGGGTGCTGTGACAGCCATACATCGTGCACCAATAGTACAGGGAGATAAATTATATAATCTACACAAGCTTGTTAGAACATTGTGTAAAATTGTTACGATTCTGATCAGACTGAACTGAGCTTTCGGACAAGCTTATCTGAACACTGTTCTGAAGTGCCAAATTGTACACTTTCTCATGCACTGGCTCATCTAGTTTCTTTATTCACTCAACATTACTCGAATTGTTACGAGCGATTATAACCTGGTAAAAACAGGTCTTACCCTGACATTGTTTTTAATG
Organism: Serripes groenlandicus; assembly: GCA_031761405.1. Lineage (NCBI taxonomy): Eukaryota > Metazoa > Mollusca > Bivalvia > Cardiida > Cardiidae > Serripes > Serripes groenlandicus. Next base: position 217,744,052 of record JASEVX010000001.1, read on the forward strand.
AGTACTAACTTAGGGGGGGGGGGGGGGGGGGTAACTTTTGGCTATATTGGTGGTTAGTTTGCACATCGATACCTCCAAATCTAAACACCGTCCTTATAAATCACCGTATAATTCACCCAGTATTTCTTTGATAAAAAAACTTTTAATAAAAGACCTCAATAAACGCCAAAGTATGGTACCGCGAATTTAAAATGGAATACAGTATTTGATGAGAGATACATATGCGTGGTAATTTTCAAATTAACGGTACATAGTTTATTTTCATTTTAGGACTCAAAAGGAATCACGACTACCTACTTGTAAAGGATGAAATAACAGATGAAAGTCCCTAAAGTGGATCTATGGCGACTTATATGACCATATACATATCTTTGGAGAACTTCTTTGTTAGCATCATTGCATGGATTGTGAACAATATAGGTTGAGATATAACTTTAGACTCAGATCAGATCATATGTCTATAAATGCAATGTGTTTGCAATTTATAACATGTGTATATACATGTATATCAGATCAAATGATGATGTATTCTGTGGTTAGACTTAAATCGTTATGAAAAATGTAAAAATTGATCTGACTGATTTAATTTGCTGATTGGTAATGGTTTTTAACTCAATGAAATGTTTGTATTGTGTCGTTAACATGAACTAGATATCTCTCTTTCTATCTCACTCTCGCCTGTTAAGATCTTTGAATGTCCGTTGGACGTCGTACTGGTATGTAATAAAAGTATATGTAGTGGTTCCGTTTCCTGTTTTGTGCTGCGGTTAAAATAGTTCCCCATTTTGGCGTAGAATTTTAACCGGAACAGTCATTGTATCTCTACTGAGCACGAAGTACTCTATGTGAGTGATTGTGATCGTCCTTGTCCATCGTCCCTCAACACCTTCTCCTCAATAACCATAGGTTCGATCCGGATGAAATTTTACGGGAAACATCCTCTCAATGTCCTCACTAAAATTCCTCTAAACCTGTTGGCCGTTTTGTCTTATATGGTTAAGTGAAAACTTTAAAAATCTTATTCTTCAAAAGAATTTGGCTGATTTCAAAGAAAATGTGTAGAAATGATCCTTGGGTGACCCTTCATCAGATTCCTTCAAGCCATGTTGATTGGTAGAAAACTAAGAGACCAGGAGGCGGGACTGTTTTCTTTTCTGATATGGCTATAGTGACACACTTTAAAAATCTTCGTCTCTGAAGAAATGATCATTGGGGGGATCTCTATCAGATTCATTCAAGCCATGTTGATTGGCCGAACAACATGGCCACGAAGGGGCATGCTATTTTGCCTTATACTGCTATTGTGAAAACTTTCAAATTAACTTCTTCGAAATAATCAAGCCGATTTGTAGAAATGTTTTAAAGGGTGATTCTTTTCGATAAAATTTCAAGCCATGTTGATTGGTCGAAAAGCAAAATGAGTTATTGTGATTGGCAGAACAAATCACAATGCATAACTCCGGTGAACGCACCAAGGCCTTCATGGCCCTCTTGTTATTACTATTTGCGTCAGTAAAGTCGCAAATTACGTCACTACATACATGATTCGTTTTTGTTTCTTTTAACAATATTTGTCGATATGAACCCGATTGCTTTCAGAATGTTTATCAGACATGTCAGGGTTGGCGTGACCGATATCTAAAGCAATAGATTATTGTTATAACGTTTTAGTTAAGATTGTCTTTTCCATTGTCTTTACATAAGAAAATAATTATATTGAACGAAAACTTAAGCATGGGTATCTGTCATTTGTTTGTTTCTTTTAATTGTCTTTTACGTCACTGTCAATAGAATTTCAGTAATATCACGACATTTTCTGGGTATAACACTGGTACTCCTACGGTTCTTAATTGGCGCACCAGTTGAAACACCATGGAAGGTATCCACTCCTGAAATCGAACCCAATTCCACCAACCTTAGTTAGTGCTTAGTTGATTGATTGGGGTTTAACGCCGTTTTCAACAATTTTTAATTCAGATCACGGTGGCCAGTTCACCTACCTATGTATTTTCTTGATTTCTCACACCATTTCTCCACACAACATTATTTCCAAGTAACTGGCTGCTTTTCCACATAGACCGTTAGCCCATAGGTGACACAGTGACTTTTGTCAAACGTCGAAATAATGTTTGACAAGGCGGGGTTCGAACTCACAACCCCTGGCTTGACAGCTCGCGTCGCTACCGACTGAGCTACCATGGCTCAGCGCTTAGTAATACTTAATCTTTTTAAAGTATATTTCATCATTTTTGTTTCTCTTATTTGTTGTAGATATATCTAAGTAAATGACTAAGTTGACATTAATAGTTCCCTTTTTGACCAACAATACTTGATAAGAAATTAAATATTTGGCATTTGTATTAGGAAAACAAAAATGATTGAAAACGCTTTTAAGTTATTAAGTATCACTTTGAGCTCGTGAGTATCGGTGGTGGAACTCGGGCCTGATGTACTGTTTTTGAGGCGTACGCTCTTACCACTGCACTACTGAGATCATTCGGTATATTCAAAACGTGGACAAGTATCAAAATACTCATAATACGAGAAGTTCATTTTTGTGTCGCCTTTCTTGCCAGGGAGACACATACGGAGCCCTTCGCTGTACTATGCCCGTCGTTGTTGTTTGTTTATCCGTCACTCATTTTTATCACGAAATGATTCAAAGTGACTATTCATCTCAACGATATAAGATCGATATGATATAAATATAGCGTAAAAAGTGTTTAGTGCTTGAAAAAGAAGAAAGGGTATGTTACTTATATATATAGGAATTATGTTTTAAAATTAACCCTATCCCCAAATGTTTGAATAAAAAAAAAACGTAGCCTTTTACAGACATAATATTATAGTTTTATGCATTCATTATTGGTTTCCCACTTTCTCGCAATAGTATTCCACACAACCTTCGTCCAAAACAATTGGCTCCTTTTATACTCTGACACACATGGAAGACCAATGATGCTAGTCACAACGACTTTTATCAACCATCGGATAAAGAAAACATGTCGGAGGCGGGATTCAAACTCACCGCACCTGGATCGATAGCCATCGTCGTTTCCAACTAACCATATCATTCAAGGAAACGTGGCATCTAAAGACTCGGGTTCATACTCATTCACTATAGTCAGGGACTAACAGGTTTGTTGAGCCGCGTCTAATGACTGCGGGTCTTAATGTGTTTTGCACACTGGGATCTGTAGTCCCATCAGAGACTTCCATGTCCGTCTACTTATAATTCAGACCCATCGTTTGAGGAAAGTCGAAAACGGTATTAATATTATGTATTAAGATTATAAACACATCATAAATTATTCAGTAAGAAGACTAACCTCCAGACTTTATTCTGTCCGTATGTATACGTGTGTGTGTGTGTGTGTGTGTGTGTGTATGTGTACCAGAGAGAGAGAGCAAGAAAGAGACAGACAGAGAGAGAGACATAGAGAGAGAGAGAGAGAGAGAGAGAGAGAGAGAGAGAGAGAGAGAGAGAGAGAGAGAGAGAGAGAGAGAGAGAGAGAGAGAGAGAGAGAGAGAGAGAGAGAGAGAGAGCGCGCGAGAGAGAGAGGAGAGACAGACATACAGACAGACAGACAGACAGACAGAATATGTATCTACAAGATGGACGATTTTCCTTTTGAATAAAAGTTTTAATTAAAGTTTGTTTGTATTGTGTTTTACGAGGATGTTCTAATCACTAGACCACTTAGACATTGACTATGGTTCATACATGATTTATTACGTATGCTCTTAACGGGAAAGCAGATCGATATCATATTGTCGTCTCATATCACTTGCTAACTAAATAGTTTGTGGCTAAAAATATAAGAGCTGTAGCCGGGCCGGTTGATGTTTGATTGTAAATTAAATCGAAAAACTTTAAACGTAAAACCTGTATGTTACAAATAAACATAAACGTCAACACACATGTTAAACATATAACATCAACGTAAAACTTAATCGTAAAACATAATTTATAATCTTAAAAATTAAACGTAAAAGCTTCATCATAAAATGTAAACGTAAAACTAAAATGAAAGACTATTGCATAACATATAGACGCACAACTTAAACATAACATATAAACAAAAGGTTTTAACTTACAACTTGAATGTAAAACATAAACATTTTGGTAACGCTACTGCAGCCAGCGACGGCATCGCCAACGAGGATGACAACATGTGAGACACTTCTTGCACACGAAAAATGTGAATGTAATTGAGCCAGTCCATGGGAAAAGTACAAGTTTGCGTTATGAACATACACACTGGGTGGTCTGACCTGGATCTACATTGTTCAGCAATGTTATCTTGTACCTTTAGGCACGGATTTCTCCATTTCCCCGATGCGTATACTAAGTATCCAGCACATGGAAATATCGGTATACATTTCACAAATTGTGAGAGAGAGAGTTTTTGTTACCATAAGCAGCCTTTCAAACCACTTTATAAATACTATTCGTAATCACGACTATGGACACCGATAATACACTGGTAAATTGACGAACAAAGAGCCTTCCTGTAACTGTCAGACATAGAAAGAGAGAAATGTCACATGATATAAGGCTAGTCATTGAGTCAAACTACGGGACCCTATGAGCAGGTACATTACCATGCCATAGACGGATGTACGTGTATGATAAATATAGGTGGTCGCTTTTGTAATGGCGCTACACGTTTTTATAAAAATAATATTTTGGCTGTATTATCCATGATCTTTGTCAGGAATTAAATGGCATAAAAACCTTCTCAACCGTTGCTGTTCGATTTAAAATGCTTTTACGTCTGATATCTTTCATGTTTTTTGTTTTACATATAAACTAATTAATTCGGCTCATTACAAAGTACACATGCCTCACAACCTTTAACGACATAGGCAAACGTCTTTTGCTGAAGTTCAATTGCATTTAAATAGATGTGTTGCTATTGTAATTTGCGTTTTCCGTTGACCCTTTGTTAATAAATTGGGTCTCATTTGTCTTTTTAAGTTTGGAATGCGTTTTGAAAAGTGAATGGAATTTTAATAACGGCAAGCTTGTCATTCGATCTAATTGTCTGGCGGTATGTAAAACGTCAATTTCATATTATTTCAGATTGTCTCTGTGTCTTTCCTAGTTACATATGCTCTAAGCATGTTATTGCCGCTTAAATCCGGAGTTGTACATGACACCCAAACATCCTGATCAATTTCAAGCACATCGCCGGTGATTTCAAGTAAATAACCTCAAAAACTGCATAATAATGAAGAAAGAAAGACAATATAAATTTAGATACATTTTAGTCGGATCATTATCTTCATTATCAATAACATTACTCATTGTTACTGTAAATACAATTTGAACAGATGAACTGCTAGTTAATATTCCTATTTTAATTCGTTTTGTTTTGCTTCTCATAAATTTGCCTGAAAGTAATAAAATATATTGTATGTGTTATAGGTCAATTTACGCTAAATACATCCGTTGACTTGCTGAATTACAGTACTATAGTCCCTAAAAAAAAATCTTGTTTGCGTAGAAATTAGTGTATACCATCACCAATATGTATTGAATATATGACATTGAGTTTGAATGCATTGTGAATGTGTATAGGATGCACTAGAAAGGATTGATTTGATCACGTTTAGTATTTTGACCTTGTTTGAAAGTGTAAGTAGAGAATGCTAAAACACCGGTTTTGTCCGGGCCCGATTTGGTCCAAAATGACGGTTACCATTTTCGCCTGGTGAGTTCTTTCTTGCATAATGCATGACCCCACATTTTCTTTGGATTGTTTTAAAGCAATGATATATGGTGTTCTACATGAGAAACGCTTTGAAAGTGTGACAATTGAGGACAGAAACTGGTCGATTTACATGGAAACAAAAAAGGATTTGTGTTGGTGTGTTGGTGTATTGTAACCTATATGCTCTGATTACTACCAAGTTATCTACATGTTTTGGAGATATTCAAAATGTAGTGAAATGAATGCGCTACAAAGCAATACATAAATCTCCGAATTATGTGAATGAATGACATAGATATTTACCTATGGACTTTTGTCAATGACCAAATTAGCAGTGAATTGACGAACAAAGAGCCTTCCTGTAACTGTCAGACATAGAAAGAGAGAAATGTCACATGATATAAGGCTAGTCATTGAGTCAAACTACGAGACCCTATGAGCAGGTACATTACCATGCCATAGACGGATGTACGTGTATGATAAATATAGGTGGTCGCTTTTGTAATGGCGCTACACGTTTTTATAAAAATAATATTTTGGCTGTATTATCCATGATCTTTGTCAGGAATTAAATGGCATAAAAACCTTCTCAACCGTTGCTGTTCGATTTAAAATGCTTTTACGTCTGATATCTTTCATGTTTTTTGTTTTACATATAAACTAATTAATTCGGCTCATTACAAAGTACACATGCCTCACAACCTTTAACGACATAGGCAAACGTCTTTGTGCTGAAGTTCAATTGCATTTAAATATATGTGTTGCTATTGTAATTTGCGTTTTCCGTTGACCCTTTGTTAATAAATTGGGTCTCATTTGTCTTTTTAAGTTTGGAATGCGTTTTGAAAAGTGAATGGAATTTTAATAACGGCAAGCTTGTCATTCGATCTAATTGTCTGGCGGTATGTAAAACGTCAATTTCATATTATTTCAGATTGTCTCTGTGTCTTTCCTAGTTACATATGCTCTAAGCATGTTATTGCCGCTTAAATCTGGAGTTGTACATGACATCCAAACATCCTGATCAATTTCAAGCACATCGCCGGTGATTTCAAGTAAATAACCTCAAAAACTGCATAATAATGAAGAAAGAAAGACAATATAAATTTAGATACATTTTAGTCGGATCATTATCTTCATTATCAATAACATTACTCATTGTTACTGTAAATACAATTTGAACAGATGAACTGCTAGTTAATATTCCTATTTTAATTCGTTTTGTTTTGCTTCTCATAAATTTGCCTGAAAGTAATAAAATATATTGTATGTGTTATAGGTCAATTTACGCTAAATACATCCGTTGACTTGCTGAATTACAGTACTATAGTCCCTAAAAAAAAAGCTTGTTTGCGTAGAAATTAGTGTATACCATCACCAATATGTATTGAATATATGACATTGAGTTTGAATGCATTGTGAATGTGTATAGGATGCACTAGAAAGGATTGATTTGATCACGTTTAGTATTTTGACCTTGTTTGAAAGTGTAAGTAGAGAATGCTAAAACACCGGTTTTGTCCGGGCCCGATTTGGTCCAAAATCACGGTTACCATTTTCGCCTGGTGAGTTCTTTCTTGCATAATGCATGACCCCACATTTTCTTTGGATTGTTTTAAAGCAATGATATATGGTGTTCTACATGAGAAACGCTTTGAAAGTGTGACAATTGAGGACAGAAACTGGTCGATTTACATGGAAACAAAAAAGGATTTGTGTTGGTGTGTTGGTGTATCGTAACCTATATGCTCTGATTACTACCAGGTTATCTACATGTTTTGGAGATATTCAAAATGTAGTGAAATGAATGCGCTACAAAGCAATACATAAATCTCCGAATTATGTGAATGAATGACATAGATATTTACCTATGGACTTTTGTCAATGACCAAATAAGCAGTAAAATGATGTTTCTTAAATGAATAAGACGATTTGGGTGTAACCCCACTTAATTAAATGACTAGACCTTAAGCATAAACCGCAGAATTGTCAGTACTTATTTTATATCACCTGTCCGTGTGTTTCCGGGTTTTTCTTGCATCAGCACACCATACAAAATTTATCTCAGGATGCTGCCTTCCTTTCCATGCAAACTATTTTAATTCATTGATGTACAGCGAATGACGCTAGTCGCAAATTGTCAATCATCAATACAAGATTGTTGGTCCAGCCGGTATTTGAACTCGCGACCCTTATCCTCGTCATTACCGACTTAGCTATCGCGTATCGACAGATTCAAATATGTTTCCCCTCAGGGAGTGTAATAATGCTAATGAAATATGCTATTGGCCGCTTCATAGACAGACTATAGAACATTGCGGAAGAGTCTGTATGTCATCGAAGTCATTACAGAATGTTCTTTGTTCTGCATTCAATCGTTCAAGTATCGATACACATTATCATAACGACCAGAACTATGTAAATGAATACATTCAGATATCTCTTGTATTAGTAAAGCAAACTCTAATCAACATGGTAAAGTGAACCAGGGTTCGATAATCGATCATATCGATTACTTTAATAATAGAAGTAGTAGTGTTCCGCCTTGGCGTCCATGGTTGGTAAGATACATCTTCAACTGATGCACTGGTGTCGGAGTAAGCCAACCTTTAATCTATTCATGCGTTCATTAGTTAATTGCATAACTATCTAATAGCTGTTTGTAAAGTTCTTATTCATATTTGCAACTCTTTAAAATGACTGCATTTGCCTTACGTTTTGTTTTGGCAAGGCAATGTGATCATCTTAGGCAATAATACAAATGCTTGATGATGGAAATTGTGCAACATAATTATTGCTCCCTTCACATGTTTAAAGAGAGCTTAATAATGTTGTAAAACTAATACGGTAGACTTCCTTAATGAATGGTAAGAATTGTTCAAATCAGAATAATTTAATCTGAGGGTATCGAACATCTAAAAAACCAATATTTTGCCTGAATTATATCGTCAAACACTGTATAGCTAACTTGTATGTTTATAATCATATAACTTTTTCAATATTTAAGAATCTATCTCAACGAAATTGTTTCTTTAATTTATCTCATTCCAATTGTGTCATTCTTATTGTATTATTTGTACATATTAATGTATAAGGGCCAGAGGCCTAAATACTTGAATAAATCTAATTGAATTGAACCAGCAGTACTGGTTAATTTACCCATGGTGTGACTGAAATACTGTTGAAAGCGGGTTAAAGCACAATTAATAAATAAACATGACGGGGTTACCGTATGACGTGTCTCACATGGATACGGAGATCAATACAACCTCAGTGAATCACATCGCCTTGGTGTCTGTCTGTCATTGTTTCAACTGCTTTCCTATACGCAGAGTGTAGACTTGTGTAAACATGGCAAAATATTTGTTATCTATGTCGTTGGTATGCTTTTTTATAGAAAGGATACAAGCAAATGGTTGTAATTTCAACCCAACGCATTTGGTTAAACACGGACATGAATTGATGGATCTTGCTTTTTGGGAAACAAAGACAAAGGGTGTTGTTGAGTGTGCACAATCTTGTATTCGGCGTAAGAAATGTAGGTCATTCAATTTTAACGTGAACACTGGTCTTTGTCAGCTGAATGAAAAAACTGGGACGCCATCTAAAGCTGACAGCAAATTGGTCTATTCTGAAATTGGTGACTGGCCATCGCAGGTAAGCCATTTAACATTTGAATTAATTTATAACTTTGCATTATCGAAATATGTCATAACTGTTCTACAAATGCTCTCAGGGTGATTTTCCGACTTAACATTTGTTCCGACTGGAGTTGGCAAGACAATTTATCTTACTTCACTAAATAAGTGGTTGGTAAACTTAAAAAACAACCAAATTATTAATCAAGACTAACGTATCTTTTATTTATTAATTGTGTTTTAACCCGCTTTCAACAGTATTTCAGTCATACCATGTTGAGCGTGTTCGGCCTTCTGATGCGCTGAGTGCTTGTTAAGAATCTAGCGTTGATGATATAAGCTGAAAACTTGTTTGGCAATCTATGTAAAATAAATAAGTTTAAACTTAAAAAGTCACATAAGCTTTCAAGAAACGTCCACAAACAGTATCCATTTCGATTCTTAAATGAGCAGGCATATTTTATATTCCAAGTGTGTAACAATAACGTTAATTCTTTTTTTCTAAAACACCGCTACATGTGGCCTAATACTGGAATACGTTTTTCGTGATGAGAAATTCGTTTTCTGTACAAAGTTTCTTATGAAAAAATATGACTCTTAGATAATAAACAAGATGTTTGTTTGTAAGATTTAAATTCAAATGGTAGTTAAAAAGGGTAATTTGAAACCGTAATAAATGTCGTTTTTAAAAAAAATCACCGTATGAGATTCATCTTTTTCTCACTAGGTTTTTAAAAGTATAGATAAGCAGGCACTGTTTGCATACACATAGCCACAGTTCGCCAATATTTAATAAATCGAGTAAATATTTTCTTGTAAATAATTATTTTAGGCAAATATTACTTTCATGCTTCTTTTCCTTTATTCACATTTGTGTATAAAGCATTTCCAGGCATACAATACATGTATATTGACTTCACCTCTCGGACATTTTAAATTAATAACGCAAATATTCACTTTGCAAAATTCACATACATTTTCTTCAAAGGTTTAACTTTGTCAGTGTCAATGACACTATTGAGGTTTTTGCAGACAGTGCAGATTCAGGCGAACACCTGAACTCAGCATTGTTTGACATATAATTATCATAAATGCACAAAACTCTTATTTCATGAAAAAAATGGAGTTGCCTGAATATGAACATGGAAGAGTTTACTTTAGGAAATTCGGCGCTGAAAGGTTTAATTATAATATATCAGAAACTATCTCATCAATTAAAATGTATACGGCGCACGTTCTGTTCGAGTAGCGATCCAGGAACACCAACCTCAGGGAGTGTGCACGATCAGTTTGCAGCCGCGCAGTCTAATTTGAATCTGCATTGTTCGTCCAAGAGTTAAAGACGCTTTAACGACACTAATGCTTATCAGTGTGCAGTTTTATCGCATAAGATAGATGCGCCGACTAACTGATCTTTATCTGTACATGTGACAAATGCTTCAAGATTAGGTAACCTTGATCACGGCTCATTTCTCCCTCGACCTCCGGGGTGGTCTAATGGAACAGCGTCGGCCTCGGTGCGAAAGTTCGGGTGATATTCAAATCTTTATAAATAGTAATAATGGCTTTCCCTCTTTGGCGAGCAGGATTGTGGGGTTATCATTACGACTGATTCGCTGGTGTCAGTATGACTGGACCAGAAATACTGTTAACGTTCACAAACAAAGAACTGTTTACCCTCTCAGGTCGATCCCCAATGTTACAACAACTCGTGTAACGTTGATGAAATCTGCATTCCCGGAAACAACATCGGTGCGCAAAGCGGTTCGCAAAGCTGCGAACATTCTTGTTTCAAGCTTGGTAAGTATACCCAGCTGAATTGATTTTGATGCTACTTTATACAATAAAGAAAACAGCAATAGATGTCCAAACCTTGATTCGTTTAATGTTAAGGATGATTTAGACTACCTACATGTATTCAACGTAGAATGTGTTCATACAGCTACATTTAAAGGTCAATCGTATCAAAGGCGCAGATATATATATAATATATACTGTTAAAATAACAAAACATTTGTTGTTTGTTTAACAATGATCGCCTATTAATATCAGCTGTTTTCATAATTGTATTTATGTAAATGTATGCAAAAACTGTTTATACATTTTTACGGTTATATGATATCTCTTGAATGCAAATGATTTTGTGAATGCATGTATGTATGTTAGTTTATAACAAATTGTGTATGATAGCTGAGAGCAGGTGTTTGTAAATGTGCACAGTCGTTTGTAAATATGTATATAGAGTGATATGTAGGCCCAATGTGGCCGGGTGTTATGGAAGTTTATTATTGAAATTATTTATTTTTGTGACTATAATAAATGTTCGTTCCATAAATCTTTGTGTTATAAAAATGAATATAGTCAAAATCTGTGAAACCCCCTATTTGATATAACGTTTAACCTTAACCACCATGGAAACCTATATTCTAACTCGGAATTCGAGTTCCATTTTGCAATAGTTCATACACTGTAAACTGTTTAAGCTTACCCCCATTGCTGATCATATAAACTACTGATCGGACAAGCGCCGTTTAAAATCGGAATGCGGAGTTCCGATGTAGGATATCAAAAATGGACATTCTTCTTGAACAATGCCATGTCATTTCTAGTTGAAATAGCATCTAAACTATCATTAACTCTTACCCACATGTAATATAACTGCAGAAGACGACTTTAAAAACGTCTAGGCAAAATATAGAAATGAAAGAAAAGTTATTGAAAAAAATTGAAAACATTGTGGCATTGTGTGCTATAATTTACCTTTTACGCCTGTCTTCAGCACGTACTTTTCCACTAACACAGTAGGCACAACATCTAACAAATCTCGGACAGCGAAATGAATGTTAACTGTGTAATGGTTTGTTTGATTTTCCTTTGGCTTTTAACCCGTACTTGCCTTGCCCTATTCTGTCGGAAATGACCTCTTATCTACCTCAGGCTGTTGGTGTATGGTTTATTGTGTGATGTCATGTTTGAATTTGTGTTGTCTTTGGCCCGTACTTGTCTTGCCCATTTCTGTCGGAAATGACCTCTAATCCACCTCAGGCAGTTTGTGTATGGTTTATTGTGTGATGTCATGTTTGAATTTGTGTTGTCTTTGGCCCGTACTTGTCTTGCCCATTTCTGTCGGAAATGACCTCTAATCTACCTCAGGCAGTTTGTGTATGGTTTATTGTGTGATGTCATGTTTGAATTAGTGTTTTCTCTGGCCCGTACTTGTCTTGCCCATTTATGTCGGAAATGACCTCTAATTTACCTAGCGCTGTTGGTGTATGGTTTATTGTGTGATGTCATGTTTGACTTTGTGCTGTCTTTAACCCGTACTTGTCTTGCCAATTTCTGTCGGAAATGACCTCTAATCTACCTCAGGCAGTTTGTGTATGGTTTATTGTGTGATGTCATGTTTGAATTAGTGTTTTCTCTGGCCCGTACTTGTCTTGCCCATTTATGTCGGAAATGACCTCTAATTTACCTAGCGCTGTTGGTGTATGGTTTATTGTGTGATGTCATGTTTGACTTTGTGCTGTCTTTGGCCAGTATTTGTCTTGTCCATTTCGGTTGGAAATTACCTCTTATCAACCTAGCGCTTGAGTAATGTTTAGTTTGAATGTGTTTGGTCTCTGGACCGGACTTGTCTTGTCCATTTCTGACGAAAATGACTTCAATCAACCTCGGGCTGGTAATTTAATGTGTACTATGTAATGGTATGTCTGAATTGCTTTTGTCTTTAGCCCGTACTTGTCCTGTGTATTTCTGACGGTAATGAAGTCTATTTAACCTAGGGCTGGTTGTTGAATCTTAACTGTGCTATGTTTGACTTTGATTTGTCTTTAGTCCATAATTGATTCGCCATTACTGACGAAAATATCCTCTAATCAAATTCGAGCTGACGGTTTAATGTTTAGTGTGTGATGTTATGTTGGAATTTGTGTTGTCTTTGGCCCGGACTTGTCATGTCCATTATTGATCGAAATAACCTCTTATCAACCCCGAGCTGCTGGTTTAGTGTAAACTTAGTACTGTAATGTTCATGTTAGAATTCGTTTTGTCTTTAAACCGTACTTTGTCTTTCCCTTTTCTGACGGAAATGATCTCTAATCAACGTCGGACTGGTGGCTTAATGTTAACTGCATAATGCCATGTTTTAATTTGTTTTGTATTCTGCCCGTATGTCTTGTCGATTTTTGATGGACTAAACCTCTAATCAGTCTCGGTCCCGTGGTTCAATGTTGACTCCTTAATGGTATGCTTGAATTTGTTTTGTCTTTAGCCCGTACTTTTTCCAATCAATTTAGGGCTAGTTTAATGTTAACTGCGGAATGCTTTGTTCGAATTTATTTTGTCTTTATTCCATCCTTGTCTTGTTCATTACTGATGGATTTGTTGTATGTTGGAAAAGGTCAATGTATGTATATTTAAATGTTGTTTTACGCCAATTCCCAGCCCGAACGTGTCCGTTACCAGTGGGAGCATGCTCTTACCAACCTCGGACTGTGGGATCAATCTTCAATTATAAATGTGCCGATGGTTCAGGAAGGCAGTACATCGCTGAATGTCTAGACGATGGACAATGGAACGAAACCATTGAAAATGTTTCCAAACGTAAGTATGATTCATTAGTAGTGTATTGCTTCCAAACATCAAAGTTTAATGGTCCACTGTAGAGTTTACGACAATCATTATTTGTGTATTGCTCCTAAACATCAAAGTTTAATGGTCCATTGTAGAGTTTACGATAATCATTATTTGTGTATTGCTTCCAAACATCAAAGTTGAATGGTCCACTGTATAGTTTAAGATAATCATTATTTGTGTATTGCTTCCAAACATCAAAGTGTAATGGAACACTCTACAGTTTACGACAATCATTATTTGTGTATTGCTTCCAAACATCAAAGTTTAATGGTCCAATGTAGAATTTACGACAATCATTATTTGTGTATTGGCTCTCTAACATCAATACCCGACACAACAATATTGTCATGGCTTTCTCACACCTATACCAGACACAACAACAATCTTTTCCTGGCTCTTTCACACAAATACCCTATACAACAATCTTTTCATGGCTCTCTCACACCAATACCCGACACAAAAATATTTTCCTGGCTCTCTCACACCAATACCCGACACAACACTCTATTCCTGCCTCTATCACACCAATACCCTATACAACAATCTTTTCATGTCTCTCTCACACCAATACCCGACACAACAACACTCTTTTCCTGGCACTCTCACACCAATACTCGACACAACAATATTTAGTCTGGCTCTCTAACACCAATAACTGACACAACAATATTTTCCTGGCTCTCTCACACCAATACCAGTAACAACAATCTTTTCCTGGCTCTCTCACACCAATACCCGACACAACAATAATCTTTTCCTGGCTCTCTCACACCAATACTCGAAACAATAATCTTTTCTTGGCTCTCTCACACCAATACCCGACACAACAATAATCTTTTCTTGGCTCTCTCACACCAATACCCGACACAACAATAATCTTTTCCTGGCTCTCTCACACCAATAGCCGACACAACAATTTTTTCCCGGCTCTCTAACACCAATACCCGACACAACAATATTTTCCTGGCTGTCTAACTTCAATACCCGACACAACAATTTTTTCCCGGCTCTCTAACACCAATACCCGACACAACAATCTTTTCCTGGCTCTCTCACACTAATACCCGACACAACAATCTTTTCCTGACTCTCTCACACCTATATCCGACACAACAATAATCTTGTCCTGGCTCTCTCACACCAATACCCGACACAACAATCTTTTCCTGGCTCTCTAACATCAATACCCGACACAACAATATTTTCCTGGCTCTCTAACACCAATACCCGACACAACAATATTTTCCCGGCTCTCTCACACCAATACCCGACACAACAATCTTTTCCTGGCTCTCTAACATCAATACCCGACACAACAATATTTTCCTGGCTGTCTAACTTCAATACCCGACACAATAATATTTTCCCGGCTCTCTCACACCAATACCCGACACAACAATCTTTTCCTGGCTCTCTAACATCAATACCAGACACAACAATATTTTCCTGGCTCTCTCACACCTATATCCGACACAACAATAATCTTGTCCTGGCTCTCTCACACCAATACCCTATACAACAATCTTTTCATTGCTCTCTCACACCAATACCCGACACAACAATCTTTTCCTGGATCTCTCACACTAATACCCGACACAACACTTTATTCCTGCCTCTATCACACCAATACCCTATACAACAATCTTTTCATGGCTCTCTCACACCAATACCCGACACAACAATCTTTTCCTGGATCTCTCACACTAATACCCGACACAACACTTTATTCCTGCCTCTATCACACCAATACCCTATACAACAATCTTTTCATGGCTCTCTCACACCAATACCCGACACAACAGTTTTTTCCTGGTTATCTCACACCAATACCCGACAAAACAACAATCTGTTCCTGCCTCTATCACACCAATACCCTATACAACAATCTTTTCATGTCTCTCTCACACCAATACCCTATACAACAATCTGTTCATGGCTCTCTCACACCAATACCCGACACAACAATCTTTGCATGGCTCTCTTACACCAATACCCTATACAACAATCTTTTCATGGCTCTCTCACACCAATACCCTACACAACAATCTTTTCCTGGCTCTCTCACACCAATACCCTATACAACAATCTTTTCCTGGCTCTCTCACACCAATACCCTATACAACAATCTTTTCATTGCTCTCTCACACCAATACCCGACACAACAATCTTTTCCTGGATCTCTCACACTAATACCCGACACAACACTTTATTCCTGCCTCTATCACACCAATACCCTATACAACAATCTTTTCATGTCTCTCTCACACCAATACCCTATACAACAATCTGTTCATGGCTCTTTCACACCAATACCCGACACAACAATCTTTGCATGGCTCTCTTACACCAATACCCTATACAACAATCTTTGCATGGCTCTCTCACACCAATACCCTACACAACAATCTTTTCCTGGCTCTCTCACACCAATACCCTATACAACAATCTTTTCCTGGCTCTCTCACACCAATACCCTATACAACAATCTTTTCCTGGCTCTCTCACACCAATACCCTATACAACAATCTTGCATGGCTCTCTCACACCAATGCCCGACACAACAATATTTCCCTAGCTCTCTCACACTAATACCCGATCAAACAATCTTTTTTGGCTTTCTCAAACAAATACCCGACACAAACATATTTTACTGTCTCTCTCACGCCAAAACCCGATACAACAATCTTTTCCAAGCAATCGGCACATTATGGACTTCTGTCCACATACAACGTTTGGTCTTTTGTGAGATGACTTGAACACAGTATATTTGATCACATTGCATGTTGAATCTTAGCTTGCGATCTGTTTCAAATCGACACTCATTTCATCGTATATATGACAACTGTAGATGACACTTATTTTGCAAATTCTTAAATGTAAACTGTATGTCAATGGCATTCTGTTTAACCCTTTCCCACATACAACACATATGCAGCACGCCTATAGAACATTATGGAAACTATCCTTTAATAATCTAGTTGAAAAAATTGTGGCATCTTCTACTTTTGTCACATTGTTTTCGATAAAATCTGCTGCAGAGTCGTCAGAAAGCGTTTGTCTATTAGAGAGGGTTAACATATCAGCAAACAGTGCAAATTAACACTGATGTATATGGCAAAGGGCTGTTTTTTGTGGTGCCGCTCAAGTATTGATCCGGAAGCTTATGAACACAATACGGATTCTTGTCACTTGCAAATTGAAGTTACGTGTGGCATTTTAATAACACAAAACCACACATTAATATAGCATGTATTTTTAATAAAGGTTTTTAAATAAGGTTTCGTATTGCATTGTGTTAGCATTTTATTGTTCTATCTGTTTACATTGTATGGCTATGTTGTCGTAACTCCTGTTCCGGGCCATTGTATTCTGACGGTTGATATGAGTTTTGATAATTCATAATGTTTGTTTCATATCGAGGGCTTGGCGTGAAACAGTTGTAACTAAAATCCTATTTTGAAAACCCTGGTTTAGGGGCAATTTTGACCCTTTTGTAAACAATGCAAATTTAGGTGCCATTGCTCAGAACGAGCAATGGCACCTAAATGTCCATTGTTTACCAAGAAAAAATATTTAACGCTTATAAAGACTTTATGGCGAAGTGATAAATCTTGGTAAAAAATTACCAACTTTAGTTACAACCGTTTCACGCCAAGCCCTCGATATGTTGCCCACGCTTTTATTGATTACATTTGTGACGCACGACGCCATGGATCAATGCAACTTTAAAATGTTTTCAAAAAGGTAAGGGCTCGAGGGAAAATCAACCAATTGTTTGTTATGAAAATTGTTCAAAAACTATATATGCATACAAACCCAATCAACCAAATGACAATTGTTTAAAAACTATATATGCCTACAGACCCATACCACCTTTCTCTCCTTGCCGTTCAGGATTTTAGGGTTAGCATTACCACTAACCAGCTGGTGTCGGGACAATTTGACCAGTAGTACTGGAAACTTATCCAGGAAACGCCGTGATATAACTTCCTCTGACCCAAATGCATTGATTATATACATTACATTACATAAAACATGGATGCAGTTTTTTTGTAGATTTATTTTTTTAACAGCTGTTGTTTTGTTATGACTTGTCCAACATTTGTTTTCTGTGCTTCAATTAGGTTAGTTGCCATTACTCGTATTGTTCATGTTTTATTTAATGTAAATAACGATTTGAAAACATCTTCCTTTCTAGTGCGTAGCCTTTTTTTTAACAAAACAATTTAAGATTGCAAAAAATAATGCACTCTCAAAACCCCCCGATGAAATTTATTTTTCAACAACAAATATATCTTATTTGCTGCACATAGAATAACAATGGGTTGTAATATCAAGTTACATAGGTTACATAGCAACTGTTGTGAAGCGAGTAGAGTTATCTTTCTTGATCATATGACTCAAAACGCAATAAAATCAACCAAATCTGTACTAGGCTATATATCTTATTTTAAACACCAGAAGCTGAGCTCATAGGAGAAATGTGGAAATTAAGTGTGTATATCTATACAAAGGAATTTATGGTAACATTTCACATA
>JASEVX010000001.1:217765079-217766697 GCA_031761405.1 Serripes groenlandicus
TTTTATAAGGGTTAAACAATGTCAGCGTTGGCATATGGAAAACAAGGGCCCGAACGTTTGCTCCACCATGATAATGTACCGTATCCTTTATTCATTCGCCTCGTGAGATACAATCCAAACACATAGTAAGCAAGTCCCCACATTCAACAGATATACAGCGGAAGGCATGAAACATTTTGAGGCAAACATATTGAAAATCCCTATAAATGAAACTATTGTTATTGAAAACAGTTTTAAGTATTTTTCCACAATGCTTTCAAAAGTCGTCTGCTTCTGACAAGGCAACATACGTCTTCATGTTTGTAAAAAAGTAATGCCATTTTTTCAACTTTACCAGAATGGATATGGTTCCAAGACAAATGCTATTTCATCTACGGGCCACCAAAGAATTATACGGATGCCAAGGCAAGTACATGTAATGGAGTAAATGTGATTGATTTTTTTGTTATTAGTCTTTCACAAAAACGATAATAGATTCAAAGGTACACAACTAGGTTCTTTTCTGAGAGGTAGCTTAGAGGCAGTATCCGGGTTTAGTAACAAATTCATTTCTTCAATAAATATATCCCCCATTATTTTCATAATTTTGAAAGTTATGGATAGTTCATTTCAATGAAATATGTAACCAAATTGAAAACCTATTTATGACTTACGTTGAAGGAAGACTTTTTTGTTCATGTATTCGTGTGGGAAAACAGCGTTCCACATCCGTCAGTAACATAAATCACCTTTCCAACATAAAACAGATCGGTAGGAGACGACTTTGAAAACATCTAGTCGAAAATATGGAAATCTTCTATAAATGTAAGAACACGAAGCTATTATTGAATTATTAGGTTGAATTAGCATTGTTATTGTAAGTTTCGATGTGGTTTATGATTAACATATATACATGTACATGTAGTGTTATTGATAGTTAATAATGAATATATCTGTCTTTCTAATATCCAGAATGCAATCTATTTCTATAGACACAAGTACAGACATAGCTGTACTATATTTAGTAATGTTATAGTAACCTTCTTCTGCTTTGAAAACATATTTTTGAAAACTTGTAACATCTTTTGAATTGAAATTACACTTTAACTCTTTTAGCGCTGAATTGTTTAAAGTAAACTCTTCCTTGGTCAAAATCGGGCGTCTCCATTTCTCATGTAATAAAAGTTTGACTATTTTGATAACTAAAAGGCAAACAATGCTGATTTCAGGTGAGACAGCTCGTTGTGAGCTGACTCCCTGAATCAGTATTGTTTTAAAAAAACCTTCAATATTGCCTTTGGCGGTGAAAGAGTTAATAATGTATTGAAAAGGCAGTTGTAAACGGACACTTATCTTATGATGAGATATATCTCCTTTTTTTCGACAATGTTTTCATGTGCCCTTTGCTGTAGATGCTAAAGGTATCGTCTGTAAACTTAATTGATTGACTTTAACACAGTGTTTAACGATAATTCATAAAACGGGCCTGTTCACCTTACGTGTTTCCTGACTTTCTCGCACCATTACCTCACACAACATTCACAATATTCCTATAACCAATTCTTGCTATCCAAAGCAGCTGGCTTCATTTCAATATCGAGTACTAAGCCTGTGGAAAACGAATGATGCCTATAATTTT
>JASEVX010000001.1:217766897-217884397 GCA_031761405.1 Serripes groenlandicus
AGAGAAAGAGAGAGAGAGAGACAGGGGGGGGGGAATATTTATTTCCTTTATCACTTCAATTTACCTTAGAATGATGCAACAACATAGGATTCCTTTTCGCAGTACGCGACTCAATTATACTTAACCTACCTTGTGTGAGAGCTGGGATAGTTGAAAATGAAAGTCCTTACCTCTTTGCATCAATTGATATTATTGTTTAAATATGAGATCTTATTTTTGGCAGCAGTGCATGCTGTCATGCTCTTTCGAAATATGTATCTAACCTATGATTGTCAGGATTTCACTTTTGTCTCTTTTTTTTCAAAGCAGACATTTTTGTTATATTATATCAGGTAAAGTGTTGCAGACCCTTTAAAACTTATCCCCGAACAGACGCTTTATGATATCTTTGCAGCAGACGACTCATGAAAATCGTTGTGACAAAAGTAGAAATTACTCATGATGAGCAATTTCTCCTTTTGCCACAATATTTTCAAATCTATTCAATAATAAAACTTTCATTTATAGAATAAACATATTTTAGTCAGAAGTTTTTGAAGAAGACTGCTGCATAGTTGACATATACTAGACACTCGTATTGAAATCAGACCAAAATACTTCGATGTTCGTATATAGAATCTGACGACCCCACATAAATGAAAAGACTATTCACGACATTGTCTGTTGGGAAATGTATGGTGAAATGTTAAGTGATTTAACATTAATTTATAAAATTCTTCATAATATTCGTTGTGACTAATTAAAATATGTGAAATGTTACCATAAATTCCTTTGTATAGATATACACACTTAATTTCCACATTTCTCCTATGAGCTCAGCTTCTGGTGTTTAAAATAAGATATATAGCCTAGTACAGATTTGGTTGATTTTATTGCGTTTTGAGTCAGATGATCAAGAAAGATAACTCTACTCGCTTCACAACAGTTGCTATGTAACCTATGTAACTTGATATTACAACCCATTGTTATTCTATGTGCAGCAAATAAGATATATTTGTTGTTGAAAAATAAATTTCATCGGGGGGTTTTGAGAGTGCATTATTTTTTGCAATCTTAAATTGTTTTGTTAAAAAAAAGGTTACGCACTAGAAAGGAAGATGTTTTCAAATCGTTATTTACATTAAATAAAACATGAACAATACGAGTAATGGCAACTAACCTAATTGAAGCACAGAAAACAAATGTTGGACAAGTCATAACAAAACAACAGCTGTTAAAAAAATAAATCTACAAAAAAACTGCATCCATGTTTTATGTAATGTAATGTATACAATCAATGCATTTGGGTCAGAGGAAGTTATATCACGGCGTTTCCTGGATAAGTTTCCAGTAGTACTGGTCAAATTGTCCCGACACCAGCTGGTTAGTGGTAATGCTAACCCTAAAATCCTGAACGGCAAGGAGAGAAAGGTGGTATGGGTCTGTAGGCATATATAGTTTTTAAACAATTGTCATTTGGTTGATTGGGTTTGTATGCATATATAGTTTTTGAACAATTTTCATAACAAACAATTGGTTGATTTTCCCTCGAGCCCTTACCTTTTTAAAAAACATTTTAAAGTTGCATTGATCCATGGCGTCGTGCGTCACAAATGTAATCAATAAAAGCGTGGGCAACATATCGAGGGCTTGGCGTGAAACGGTTGTAACTAAAGTTGGTAATTTTTTACCAAGATTTATCACTTCGCCATAAAGTCTTTATAAGCGTTAAATATTTTTTCTTGGTAAACAATGGACATTTAGGTGCCATTGCTCGTTCTGAGCAATGGCACCTAAATTTGCATTGTTTACAAAAGGGTCAAAATTGCCCCTAAACCAGGGTTTTCAAAATAGGATTTTAGTTACAACTGTTTCACGCCAAGCCCTCGATATGAAACAAACATTATGAATTATCAAAACTCATATCAACCGTCAGAATACAATGGCCCGGAACAGGAGTTACGACAACATAACCATACAATGTAAACAGATAGAACAATAAAATGCTAACACAATGCAATACGAAACCTTATTTAAAAACCTTTATTAAAAATACATGCTATATTAATGTGTGGTTTTGTGTTATTAAAATGCCACACGTAACTTCAATTTGCAAGTGACAAGAATCCGTATTGTGTTCATAAGCTTCCGGATCAATACTTGAGCGGCACCACAAAAAACAGCCCTTTGCCATATACATCAGTGTTAATCTGCACTGTTTGCTGATATGTTAACCCTCTCTAATAGACAAACGCTTTCTGACGACTCTGCAGCAGATTTTATCGAAAACAATGTGACAAAAGTAGAAGATGCCACAATTTTTTCAACTAGATTATTAAAGGATAGTTTCCATAATGTTCTATAGGCGTGCTGCATATGTGTTGTATGTGGGAAAGGGTTAAACAGGATGCCATTGACATACAGTTTACATTTAAGAATTTGCAAAATAAGTGTCATCTACAGTTGTCATATATACGATGAAATGAGTGTCGATTTGAAACAGATCGCAAGCTAAGATTCAACATGCAATGTGATCAAATATACTGTGTTCAAGTCATCTCACAAAAGACCAAACGTTGTATGTGGACAGAAGTCCATAATGTGCCGATTGCTTGGAAAAGATTGTTGTATCGGGTTTTGGCGTGAGAGAGACAGTAAAATATGTTTGTGTCGGGTATTTGTTTGAGAAAGCCAAAAAAGATTGTTTGATCGGGTATTAGTGTGAGAGAGCTAGGGAAATATTGTTGTGTCGGGCATTGGTGTGAGAGAGCCATGCAATATTGTTGTATAGGGTATTGGTGTGAGAGAGCCAGGAAAAGATTGTTGTATAGGGTATTGGTGTGAGAGAGCCAGGAAAAGATTGTTGTATAGGGTATTGGTGTGAGAGAGCCAGGAAAAGATTGTTGTGTAGGGTATTGGTGTGAGAGAGCCATGAAAAGATTGTTGTATAGGGTATTGGTGTAAGAGAGCCATGCAAAGATTGTTGTGTCGGGTATTGGTGTGAGAGAGCCATGAACAGATTGTTGTATAGGGTATTGGTGTGAGAGAGACATGAAAAGATTGTTGTATAGGGTATTGGTGTGATAGAGGCAGGAACAGATTGTTGTTTTGTCGGGTATTGGTGTGAGATAACCAGGAAAAAACTGTTGTGTCGGGTATTGGTGTGAGAGAGCCATGAAAAGATTGTTGTATAGGGTATTGGTGTGATAGAGGCAGGAATAAAGTGTTGTGTCGGGTATTAGTGTGAGAGATCCAGGAAAAGATTGTTGTGTCGGGTATTGGTGTGAGAGAGCAATGAAAAGATTGTTGTATAGGGTATTGGTGTGAGAGAGCCAGGACAAGATTATTGTTGTGTCGGATATAGGTGTGAGAGAGCCAGGAAAATATTGTTGTGTCTGGTATTGATGTTAGAGAGCCAGGAAAAGATTGTTGTGTCGGGTATTGGTGTGAGAGAGCCGGGAAAATATTATTGTGTCGGGTATTGAAGTTAGACAGCCAGGAAAATATTGTTGTGTCGGGTATTGATGTTAGAGAGCCAGGAAAAGATTGTTGTGTTGGGTATTGGTGTGAGAGAGCCGGGAAAATATTGTTGTGTCGGGTATTGGTGTTAGAGAGCCAGGAAAATATTGTTGTGTCGGGTATTGATGTTAGAGAGCCAGGAAAAGATTGTTGTGTCGGGTATTGGTGTAAGAGAGCCAGGACAAGATTATTGTTGTGTCGGATATAGGTGTGAGAGAGCCAGGAAAATATTGTTGTGTCGGGTATTAGTGTGAGAGAGCCAGGAAAAGATTGTTGTGTCGGGTATTGGTGTTAAAGAGCCGGGAAAAAATTGTTGTGTCGGGTATTGAAGTTAGACAGCCAGGAAAATATTGTTGTGTCGGGTATTGGTGTTAGAGAGCCGGGAACAAATTGTTGTATAGGGTATTGGTGTTAGAGAGCCAGGAAAATATTGTTGTGTCGGGTATTGGTGTTAGAGAGCCGGGAAAAAATTGTTGTGTCGGCTATTGGTGTGAGAGAGCCAGGAAAAGATTATTGTTGTCGGGTATTGGTGTGAGAGAGCCAAGAAAAGATTATTGTTGTGTCGGGTATTGGTGTGAGAGAGCCAAGAAAAGATTATTGTTTCGAGTATTGGTGTGAGAGAGCCAGGAAAAGATTATTGTTGTGTCGGGTATTGGTGTGAGAGAGCCAGGAAAAGATTGTTGTTACTGGTATTGGTGTGAGAGAGCCAGGAAAATATTGTTGTGTCAGTTATTGGTGTTAGAGAGCCAGACTAAATATTGTTGTGTCGATTATTGGTGTGAGAGTGCCAGGAAAAGAGTGTTGTTGTGTCGAGTATTGGTGTGAGAGAGACATGAAAAGATTGTTGTATAGGGTATTGGTGTGATAGAGGCAGGAATAGAGTGTTGTGTCGGGTATTGGTGTGAGAGAGCCAGGAAAATATTTTTGTGTCGGGTATTGGTGTGAGAGAGCCATGAAAAGATTGTTGTATAGGGTATTTGTGTGTAAGAGCCAGGAAAAGATTGTTGTTGTGTCTGGTATAGGTGTGAGAAAGCCATGAAAATATTGTTGTGTCGGGTATTGATGTTAGAGAGCCAATACACAAATAATGATTGTCGTAAATTCTACATTGGACCATTAAACTTTGATGTTTGGAAGCAATACACAAATAATGATTGTCGTAAACTGTAGAGTGTTCCATTACACTTTGATGTTTGGAAGCAATACACAAATAATGATTGTCGTAAACTATACAGTGGACCATTCAACTTTGATGTTTGGAAGCAATACACAAATAATGATTATCGTAAACTCTACAATGGACCATTAAACTTTGATGTTTAGGAGCAATACACAAATAATGATTGTCGTAAACTCTACAGTGGACCATTAAACTTTGATGTTTGGAAGCAATACACTACTAATGAATCATACTTACGTTTGCAAACATTTTCAATGGTTTCGTTCCATTGTCCATCGTCTAGACATTCAGCGATGTACTGCCTTCCTGAACCATCGGCACATTTATAATTGAAGATTGATCCCACAGTCCGAGGTTGGTAAGAGCATGCTCCCACTGGTAACGGACACGTTCGGGCTGGGAATTGGCGTAAAACAACATTTAAATATACATACATTGACCTTTTCCAACATACAACAAATCCATCAGTAATGAACAAGACAAGGATGGAATAAAGACAAAATAAATTCGAACAAAGCATTCCGCAGTTAACATTAAACTAGCCCTAAATTGATTGGAAAAAGTACGGGCTAAAGACAAAACAAATTCAAGCATACCATTAAGGAGTCAACATTGAACCACGGGACCGAGACTGATTAGAGGTTTAGTCCATCAAAAATCGACAAGATATACGGGCAGAATACAAAACAAATTAAAACATGGCATTATGCAGTTAACATTAAGCCACCAGTCCGACGTTGATTAGAGATCATTTCCGTCAGAAAAGGGAAAGACAAAGTACGGTTTAAAGACAAAACGAATTCTAACATGAACATTACAGTACTAAGTTTACACTAAACCAGCAGCTCGAGGTTGATAAGAGGTTATTTCGATCAATAATGGACATGACAAGTCCGGGCCAAAGACAACACAAATTCCAACATAACATCACACACTAAACATTAAACCGTCAGCTCGAATTTGATTAGAGGATATTTTCGTCAGTAATGGCGAATCAATTATGGACTAAAGACAAATCAAAGTCAAACATAGCACAGTTAAGATTCAACAACCAGCCCTACGTTAAATAGACTTCATTACCGTCAGAAATACACAGGACAAGTACGGGCTAAAGACAAAAGCAATTCAGACATACCATTACATAGTACACATTAAATTACCAGCCCGAGGTTGATTGAAGTCATTTTCGTCAGAAATGGACAAGACAAGTCCGGTCCAGAGACCAAACACATTCAAACTAAACATTACTCAAGCGCTAGGTTGATAAGAGGTAATTTCCAACCGAAATGGACAAGACAAATACTGGCCAAAGACAGCACAAAGTCAAACATGACATCACACAATAAACCATACACCAACAGCGCTAGGTAAATTAGAGGTCATTTCCGACATAAATGGGCAAGACAAGTACGGGCCAGAGAAAACACTAATTCAAACATGACATCACACAATAAACCATACACAAACTGCCTGAGGTAGATTAGAGGTCATTTCCGACAGAAATTGGCAAGACAAGTACGGGTTAAAGACAGCACAAAGTCAAACATGACATCACACAATAAACCATACACCAACAGCGCTAGGTAAATTAGAGGTCATTTCCGACATAAATGGGCAAGACAAGTACGGGCCAGAGAAAACACTAATTCAAACATGACATCACACAATAAACCATACACAAGCTGCCTGAGGTAGATTAGAGGTCATTTCCGACAGAAATGGGCAAGACAAGTACGGGCCAAAGACAACACAAATTCAAACATGACATCACACAATAAACCATACACCAACAGCCTGAGGTAGATAAGAGGTCATTTCCGACAGAATAGGGCAAGGCAAGTACGGGTTAAAAGCCAAAGGAAAATCAAACAAACCATTACACAGTTAACATTCATTTCGCTGTCCGAGATTTGTTAGATGTTGTGCCTACTGTGTTAGTGGAAAAGTACGTGCTGAAGACAGGCGTAAAAGGTAAATTATAGCACACAATGCCACAATGTTTTCAAATTTTTTCAATAACTTTTCTTTCATTTCTATATTTTGCCTAGACGTTTTTAAAGTCGTCTTCTGCAGTTATATTACATGTGGGTAAGAGTTAATGATAGTTTAGATGCTATTTCAACTAGAAATGACATGGCATTGTTCAAGAAGAATGTCCATGTTTGATATCCTACATCGGAACTCCGCATTCCGATGTTAAACGGCGCTTGTCCGATCAGTAGTTTATATGATCAGCAATGGGGGTAAGCTTAAACAATTTACAGTGTATGAACTATTGCAAAATGGAACTCGAATTCCGAGTTAGAATATAGGTTTCCATGGTGGTTAAGGTTAAACGTTATATCAAATAGGGGGTTTCACAGATTTTGACTATATTCATTTTTATAACACAAAGATTTATGGAACGAACATTTATTATAGTCACAAAAATAAATAATTTCAATAATAAACTTCCATAACACCCGGCCACATTGGGCCTACATATCACTCTATATACATATTTACAAACGACTGTGCACATTTACAAACACCTGCTCTCAGCTATCATACACAATTTGTTATAAACTAACATACATACATGCATTCACAAAATCATTTGCATTCAAGAGATATCATATAACCGTAAAAATGTATAAACAGTTTTTGCATACATTTACATAAATACAATTATGAAAACAGCTGATATTAATAGGCGATCATTGTTAAACAAACAACAAATGTTTTGTTATTTTAACAGTATATATTATATATATATCTGCGCCTTTGATACGATTGACCTTTAAATGTAGCTGTATGAACACATTCTACGTTGAATACATGTAGGTAGTCTAAATCATCCTTAACATTAAACGAATCAAGGTTTGGACATCTATTGCTGTTTTCTTCATTGTATAAAGTAGCATCAAAATCAATTCAGCTGGGTATACTTACCAAGCTTGAAACAAGAATGTTCGCAGCTTTGCGAACCGCTTTGCGCACCGATGTTGTTTCCGGGAATGCAGATTTCATCAACGTTACACGAGTTGTTGTAACATTGGGGATCGACCTGAGAGGGTAAACAGTTCTTTGTTTGTGAACGTTAACAGTATTTCTGGTCCAGTCATACTGACACCAGCGAATCAGTCGTAATGATAACCCCACAATCCTGCTCGCCAAAGAGGGAAAGCCATTATTACTATTTATAAAGATTTGAATATCACCCGAACTTTCGCACCGAGGCCGACGCTGTTCCATTAGACCACCCCGGAGGTCGAGGGAGAAATGAGCCGTGATCAAGGTTACCTAATCTTGAAGCATTTGTCACATGTACAGATAAAGATCAGTTAGTCGGCGCATCTATCTTATGCGATAAAACTGCACACTGATAAGCATTAGTGTCGTTAAAGCGTCTTTAACTCTTGGACGAACAATGCAGATTCAAATTAGACTGCGCGGCTGCAAACTGATCGTGCACACTCCCTGAGGTTGGTGTTCCTGGATCGCTACTCGAACAGAACGTGCGCCGTATACATTTTAATTGATGAGATAGTTTCTGATATATTATAATTAAACCTTTCAGCGCCGAATTTCCTAAAGTAAACTCTTCCATGTTCATATTCAGGCAACTCCATTTTTTTCATGAAATAAGAGTTTTGTGCATGTATGATAATTATATGTCAAACAATGCTGAGTTCAGGTGTTCGCCTGAATCTGCACTGTCTGCAAAAACCTCAATAGTGTCATTGACACTGACAAAGTTAAACCTTTGAAGAAAATGTATGTGAATTTTGCAAAGTGAATATTTGCGTTATTAATTTAAAATGTCCGAGAGGTGAAGTCAATATACATGTATTGTATGCCTGGAAATGCTTTATACACAAATGTGAATAAAGGAAAAGAAGCATGAAAGTAATATTTGCCTAAAATAATTATTTACAAGAAAATATTTACTCGATTTATTAAATATTGGCGAACTGTGGCTATGTGTATGCAAACAGTGCCTGCTTATCTATACTTTTAAAAACCTAGTGAGAAAAAGATGAATCTCATACGGTGATTTTTTTTAAAAACGACATTTATTACGGTTTCAAATTACCCTTTTTAACTACCATTTGAATTTAAATCTTACAAACAAACATCTTGTTTATTATCTAAGAGTCATATTTTTTCATAAGAAACTATGTACAGAAAACGAATTTCTCAACACGAAAAACGTATTCCAGTATTAGGCCACATGTAGCGGTGTTTTAGAAAAAAAGAATTAACGTTATTGTTACACACTTGGAATATAAAATATGCCTGCTCATTTAAGAATCGAAATGGATACTGTTTGTGGACGTTTCTTGAAAGCTTATGTGACTTTTTAAGTTTAAACTTATTTATTTTACATAGATTGCCAAACAAGTTTTCAGCTTATATCATCAACGCTAGATTCTTAACAAGCACTCAGCGCATCAGAAGGCCGAACACGCTCAACATGGTATGACTGAAATACTGTTGAAAGCGGGTTAAAACACAATTAATAAATAAAAGATACGTTAGTCTTGATTAATAATTTGGTTGTTTTTTAAGTTTACCAACCACTTATTTAGTGAAGTAAGATAAATTGTCTTGCCAACTCCAGTCGGAACAAATGTTAAGTCGGAAAATCACCCTGAGAGCATTTGTAGAACAGTTATGACATATTTCGATAATGCAAAGTTATAAATTAATTCAAATGTTAAATGGCTTACCTGCGATGGCCAGTCACCAATTTCAGAATAGACCATTTTGCTGTCAGCTTTAGATGGCGTCCCAGTTTTTTCATTCAGCTGACAAAGACCAGTGTTCACGTTAAAATTGAATGACCTACATTTCTTACGCCGAATACAAGATTGTGCACACTCAACAACACCCTTTGTCTTTGTTTCCCAAAAAGCAAGATCCATCAATTCATGTCCGTGTTTAACCAAATGCGTTGGGTTGAAATTACAACCATTTGCTTGTATCCTTTCTATAAAAAAGCATACCAGCGACATAGATAACAAATATTTTGCCATGTTTACACAAGTCTACACTCTGCGTATAGGAAAGCAGTTGAAACAATGACAGACAGACACCAAGGCGATGTGATTCACTGAGGTTGTATTGATCTCCGTATCCATGTGAGACACGTCATACGGTAACCCCGTCATATTTATTTATTAATTGTGCTTTAACCCGCTTTCAACAGTATTTCAGTCACACCATGGGTAAATTAACCAGTACTGCTGGTTCAATTCAATTATATTTATTCAAGTATTTAGGCCTCTGGCCCTTATACATTAATATGTACAAATAATACAATAAGAATGACACAATTGGAATGAGATAAATTAAAGAAACAATTTCGTTGAGATAGATTCTTAAATATTGAAAAAGTTATATGATTATAAACATACAAGTTAGCTATACAGTGTTTGACGATATAATTCAGGCAAAATATTGGTTTTTTAGATGTTCGATACCCTCAGATTAAATTATTCTGATTTGAACAATTCTTACCATTCATTAAGGAAGTCTACCGTATTAGTTTTACAACATTATTAAGCTCTCTTTAAACATGTGAAGGGAGCAATAATTATGTTGCACAATTTCCATCATCAAGCATTTGTATTATTGCCTAAGATGATCACATTGCCTTGCCAAAACAAAACGTAAGGCAAATGCAGTCATTTTAAAGAGTTGCAAATATGAATAAGAACTTTACAAACAGCTATTAGATAGTTATGCAATTAACTAATGAACGCATGAATAGATTAAAGGTTGGCTTACTCCGACACCAGTGCATCAGTTGAAGATGTATCTTACCAACCATGGACGCCAAGGCGGAACACTACTACTTCTATTATTAAAGTAATCGATATGATCGATTATCGAACCCTGGTTCACTTTACCATGTTGATTAGAGTTTGCTTTACTAATACAAGAGATATCTGAATGTATTCATTTACATAGTTCTGGTCGTTATGATAATGTGTATCGATACTTGAACGATTGAATGCAGAACAAAGAACATTCTGTAATGACTTCGATGACATACAGACTCTTCCGCAATGTTCGATAGTCTGTCTATAAAGCGGCCAATAGCATATTTCATTAGCATTATTACACTCCCTGAGGGGAAACATATTTGAATCTGTCGATACGCGATAGCTAAGTCGGTTATG
This sequence comes from Serripes groenlandicus, assembly GCA_031761405.1. Classification (NCBI taxonomy): domain Eukaryota; kingdom Metazoa; phylum Mollusca; class Bivalvia; order Cardiida; family Cardiidae; genus Serripes; species Serripes groenlandicus. The sequence continues at coordinate 217,777,743 of JASEVX010000001.1, forward strand.
ACGAGGATAAGGGTCGCGAGTTCAAATACCGGCTGGACCAACAATCTTGTATTGATGATTGACAATTTGCGACTAGCGTCATTCGCTGTACATCAATGAATTAAAATAGTTTGCATGGAAAGGAAGGCAGCATCCTGAGATAAATTTTGTATGGTGTGCTGATGCAAGAAAAACCCGGAAACACACGGACAGGTGATATAAAATAAGTACTGACAATTCTGCGGTTTATGCTTAAAGTCTAGTCATTTAATTAAGTGGGGTTACACCCAAATCGCCTTATTCATTTAAGAAACATCATTTCACTGCTTATTTGGTCATTGACAAAAGTCCATAGGTAAATATCTATGTCATTCATTCACATAATTCGGAGATTTATGTATTGCTTTGTAGCGCATTCATTTCACTACATTTTGAATATCTCCAAAACATGTAGATAACCTGGTAGTAATCAGAGCATATAGGTTACGATACACCAACACACCAACACAAATCCTTTTTTGTTTCCATGTAAATCGACCAGTTTCTGTCCTCAATTGTCACACTTTCAAAGCGTTTCTCATGTAGAACACCATATATCATTGCTTTAAAACAATCCAAAGAAAATGTGGGGTCATGCATTATGCAAGAAAGAACTCACCAGGCGAAAATGGTAACCGTGATTTTGGACCAAATCGGGCCCGGACAAAACCGGTGTTTTAGCATTCTCTACTTACACTTTCAAACAAGGTCAAAATACTAAACGTGATCAAATCAATCCTTTCTAGTGCATCCTATACACATTCACAATGCATTCAAACTCAATGTCATATATTCAATACATATTGGTGATGGTATACACTAATTTCTACGCAAACAAGCTTTTTTTTTAGGGACTATAGTACTGTAATTCAGCAAGTCAACGGATGTATTTAGCGTAAATTGACCTATAACACATACAATATATTTTATTACTTTCAGGCAAATTTATGAGAAGCAAAACAAAACGAATTAAAATAGGAATATTAACTAGCAGTTCATCTGTTCAAATTGTATTTACAGTAACAATGAGTAATGTTATTGATAATGAAGATAATGATCCGACTAAAATGTATCTAAATTTATATTGTCTTTCTTTCTTCATTATTATGCAGTTTTTGAGGTTATTTTCTTGAAATCACCGGCGATGTGCTTGAAATTGATCAGGATGTTTGGATGTCATGTACAACTCCAGATTTAAGCGGCAATAACATGCTTAGAGCATATGTAACTAGGAAAGACACAGAGACAATCTGAAATAATATGAAATTGACGTTTTACATACCGCCAGACAATTAGATCGAATGACAAGCTTGCCGTTATTAAAATTCCATTCACTTTTCAAAACGCATTCCAAACTTAAAAAGACAAATGAGACCCAATTTATTAACAAAGGGTCAACGGAAAACGCAAATTACAATAGCAACACATCTATTTAAATGCAATTGAACTTCAGCACAAAGACGTTTGCCTATGTCGTTAAAGGTTGTGAGGCATGTGTACTTTGTAATGAGCCGAATTAATTAGTTTATATGTAAAACAAAAAACATGAAAGATATCAGACGTAAAAGCATTTTAAATCGAACAGCAACGGTTGAGAAGGTTTTTATGCCATTTAATTCCTGACAAAGATCATGGATAATACAGCCAAAATATTATTTTTATAAAAACGTGTAGCGCCATTACAAAAGCGACCACCTATATTTATCATACACGTACATCCGTCTATGGCATGGTAATGTACCTGCTCATAGGGTCTCGTAGTTTGACTCAATGACTAGCCTTATATCATGTGACATTTCTCTCTTTCTATGTCTGACAGTTACAGGAAGGCTCTTTGTTCGTCAATTCACTGCTAATTTGGTCATTGGCAAAAGTCCATAGGTAAATATCTATGTCATTCATTCACATAATTCGGAGATTTATGTATTGCTTTGTAGCGCATTCATTTCACTACATTTTGAATATCTCCAAAACATGTAGATAACCTGGTAGTAATCAGAGCATATAGGTTACAATACACCAACACACCAACACAAATCCTTTTTTGTTTCCATGTAAATCGACCAGTTTCTGTCCTCAATTGTCACACTTTCAAAGCGTTTCTCATGTAGAACACCATATTTCATTGCTTTAAAACAATCCAAAGAAAATGTAGGGTCATGCATTATGCAAGAAAGAACTCACCAGGCGAAAATGGTAACCGTCATTTTGGACCAAATCGGGCCCGGACAAAACCGGTGTTTTAGCATTCTCTACTTACACTTTCAAACAAGGTCAAAATACTAAACGTGCTCAAATCAATCCTTTCTAGTGCATCCTATACACATTCACAATGCATTCAAACTCAATGTCATATATTCAATACATATTGGTGATGGTATACACTAATTTCTACGCAAACAAGTTTTTTTTTTAGGGACTATAGTACTGTAATTCAGCAAGTCAACGGATGTATTTAGCGTAAATTGACCTATAACACATACAATATATTTTATTACTTTCAGGCAAATTTATGAGAAGCAAAACAAAACGAATTAAAATAGGAATATTAACTAGCAGTTCATCTGTTCAAATTGTATTTACAGTAACAATGAGTAATGTTATTGATAATGAAGATAATGATCCGACTAAAATGTATCTAAATTTATATTGTCTTTCTTTCTTCATTATTATGCAGTTTTTGAGGTTATTTTCTTGAAATCACCGGCGATGTGCTTGAAATTGATCAGGATGTTTGGATGTCATGTACAACTCCAGATTTAAGCGGCAATAACATGCTTAGAGCATATGTAACTAAGAAAGACACAGAGACAATCTGAAATAATATGAAATTGACGTTTTACATACCGCCAGACAATTAGATCGAATGACAAGCTTGCCGTTATTAAAATTCCATTCACTTTTCAAAACGCATTCCAAACTTAAAAAGACAAATGAGACCCAATTTATTAACAAAGGGTCAACGGAAAACGCAAATTACAATAGCAACACATCTATTTAAATGCAATTGAACTTCAGCACAAAGACGTTTGCCTATGTCGTTAAAGGTTGTGAGGCATGTGTACTTTGTAATGAGCCGAATTAATTAGTTTATATGTAAAACAAAAAACATGAAAGATATCAGACGTAAAAGCATTTTAAATCGAACAGCAACGGTTGAGAAGGTTTTTATGCCATTTAATTCCTGACAAAGATCATGGATAATACAGCCAAAATATTATTTTTATAAAAACGTGTAGCGCCATTACAAAAGCGACCACCTATATTTATCATACACGTACATCCGTCTATGGCATGGTAATGTACCTGCTCATAGGGTCCCGTAGTTTGACTCAATGACTAGCCTTATATCATGTGACATTTCTCTCTTTCTATGTCTGACAGTTACAGGAAGGCTCTTTGTTCGTCAATTTACCAGTGTATTATCGGTGTCCATAATCGTGATTACGAATAGTATTTATAAAGTGGTTTGAAAGGCTGCTTATGGTAACAAAAACTCTCTCTCTCACAATTTGTGAAATGTATACCGATATTTCCATGTGCTGGATACTTAGTATACGCATCGGGGAAATGGAGAAATCCGTGCCTAAAGGTACAAGATAACATTGCTGAACAATGTAGATCCAGGTCAGACCACCCAGTGTGTATGTTCTTAACGCAAACTTGTACTTTTCCCATGGACTGGCTCAATTACATTCACATTTTTCGTGTGCAAGAAGTGTCTCACATGTTGTCATCCTCGTTGGCGATGCCGTCGCTGGCTGCAGTAGCGTTACCAAAATGTTTATGTTTTACATTCAAGTTGTAAGTTAAAACCTTTTGTTTATATGTTATGTTTAAGTTGTGCGTCTATATGTTATGCAATAGTCTTTCATTTTAGTTTTACGTTTACATTTTATGATCAAGCTTTTACGTTTAATTTTTAAGATTATAAATTATGTTTTACGATTAAGTTTTACGTTGATGTTATATGTTTAACATGTGTGTTGACGTTTATCTTTATTCGTAACATACAGGTTTTACGTTTAAAGTTTTTCGATTTAATTTACAATCAAACATCAACCGGCCCGGCTACAGCTCTTATATTTTTAGCCACAAACTATTTAGTTAGCAAGTGATATGAGACGACAATATGATATCGATCTGCTTTCCCGTTAAGAGCATACGTAATAAATCATGTATGAACCATAGTCAATGTCTAAGTGGTCTAGTGATTAGAACATCCTCGTAAAACACGATACAAACAAACTTTAATTAAAACTTTTATTCAAAAGGAAAATCGTCCATCTTGTAGATACATATTCTGTCTGTCTGAATGTCTGTCTGTATGTCTGTCTCTCCTCTCTCTCTCGCGCGCGCTCTCTCTCTCTCTCTCTCTCTCTCTCTCTCTCTCTCTCTCTCTCTCTCTCTCTCTCTCTCTCTCTCTCTCTCTCTCTCTCTCTCTCTCTCTCTCTCTATGTCTCTCTCTCTGTCTCTCTCTTTCTTGCTCTCTCTCTCTGGTACACATACACACACACACACACACACACACGTATACATACGGACAGAATAAAGTCTGGAGGTTAGTCTTCTTACTGAATAATTTATGATGTGTTTATAATCTTAATACATAATAATAATACCGTTTTCGACTTTCCTCAAACGATGGGTCTGAATTATAAGTAGACGGACATGGAAGTCTATGATGGGACTACAGATCCCAGTGTGCAAAACACATTAAGACCCGCAGTCATTAGACGCGGCTCAACAAACCTGTTAGTCTCTGACTATATTGAATGAGTATGAACCCGAGTCTTTAGATGCCACGTTTCCTTGAATGATATGGTTAGTTGGAAACGACGATGGCTATCGATCCAGGTGCGGTGAGTTTGAATCCCGCCTCCGACATGTTTTCTTTATCCGATGGTTGATAAAAGTCGTTGTGACTAGCATCATTGGTCTTCCATGTGTGTCAGTGTATAAAAGGAGCCAATTGTTTTGGACGAAGGTTGTGTGGAATACTATTGCGAGAAAGTGGGAAACCAATAATGAATGCATAAAACTATAATATTATGTCTGTAAAAGGCTACGTTTTTTTTTTATTCAAACATTTGGGGATAGGGTTAATTTTAAAACATAATTCCTATATGTATAAGTAACATACCCTTTCTTCTTTTTCAAGCACTAAACACTTTTTACGCTATATTTATATCATATCGATCTTATATCGTTGAGATGAATAGTCACTTTGAATCATTTCGTGATAAAAACGAGTGACGGATAAACAAACAACAACGACGGGCATAGTACAGCGAAGGGCTCCGTATGTGTCTCCCTGGCAAGAAAGGCGACACAAAAATGAACTTCTCGTATTATGAGTATGTTGATACTTGTCCACGTTTTGAATATACCGAATGATCTCAGCAGTGCAGTGGTAAGAGCGTACGCCTCAAAAACAGTACATCAGGCCCGAGTTCCACCACCGATACTCACGAGCTCAAAGTGATACTTAATAACTTAAAAGCGTTTTCAATCATTTTTGTTTTCCTAATACAAATGCCAAATATTTAATTTCTTATCAAGTATTGTTGGTCAAAAAGGGAACTATTAATGTCAACTTAGTCATTTACTTAGATATACCTACAACAAATAAGAGAAACAAAAATGATGAAATATACTTTAAAAAGATTAAGTATTACTAAGCGCTGAGCCATGGTAGCTCAGTCGGTAGCGACGCGAGCTGTCAAGCCAGGGGTTGTGAGTTCGAACCCCGCCTTGTCAAACATTATTTCGACGTTTGACAAAAGTCACTGTGTCACCTATGGGCTAACGGTCTATGTGGAAAAGCAGCCAGTTACTTGGAAATAATGTTGTGTGGAGAAATGGTGTGAGAAATCAAGAAAATACATAGGTAGGTGAACTGGCCACCGTGATCTGAATTAAAAATTGTTGAAAACGGCGTTAAACCCCAATCAATCAACTAAGCACTAACTAAGGTTGGTGGAATTGGGTTCGATTTCAGGAGTGAATACCTTCCATGGTGTTTCAACTGGTGTGCCAATTAAGAACCGTAGGAGTACCAGTGTTATACCCAGAAAATGTCGTGATATTACTGAAATTCTATTGACAGTGACGTAACAGACAATTAAAAGAAACAAACAAATGACAGATACCCATGCTTAAGTTTTCGTTCAATATAATTATTTTCTTATGTAAAGACAATGGAAAAGACAATCTTAACTAAAACGTTATAACAATAATCTATTGCTTTAGATATCGGTCACGCCAACCCTGACATGTCTGATAAACATTCTGAAAGCAATCGGGTTCATATCGACAAATATTGTTAAAAGAAACAAAAACGAATCATGTATGTAGTGACGTAATTTGCGACTTTACTGACGCAAATAGTAATAACAAGAGGGCCATGAAGGCATTGGTGCGTTCACCGGAGTTATGCATTGTGATTTGTTCTGCCAATCACAATAACTCATTTTGCTTTTCGACCAATCAACATGGCTTGAAATTTTATCGAAAAGAATCACCCTTTAAAACATTTCTACAAATCGGCTTGATTATTTCGAAGGAGTTAATTTGAAAGTTTTCACAATAGCAGTATAAGGCAAAATAGCCTGCCCCTTCGTGGCCATGTTGTTCGGCCAATCAACATGGCTTGAAGGAATCTGATAGAGATCCCCCCAATGATCATTTCTTCAGAGACGAAGATTTTTAAAGTGTGTCACTATAGCCATATCAGAAAAGAAAACAGTCCCGCCTCCTGGTCTCTTAGTTTTCTACCAATCAACATGGCTTGAAGGAATCTGATGAAGGGTCACCCAAGGATCATTTCTACACATTTTCTTTGAAATCAGCCAAATTCTTTTGAAGAATAAGATTTTTAAAGTTTTCACTTAACCATATAAGACAAAACGGCCAACAGGTTTAGAGGAATTTTAGTGAGGACATTGAGAGGATGTTTCCCGTAAAATTTCATCCGGATCGAACCTATGGTTATTGAGGAGAAGGTGTTGAGGGACGATGGACAAGGACGATCACAATCACTCACATAGAGTACTTCGTGCTCAGTAGAGATACAATGACTGTTCCGGTTAAAATTCTACGCCAAAATGGGGAACTATTTTAACCGCAGCACAAAACAGGAAACGGAACCACTACATATACTTTTGATACATACCAGTACGACGTCCAACGGACATTCAAAGATCTTAACAGGCGAGAGTGAGATAGAAAGAGAGATATCTAGTTCATGTTAACGACACAATACAAACATTTCATTGAGTTAAAAACCATTACCAATCAGCAAATTAAATCAGTCAGATCAATTTTTACATTTTTCATAACGATTTAAGTCTAACCACAGAATACATCATCATTTGATCTGATATACATGTATATACACATGTTATAAATTGCAAACACATTGCATTTATAGACATATGATCTGATCTGAGTCTAAAGTTATATCTCAACCTATATTGTTCACAATCCATGCAATGATGCTAACAAAGAAGTTCTCCAAAGATATGTATATGGTCATATAAGTCGCCATAGATCCACTTTAGGGACTTTCATCTGTTATTTCATCCTTTACAAGTAGGTAGTCGTGATTCCTTTTGAGTCCTAAAATGAAAATAAACTATGTACCGTTAATTTGAAAATTACCACGCATATGTATCTCTCATCAAATACTGTATTCCATTTTAAATTCGCGGTACCATACTTTGGCGTTTATTGAGGTCTTTTATTAAAAGTTTTTTTATCAAAGAAATACTGGGTGAATTATACGGTGATTTATAAGGACGGTGTTTAGATTTGGAGGTATCGATGTGCAAACTAACCACCAATATAGCCAAAAGTTAACCCCCCCCCCCCCCCCCCCCCCCCCCCCCCCCCCCCTAAGTTAGTACTCATTAAAAACAATGTCAGGGTAAGACCTGTTTTTACCAGGTTATAATCGCTCGTAACAATTCGAGTAATGTTGAGTGAATAAAGAAACTAGATGAGCCAGTGCATGAGAAAGGGTACAATTTGGCACTTCAGAACAGTGTTCAGATAAGCTTTTCCGAAAGCTCAGTTCAGTCTGATCAGAATCGTAACAATTTTACACAATGTTCTAACAAGCTTGTGTAGATTATATAATTTATCTCCCTGTACTATTGGTGCACGATGTATGGCTGTCACAGCACCCCCTTGGTCAGCCTAGCAGCGCTGGCATTGTATATTATGACATTCATGGCAATTGTGTTCTGAAATTCGAGGACGAATTTCCAGTAAAGCAGGGATTTATGTCGCGGTTCTAAAATGTACACTATTGGAGAGAGTACATGTAATACACCCGTTTACCTCAGTCTGTCACAAGCCCGAGCCCCGGACTGGCTCCGTTTTTTTACTCCCTGTGACACAGACAAACAGACAAAAAGCCAGCCAGCAAGGCGGACAGAGCGACAGACAGACAGATAACATATATACAGACAGAAAGACAAACGGAGAATATGCTGTGAGGTGTGAGACACAAGGAATTGAGGGGGGAAAAAGACGTTATGGTACGAATGTGAAATATGCAATGTAACTTACAGCAGGATTGTTTGACGATGCCTTGTATAATTCTATCCTCCTTGAAATGGCAATTTTAATCTAAAAATATGCATGAAAATGGTAGATTCACATAATTTCTCGAACATTAAGTAATTAACAAACGTAAACGAGAAGGAATAGTTATAATAATGATGAGGAATGGTTCTAATGTCATGCACGTACTTCCGTCGCAACCCCTAATCGGCTATATAAGGAAAAATGATCAGGAATGATAGCTCGCAATATGTGGAGTAGGTAATACAGGATAGGATATATTATCAGCAATAATTCATAATTACATATTTTATATCATCTCATGTAAACCGAGGGATCAATTTGTAACCTTATAATACGATAGGTTTAGATATGATCTAATAATCTAAACTGAGAAGCCAATTTTTACCCCAACCATTTGATAGTTGAACATAGTATCTAATGTTAACCGATGAATCATCTTTAAACATCACCATTCGATAGTTAAAGATATTATCGAATGGGAACCGACGAATCAACTTTTAACCTGATCATTTGATGGTTTAAGATATTATTTAATGTGAACCGATGAATACATGTTTACCCTCACCATACGATAGTTTAACATTGTATCTAATGATAAACGAGGTCTTAATTTTTAACATCAACATACGATAATTTTAGATTCTATCTAATGGTATCCGAGGGATCACATTGTAACATCACCATACGATATTTAAATATATATCTAACGAAAACCAATGATTCAACTTTTAATATCACTTTTCAATAGTTTAAGGTATTATCTAATGTGAACCAGTAATTGCATATGCTGCCACTGGGAATCATCTTTACCACACGGTAGGAAATCAATTAAAGTATATAAGAAATCAACGTGCAGTTGAGGAAACGAGTTAAGTCGAGTTGATACTTTTGTTTACTCAAAAGTTATTGATCTGCATCATGCGAAATGGGATATAATATTATTTTCGTTAGGGAATCGTTTCAATATCATTGGCGATTCTTTCTCTTGTTAAATTTCGATCCCGGTTTATTGTCAGAGAGGTCGCATGTAGGTTTATCAGGCGGACACGGGAGAGGAGGCTTTGCTGAACGTGAGCGTATGCACAGGCTTATCTGGTTGTTCACTGTCCGAATGGCAATGAGATCCCTTATTTGTTTTTTACCCTTAACACACAGTTTGTCCTTTCTCGGCGAGCAAATACTCCATTCGCCAGACCCGTGTCAAAAAAGCTCATTTTACACTCACCTGATAATTGGTTATACAGTGAAACAGTAAAATGAACACACCCTGGAACGAGATGAAATCTAGTCTGTTAAAAATTTACATAAGCGAAGTATTTGTTTTATGTAATACATAGATTATACTTTTTGCAAAAATGTGATATAAAGACAAAAACACTACTACAATAAGAACTGTATAAATCGAGTTGCAAAGGTATCTCTTCTAGAAAATAGGAACCATTCAAAAGACATATGTAAAACATTGATGTTAGAAGCATTTAAGGTGTTTTTTCGAGATCCTCTTTCGAAAATTTGATGTTCTCAAAGGTTGATATATAGAAGATATGCACAACTGTACTACGTTATGGTGTAGCAGTATGCATGTTGTTTTGGTATACACTTTGAAAAGGCATCATTGAAAGACAGAAATGTTACTAAAGCGTCTACATTCATTAATAATATCTATTTTTCATCTAGTATAGATCACTTTTAGGATGCACAATACGCGGTTGTCACACACTATAAACAGGTAAGATACAAAACAAGCTTGTGTATATGAGGTTCAAGTCGATCAGCACCTCGTCTGTTCCGATGATTTTAACAGAAAAGAAATACATTAAATCGGAAACTATAATATTAACGAAATCAACAATAACACATTATTAAAAGGAATGGTTAAATAATACCTGAAGTCCATTCAGGACTGCAAACGTATATTGTATCCCAGCCAAACTTTCGTTGACATAAAACAGACCAATCACCCAAGTTCCTCCTGTCAGTGGTAACAAAACGCATAGGCAACGTACACCGGTCCTAATAAGAAAAACAATGTATTATAAAATTATTCTGTCAGTGATAACCAAACTCACAGACAACGTACTCCGGCCCTTAACAACGGAAAATACATGTTCTTCAAAATGATATACAATGACAATGACAGTGAAAATAAGTTAAGTGGCGTTAAGGTGGCGTTAAGGCCACCCCTATACAAAGTTAATAATAATCAATTACAAAGCAACACTTGGTGTAAGACTCCTACGATTTGAAATGTTGCCACATCTTCAAAGAAGGAATTTCTAGTCTAAATTACAGGACATCTAGGATGTAAATTTAGAAAAAATAAGTTTTCTTGAATAAGGAGTAAAATTATTTCAGCAGATTCAGTATTTACCACCACACTTACTTAATATAATTGTAGGCTTATATACAATGTATACATGATACAAAAGTTGTCTACATCTATTAATGATTTTCATAATATATAACACACTCAAATATCAAGGAAAATTTGCATGACATTGACTACAGCTAATGTGCACATGGTGAGAGTAAAAAGCATATCTGAAAAATGGTAAACCACTCTGAGTGCAAGACCTTTCTACAACAATGCCCATTGAAGCGAAACAATTATATGTATTAGAAGAAGCTGAAAAAACTCATACATGTTTGCATGAATACTCGACCAGGTAAAAGTGCGAAGTAATAGATATAGTTCAGCAATATTAGAGAATCAAACAAGCCTGCATGTATTTTCGGCTATAACATATACATGTATAACCTTTCTCAAATATCCATTTTTGAGCTGTGTAGAAAATCCTTTAACTTAAACATACAATATAACAATTATGGTAAATACCAAACTGCAATATAACATTTACGGTGTCATAATTATATGAATCAAAGATGAGGAAATAAATAACACCGCATTTAGGTACACAATGCTTTTCTTCATACCAGTGTTCAACCCATGTAAATAAAGTTCGTTTGTAGAAACTTGTTACGATAGTAGAATCAACAACTTACTTAACTTTGTCAACTCTCGACCTTTCTTTTACTGTTTTGACATTGAACATCGCTTTTATGACAATACTCAACTGGACGAAGTTTGCCTAAAATGGATAAAGTGCATTTGGCGTTTCGTGAACTCAACTGGGTTATGACATTCAATTAACATTTGCGTTGCCAAAAGCAAGTAAAGACTTTTGCAAACAATACAGATTCAGCTTGTCTCTCTTAAAATCCGCATTGTTTGCCACTTAAACATTCCATTTTACCAAACTTCCTGTTAGACGAAAAATGGAGCAGTCTAATTTTTAACATGAACGATTCGACTTTGTGTAATTCGTCAGTGAAAATGTTCAACAAATATATATCTAAAACAATCTTAAACAATAAATGACGGAATAAAATCCTGCGATGCAAATTTAAAAGAGTTCTCAATGAAACTGTGCTTACAAATCTTGATTCGACTAACCTATTATTTATTTAATAGGTTCATGGTAGGTTAATTAAATGAGATGTATTCCATTGTAATCAACATTAAGTTCATACAACTGATGCCATATTTACCACATGTATGCTATTCTTTATCACCTTATCAACATTTCAACTCTAGTCGAGCTGCCATTGCTCAATCGGTTACAAGGATGGCTAAGAATGATTGGGACGAGAGTTCAAATCAACACTTGACCATTCTTCAATCAGACAATTATACAAAGTTCATTGCGACAGGCGTAATAGTCTAGTAGCCTGGACAGAAAGTTATGTAGTGTACTGGTACGAGAGAGCAAGTACACACATGGTTTGGCATAAACTGTGACTCTATCAATAAACCAACTATGTACATGTATCTTATGGCACGAGTGGTAAATCAGCTATTAGTAACAGTTCGATAAAGCGAAAGTGCAAAACGGTCCATTACAAGGCCAATTTGAGCCGATTATTTATTTATTTCGTCCACTTTACATCACTAAAATGCTTTCACCGTGTATAGTATATTGTCAAGTACAAGACGTTATAAAGTTGTAAACTTTTCAGTAGTATAAGTTATTGATTAGCGTTGTTTTTGACAATTGTATTTCTGTCCGTTCCATTATATATAAACATACCTATATTACACCCATTGTATATATACGCATGTCTTAACCAATGCACGTGGTAGAACGTTCAGTAAGATGATAACTGACAATTATGTTATAAACAAACACTTAAAAGCTGAAAGAAATGTAACAGTGTGTTTACTTTGTGGCAGTTATATATAACTATTACAGAAAAGATAAGGCTAATGATATTAATGTGCTTTCTTTTAATTTCAAGTAAACCTTTACTTGTCATTTATATATAGATACACAATTTTACCGAATAGTGTATTGTTTCAGATACTTTTTAAGCGCTAGCATATTCTAAAAGGGACTGAACACCATAATGGTCCAAAATCGTTATTCTTATTAATCAAAAATACGTCGATATATATGTAACGGAATGTTATAGAAGGTTGTACAAGTCTTGTTTTTCATTATTTCATAGGAAATAAGCAGTTAAAAAAACGTCCGCTCCGTGTTTTTCCGTTTAAAAATACCGTGGAATTTCCTCTTGCTCATTTGAATTTGTGGATTCAATTCGGCATTTTCTAACACTATCGACTCATTACATTCATGTATGCGTGAGATTGAGGAACAACAACTCTGGGAAAGAGATTTTCAATTCAGTTGTAGTGATCACGTGATAAATATACAGCGATATTTTTAGATTTACTGGGTTACTAACCCAATAGATTTTACAATGCAAAATAACGAAAAATCTCCGCAATATTAATAGTGTGCATATATTGTAGTACATCAGTCAGCAAATCTCACATTTAACAATTTTCATTTTTTTCGCTTTTTTCTCATATGGGATTCAGTCCCTTTTAAAGTGATAAGCCATATGGAAAGAATAAAAACGTTATCTCTACTGGCGGTTTATATCGATTCCTTTTTGGCTTGTCGCGGAAGATAAAACCCATTGGATAACATTACCACTGTCTTTTAAACGAAATTCATGAGTTGACTTGATTTTAAAGTTGGTCATGTTATCTTAATATTGGAGGCTTATATAATGCTTTATTTTCATATTTGTTTATCAAGGTGGACATATTTTACAGAAGACAGCCCGCGAATCTATCGAAGACAAAGCTATATATTCATTATTTTATGACGAGTATATCCAAACATGACAAAGTTTTGTAGGGATTTTACTAGGACAATGGTTGATTGATTATTTTGACTTAAATGCCGATTACAATGTTGTTTTTCAGTTATATCACGGCTGCTATTTCACGTAACATGGCTGTCACGCATCTGTACTCCGCACATAATTATTACCTGTCATCTGAATACTGCATTTGCCCATATGGAATGTTTAGCCCTTTTATGGATATTGCAATGGGAAACAAAATAACAATGTAACTAGAAATAATAAAAATCATTTTATAAAATAATAATGTGTGATATGTAACCTACAATTATGATTGCTAGGGCTGGCCCTACAAAAGCCCAGATTAATTCACTATGAACTGACAACCAGCAACTGTAAAGTAAAAAATGAGATTATTCATAATCATCATCATCATAATAATCTCATAATTATCATCATCAAGATCAAAACCACCAAGATTATTATTATCAGAAAAGTCTAATCATCTTCGTCATTAAGATCGAAATCACCAAAATCATCATCAGAATAATCATCTACATTATCACAACCATCATCATGGTTATCACCATAGACATTATACATATTATTACTTTTATTATTATTATTATTAATTTTCGAAGGGGTAATAGTAGTAATCTTATCAGTACATTATAATCATCATCATCGTCACAATCCTCCTCCCTCACCGCATCATCATTTTCATCATCACCAAGCAAAATATCATTATCATTATCATCATCATCAAGGAAAACACCATCATTCTTATCATCATCATCAACGAAAACACTATCATCATTAACATCATTTATCATCATCAAAGTTAACTTATTTACCTCGTTCAATCTCTGTAATAATAATTCATACAAAGCGGCAAATCTATACTAAGTATTTTATAAATTCATGTGAACTTTCATTTATAATTAAATTAATAAGAAATCTGATAATAATAATGGAAAATATGATAGTAATAATTTAAATGGGAAATAATTTTATGATAATAATAACAAATATAATAACAAATAATGATGTGTTATTGATCGTATTAGTCCTGTCAAATTAAATATATCTCAAATTGGTAAAAGGAATGAAATAAATAATCTCTTCTTACAATAAATTGGATAAAAGACCAGAAAGACACAATACGTACTTTTCATCTGATCCGTAACCATCTGATTGAGTCACGCCCACAGAAATTCCAACGATAATCGCCGGTAAACCTGAAATTCAGTGAGTAATGAATGGTCATTGGTAAATAAAAACCTTTGTGTCATTCTATGTGACCATTACATAATTCATTTTAACGGTTGACAAGTGGTTTAGCTAGAGATGCTATTTAAGTACTTTTTTTCTATCGCTTATCCAGCTTGTGCAGTACATCGGAACGGTTCGAAAAAGTGCAGTGGTAGGCCACTAAGATGATATGGTAGAGGGCCACCAAAGGAATGTTCCTTTCAATGTCATTTGCATTGTCGTTCCTGTTAATTTAATTTGAATTGTGCCCGCGGTTCGGAAGAAGATAACCTGTTAAGCTGTTAACTATTTTTAACTCTGGCATCAGTCTTGTGCAGTTAAGCAGAAGGGTTTGAATAATTTTGATAATGAGTACACTAAAGAAAATTCATGAGAAATAGTTTGAAATAAGGCCAGTATTTAAAAAGGAGAAGTCATTCAAATATATGATTATTTTTATGTCTGGCGTGCATCTAGAAAATAGAAAGCTACGTAACATTCATATGAACATATTTCAAAATTGAACTTTTGAGTTAAGAAGTGTTTTATTTTTTATCCAACATTGCGACCAACTTGTGCAGCGGAGCGGACCTATTCTAATAACGGGAACATTCATGAGAAATTATTTTTTAATTCGGTCAAGTAGTTTTTGAAAAAAATATTTCAACAGACGTGAACACAAATAGCTCAAATTCAGGCTAATATGACGTCGACCAGTGACGTATCTAGATTCTGTAATGCATACGGAATTATGCATTTAACAATTACGCTGCATGAGTTTAAGATGAAAATACTTATTATATACCTGCACATTTTCCTGAGCTAAAACACGCACAAACAATACGACGGATTGAAATTATGTCTTTTACAGGGTTAAATACCCAAACGAAATGTGGTAATATGACGTCACTGAAATTTGACATCAATCATGTCATTCAAAATTCAAAATGCGGTAGTGTGACGTCATTTACATGCCATTACAAAATGTGTTATTTCATTATTGAAAACATTTAAATTGTTTATACTTTGACTGTTTCTGTATTAAAAGTGTTTACATGTATAATTACATTTAAAGAAATATTATGTTTCAGTAGCGATCCTGTATTATCTACTCGGAGCGTGGAATCTTCGGTCCCGCGAGATATATATTTTCAACGAGACTCGTATCACAAAATCGACGCCTAAGCAACATTTCATTGTAGGATAAGACATGAGTGTATTCCTTTAAATTATAACATTCTGCAGAAAGATATATGCCGCGTTTGGTTATTTGGGGTCTTAGACAGTTTGCGTACGTTAATGTCTCGGGTAATGATATGCATACGCACACTTTAACCTGCGTCGTCACTGTCTGTCCCTATGACATTTTGTTAAGACAAAACAAACTAAAAGTGAAGCATCATTAATACGAGAATTATGCAAATGAAGTCTTATATAATGCCAAACCATACATCCAATAACGTCCCAAAAAATATTTATATAACCAGGCTTATATCAAACAAATAAACCATCAATAAGCTGCGTTCCAAGAAAACCAACCCTATCGCCCTCATGTTGTGTAGGTAAACATCTGCATGTGTATTCGTGCTATACGTTCCGTATGGGTTTTATTCGACATTTTTTACACCAACTGTTGTTAATTGGCGACCAGCGCAGACCAAGATCAATCTAGTTTGATATGTATCTAACCTGATCGCGTATGAACTAGGGTTGTGTTTCATAAAACACAGCTCAATGTTTAATTACCCCACGACATAAGTAGCAGCCGTCGCAGTCTTGATTTCATGTAGAATACGTATACCACAGTGATGAATATCTCAATGCCCTCGGCCAGCATGAGGAAAAACACAACGAGGTATATGTAATGTAACGCTACTGCCACTACTGTACAAACAACCTGTGAAGCGAAATTAAGAAATATATGTCTAACGGTGATCCGTACGTATTTCAATGATGCCCGAACAACATGAAAGAAAACAGGATGAGGTATATGTAATGCAACGCAACTGCCACAACTGTGCAAATTACTTGTTGAACGAAATCAAAACAGATAAATATAACGGTGAAAAAATCGGAAAAACAGGACGAGGTAGATGTTACGTTTCTGTAACCTTTGCTTAAACCACCCATGTCAATTCAAACTGATGATGACAGCAAAGACTCCAGACATATAGTTTAATTATTTAAAACATGCAGACGCATTTCACGTATCTGCTGTTGACGACATTTGAAATATGTGTGGCCAAAGAAAAATTGATTATGATAAAGAAAGTTCACGACGACGACACTTGTCATTAGAAAAGCAAAATGCGACGACTTTCGCAAGAATATTTCTGGCAAAGGTAACCATTTATGTAGACTTAAAACGGAAACCATTTATGTACATTGAAAATGTAAACATTTATGTACGATGAAAAGGTAACCTTCTATGAACACTGAAAAGATAACCAATTATGTACATTAAAAACAGTAACCTTTTATGTACACTGACAATGTAACCATGTATGTACACTGAAAAGGTAACCTTCTATGAACACTTAAAAGGTAACCATTTATGTACACTGAAAAGGTTACCATTTTGTTAAGTGAAAAGGTAACGATCTATGTACACTGAACAAGTTACCATTTATATACACTGAAAATGTAACCATTTATGTTCACTGAAAAGGTAACCATTTATTTACACTGAAACGGTAGCCATTTATGCAAACTGAAAAGATAACCATTTATGTACACTGAAAAAACAAGTATATACACTGAAAAGGTTACCAGTGAAAATGTAACCCTTTATGTACACTGGATCGCCAATTCAACACTTAAAACATAAACCTGATATTTCGTTTTATTATACTTCAATTTCATTGTCCATATAAAACTCCCATTGATAAAAGGTTGCTGTTTTTACTGTCAAGACAAATGTACCACGTGACCATGAGACAGTTTTTGTACTGTCTCACGGCGGTATGCACATTTTTACTGTCTCACGGCCGTATGCAAATTTGTTTACTGGCAGGTAGGATGTTAATGAAACTCATTAAAACTAGACATGTAGAGCGCTCTATGTTGTACTGTTGTGCTATGAAACATTTTACAGATCATAAAATAATTATTATTTTATTATTTATATTTTATTATTTATTATTTATTATTTTTGATATAATAAAATAAATAACAAATTGCTTTGAAATGGAAAGTAATATTGTCCAATTCAAAGTAATGTGTTATTTATATAATGTCTACACTAACTACTGATAAAAAGAGACGCTAGGTGGACAATTTATATTTGTATAACATATTGTATAGTAAATGTATAGAATAAATACCTTATTTTCCGTTTTGTCCGCACCGAACATGAACGTGACATACGACAGTATCAACGCTATGGAAAGGTTTATCAAAATTCTAGTTCTGTCTGACTTCATATACCTGCAACAATAGTTAAATAAAAATAATGATGGTAATGATTTTCATTTCTAGCAAATTATTATATGCTATCCGTGGTGTTATTGAAAAAACACCAGTTAACTATACCTCGATAAATGATAAATTCACTGTATCAAACATTGACTCTTATCGATTTATAATTCCACACTTCTGAAAAAGGAACTGTGTTTCCGCTCTGGGTACGAACCCCTGTAATAGATTATTGTTAAAATACCTTTATTATATGTTCTTTTTAATGATATATAATAGAGATATCTTTACAAGTAGTCAACATTTATGACAGATTAAAACTGTATCGGATTTTAGGAATCACCCCGTAGAAATGTAACAAGTTTCTTAAAATTGTTTATTTAATATCTTGTTATTAATTTTGTATTGTACTTTCAACATGCATCAACGAATGCAGTTGTTGATATCTTTATTATATAAGTAATATTAACGATCAAAACTACACATATTATAAAGAAAATTATGAAATTACAAAATGCTTGTATGTTTCAGTGAATAAAAAAATTATCGAATGTCAGCACTCATGCAATTGAAGCAAAAGATAATTCGAAGAGATAAGTGTGATCTCGTTAACTGCACCACAAATCATTCAAGCTAACGTTAACTTGAAGAAATAAACTTTGACCGTGTTAACGTCGACACTGGTGCTAATAAAGCGAAAAGGCACTCGAAAAAATAAAGTGTGATCTTGTTAACTCCACCATTCCTGATTGTAAAGCAAAAGGTCACTTGGAGTGATAACGTTGAATCTAATTACTTTCTTTGCTCATACTATTGAAGCGAAACGTCACTCGAATAGATAAATTTGAAATCGTTAACTGCATCACTCATGCTATTGACGCGAAATATAATTCAAAATATAAAGTTTTACTTTGTTAACTTCACAACAAATGCTATTGACGCGAAGGGTCAAAGATATATAGAGTGATCATTCACCAGTATGATATATCTTCTTTATTTCAATATCTTTTTCGGTTTTACGAAATTGTTTGACCGAAAAAGTGTAGATTTCTTAAAGCAAGTGTCAAAGTTCCTAGTACCTCCAAAGTGCAGCATGCATCACGATAGTTACAATCAGACACACCATGGATATACTACAGCAAACTAGTGTTATGTAATCCAATACTTTTGAATCCACATTTTTCTGAAACGAATCAAGGCAAATGATTGAATGTGTACGATCTGTGATCGAGGTACATAGACCTTAGCGTAGTTTTGGCTAGTTAATGCCTGTCTGATTATCAGTGCTTTCCGATCAAATTGAAAGCCCATAATCACATTGATTTGGATAATCACTAGGAGCACTTGTACTGAGAGACTTCTTTTCAATCGGTTTGTTTAAAACTTAAAGATAAAGCAATCAATTAAAGACATATAGGGCATGTAATTTACATTGATATTAGAGGTGTTTTAGTTGATCAATTAAAAGGTTGTTATTGTGATAAAAATAGTACTATATTAAAATCTTTAAATGTGAAAGTAATTAAATGACCTATACAAACATACAATAGTTCCTGTAGCAGTATTGGCATTTACCGTAATGGCCATATTCAAAGCAGGTATTCTGTCGCGAGAATAACTCATTAAGTCTATGTGACATACCGTTTTATAGGGATTCAGCAGAATGGCAAAATTAGTCGTATGGTTACAATTACAAACGGAAATAGAGCTGTTTGTCTTGGCTGTGTTTAACTTGCATCCGAATGTATCCCATGAACTCCTGTTTGAAAAATATATTTTTTAATTATGTTACAAACAGAAAAAATATGTCATAGCATAAATCACTATCTGTTCTCTTATTTCATGTAATGGAATCTGAAGCAGAATACATTCTTAAACAATTTAGGAACATATCTAGAAATGTCTAAATACATCTCCATTTCCTAACCATTTTTTACAATGTTTTTTAATATAGTCTGAAACAAAAACTGTGAATGAATGAATGAATGAATGAATGAATGGTGTTTAAGGCCCGTCGACAACTAAGGTCATTTTGGGCGCTTAATAATTTACTTTTAAAATATAACTAACCAGTTTATTAGACAAAACAATCAAACATGTAGTATGCGATACTTAACATTAATATAAAACGACATGTAAGCCAATGTAAAACAGAATTTAGGCAAACAAGCCAAACACTACTATGTAATACTTAACATAAAGATAAACAATATCTGAGAAAATGTGGAACAGGATCTGTAAAAGTAATGCATGTGCAAAAGCACGATTTAAGAAATAATCATATCTTATTAAAAATATTAATTTCCCTAAGGAAATCAAATACAAGTTCAGGTTTGACAGACTCAAAGAGCATACTTTGAGCCTTGAACAAATCTATCACTTATTTGAGCGAAATCAGCACATTCCAGAATAATGTGCTGTACTGAAAGTTGTGTAAAACATAGAATACATTGAGGTGCTTCCTCGGCGTTCAGTAAGTATGCATGAGTTAACCATGTGTGCCCAATGCGTAAACGAGCAAGGAAAATTTCTTCTCGGCGACAGGATTTAAAGCTGGCAGCCACTCACCAAGTACTGACTTGATTAAGTGCAGTTTATTTTTTACTTGCTCATTCCAATGACTTTGCCACTTATCGTAAAGTAAAACATTTATTAAAGGTTTAAAATCGGAATAATGTATTTTAAAAGGTAAACTATCTTGGGAAAGAGCAGACTTTGCTGCCAAGTCAGCATGTTCGTTACCGTGAATGCCAGTATGACTGGGGATCCAGCAAAATACTACATGTGCTGTTGTACAAATACGCGATAACTTAGAAAGGAGGTTAACAATAATAGGGTTATCTTTTTTGTCATTCGGAAGTGCCTGCATAGCAGACAATGAGTCAGTAAAAATAATATATCGCCAATAACCTTCGGATTCAATATAATGCAAAGCCAAACTCGGTAGAAAATACAGAAGCATTATTTGGCAACCGAAATGTTATCACATCGCCATCAGCAACTGCGGCGGCAGCAGCCTTTTCGCCATCCTTAGAACCCTTCGTATAAATACGCTCAAAGTTATAATATGTATTGTTAATTTCAATATACTTGGATTTAAAAACAATAGGATCTGTGCAGACCTTTTTATCAGTCGCAAGATCATAAATGAATGATGGACTATTTAGAGTCCAAGGTGGAGAATATGAAATCTCCTGCCTCGCGTTGTCCTCAAGATTAACATCAAGCTTTGCGACTTCTGGGCCGTAACGGATACCAAAAGGAACAAAAACTGTGATACTTGTTATTATATACTCGTGGGCAATGGTTAAGAACCATTTAATTTAAATTTACTAAATGAATATAGCACTCATAGGACCATTGCTGGAACATAATTCAATTTATGTACCATCCTGTTTTTCTGATCAGGGTTTTGACCAAGCCTTTCTCGCGGGATTGAAGTAGCTTTCTGCAGTAGACAATATAATGACTGATGTCATCAATGAACGAGCGAGATAATGAAGCTGCTCACGATGACCGATATTATAAATAACAATCTTATATATCAAGTTAACATTTCCATGGATATGTTTACTGATGAAATGTTAACTCCACTTATTATCCCATTCTTTTTCGTAATTTGAATAGAGAAAATGAGGGTTTTTTAAATACTGATGATAGGATTTAAGATATTTAAAATATGTTAATTATAGAGGCATTAAAACAATCTACCTTTAAAGATCAGTCGTCAATTTTCTGTATGGTGATTAACTGGTTCCCATGTGTACTTCAGTGTATTTGCAGTTAAACGGATTCAATGTTTTCAGAATCAAATGCTTAAGCTATGAACCCTTTCCCACATGCATCATCATTTAATGCATTAACAGGAGACTTCTCCTTAAAACCGTTTGGTGAAAGGAATAAATGCCCTAAATCAGCAATCTTTACCTTTGCTATATTGTATTAAAGTCTTTTCATTATTGCTTTTTATTTCAATTCATAGAAATCTTGCGCAGATTGTCCTACATGTTTTTAACGTCATTTGTTTCAGATTCATGGTATGTTGCTTCTGAATATATTGAATTATGAAGTTGTCTTTTCCTTTTCAAGATGTGTTGAACAGTCCTCTGTCACACTGTCGTTAAATATAATCATTAAGTTGAAGGGTTTACCCACCTATTATAGTTCCAGAAACAGCATTTTGATTCAAGTGTTCCACTCTGAAATATAACAAGAAATGTGTCATTGTTTGATTTATGTCTGAGCACGTCAAATGAAAATGTATTGCAAATAAGGAACGCATGCTAAAAAGTAACCATCAATAAAAAAAAATGTATTTATCGTCCAGTTGAATAACTCTTGAACGCAAACTTTATTTGCAATAAGGCATTGGCTAAACAATAAGTCAATGTGATTATTTATATCTACACCAATACATTATTATTTTGTATTTCATTATCTTTAACCTTTTTTAAAGTAGGCTGATTTTGTAGTTCCATTATTGTTAGCATTTTCTGGTACTCAAGTGCAAATTCTCATTCTTCCATCGTTCAGAATTGAAATAGCTAATTTCATTAAAAGAACATAGACTTGCGTGACTTTGTGACCAGTGAAGATGTAAACCGGCCAGAAGATTTACACAGTTTGACCAGGATCACCCCTCCTCATAATCAGATCAAACCATCACAGTAGCCTCCGGGGAAACGGTAAAGCCTTAATCAGTTTAGTAGGTATGCAGTTTCATCGTTATTGGCGTGGATTACACAACCTTTGAATGTCAGCTTTATGTGAGTGAATTATATCAAGTAACTATTGTCAATACACACAACTCACTTGGAAGTTATCAAAGTTCAGATTGATTTTAAAATGTCTAGGTGTCCCCGTTGTGTTCAAAAGCTGCATGTCCAAAACGGCTGCGTTGATTTTGAAATTGACTTCATCAACCGATCTGAAGAATGATAAGACATGTTGCACTCTGTCGAACATGAAGATAAATGTTGACGTATCTACATCATACTACTGTTGAAAAAATTTCAACAAACGGAGAATTTGTTTGTAATAATTAATTTCTCATTCTTTCATAATGTTACAACTCTGTTCAATAGTTAGTATTTTTATATTCATTTCCCAACAGTTTTCCTATGTGCCTACGTTAGCTTGTTACTTTCAGCAATGAATGTACTATTCAATCATCGCTGCATTTTTAAATCAGCGTTGAAATATCGTCAATGGTCCAATATTCGCTCCGCTCTTCGATGGTTCTATTTTGCTAACCAGCATAAATGTTCTCACGATAAGTCATGTTCAGTCACGAACAATAAAAAAATCTAGCTTTTTCTATCAATAACGTTTAGTTTAAACTTATTTATTTTACATCGATTGCGAAACAAGCCTTTGACTTAGATTAATCACTCTCGATGTCTGCTTCCTGGAGACTTAACCAGTACCTGCGCCGTTTGTGTGGAAAAATCCCAAAGTCAGGACCCGCTCATCACGGGACTCGAACCAGGGACCTTTGATACGAGAGGCCGACGCTCTACCTCTGCACCAGGCTAAACTGAACAATCAACTGAGAAAATGCGGAATAAACAGGAATTTATTTACGATACTTAGCATCGCGTCGCCGATCAACTTGATGGCTTATATAGCATTATTATTTTGAGAGTTTTCTGCATTTGTTTACTTAAACTTTTTAAATTGTGTATCAATCAAACATTTTGACGTGCAATAGTTCTTGTTGCATCATATCTCGTGTGGTTTGACCTCACATAAAGTTGCTCGTGGGGTCGGACAAATGGTTACATTCCTGTACATAGAAGCTGATTTACGGATTGTCGATGTTTTTCATTTTATATTTGTTGATTATATATTCTATAGAATACTGGTAATTAATTAGTTTATCTTTAAATAACTAGAGCACTTTTACTTGCAGTCGAAATGCTAAGGCTTTCGAATCATTGCTAGTCGCAGATATTAATTATACACTTGTAATTGTCGTAAACTATTTAAATATCTTCATCTTCTGTAAATGTGTACTAAAACAATCAGCTGTCTGCTATTAAATATAATTTCGATTGATATTCAAAACCACTCATGTTTAGCCAAGTTATTCAAAGACATATATCAAGCTCGATTTTTTTTCTACTAACCCCTTATCGTGTATTTGTGGGGACAGCAAACCAGACAAATTATAGTAGAGTATTCCGGAATAACTTCCAATACCTGTAAGATATAAACAAACAAACAAAAGTTGACTCGACATAATTAATCTGAACCTAACATTTTATTGCAAACATTTTTATCTTTACGACCAGAGGCGTCTAAGAATTCGTTTGCGAAACTTTAGAAAACAAACAAACAACAAGAAAATGTGTCCATGGAACACGGATGCCCCGGTTGTTAACTATATTTAAAAACGGACGGACGAACAGTTGGTCCAACCTCAAATTGATACAATTTTTTAAACAATGATATGTTGATTGTCATTTGTGTGAAGTTTCATAATGATAGGACATCAGGTTCACTAAAATCTAACTTGACCAAAAACTTTAACCTGAGAATGGAATGGACGAACAGACAGACGAACAGACGAACGGACGGACGAACAGTTGGTCCAACCTCAAATTGATACAATTTTTTAAACAATGATATGTTGATTGTCATTTGTGTGAAGTTTCATAATGATAGGACATCAGGTTCACTAAAATCTAACTTGACCAAAAACTTTAACCTGAGAATGGAATGGACGAACAGACAGACGAACAGACGGACGAACAGTTGGTCCAACCTCAAATTGATACAATTTTTTAAAGAATGATATGTTAATAGTCATTTGTGTGAAGTTTCATCATGATCGGACATCAGCTTCACTAAAATCTAACTTGACCAAAAACTTTAACCTGAGAATGGAATGGACGAACAGACAGACGAACAGACGGATGAACAGTTGGTCCAACCTCAAATTGATACAATTTTTTAAACAATGACATGTTGATTGTCATTTGTGTGAAGTTTCATAATGATAGGACATCAGGTTCACTAAAATCTAACTTGACCAAAAACTTTAACCTGAGCGGGACGGACGAACAGACGAACGGACGAACGGACGGACGGACTAACAGACCGGAAAACTATATGCCCCTCATACTTCGTATGCCGGGGCATAAAAACATCATACATGTCAGGATTATAGCTATTTCTTTTTAGAAAGAAGTGAAGGTTCTTTTACTAAGATTGTTACAACGATAGTGATCATCGTCTTCGTAAAGAAAACAGTATATGGTAATCTCGTGAATGTGGAAGGAAATGCCAGACAATTAGATTTTTGTGGCAATCTTCCATTAATATTTCCTTGAGCCGATGTTAAAAGTCATGGTTGCCATTTAACAGGAAGAGTGCCTGAGAATCGGGTTCACAAACGGCGCGAGTACTAGTTAGGATTCAAAGAAGCAGACATCGAGAGTTATTAATATAAGCTGAAAGCTTGTTTCGCAATCGATGTAAAATAAATAAGTTTAAACTAAACTAGCAGGTTGTCATAGAAACTTGTAAAATCGAAAAGCTGAATGTATCGTACCTCCAAGAGCAGAAAAAGGAATTTCATCAGAAGTTGAACTTTTCAAGGCAGCAGTATTGGTTAAGTTCAAGGAAGCAGACATCGATAGTTATTAATATAAGCTGAAAGCTTGTTTTGCAATTGATGTAAAATAAATAAGTTTAAACTAAACTATCGGCTTTTCATAAAAACTTGTAAAATCGAAAAGCTGAATGTATCGTACCTCCAAGTGCAGAAAGAGGAATTTCAGCAGAAGTTGAACTTTTCAAGTCAGCAGAAGTTGAACTTTTCAGTGGAAACTGTATATCTTCACCTTCATCTATTTTAGCAACTGTTACAACTGTGTAGATTAAATAGTGAACTTGAATAACTAATTACAGAGGAGACAATCAGCGAAAGTTTGAACATTGGTAGCATAACGTGCATTGTAAATGAGGTAGTGAACACTTTTTACGCATACCGAAAAGTTTTAACATAGTATTTCTGATAATCTTTGTTGAATTGCGAACTCTTTACTTGATTTTCCTCTTCAACTAGTGATACGCCGTTAAAGTAGTTCGCTCTTTCCGTTACACATGTCATTGATGTTAAATATTTTAGTCTAAAACCTGTTAATAATGTTTGGGTAAAAAATATTGAACTTATTATATTTTTGTATTAAAGGGTATTATATTAATTTTGAACTGGATGTCTGACGGTATCATGTGTGTTTTCTTGCTGAAATTGTAAGCGGTTCATGTGATATAACGCATGTTTGTATCACAATGCTGCAACTTTACCCAAATTACATTTACCGAAATAAGGTACAATTTGCATTTATCCTACAATAAACTGTGTGAACAAAATATACCGAGATTTTTCTGATTGTTTCTATAGTTTAATATTTGTCTTCGATGTTAAATTTTCGTTTATTAATTCAAGAATAGTAGCAATGACGTAAACCATGTGCTAGAATCGACATATTAGTGGATGATAATACTTCTTTTTGTATTTTGGCAATCAAAGGAGTTAAGGAATACACCATTTAACTGTTCATTAACATGATACATTCAAAATACAAATGCTATTTCCACCGTTAACCTACAATGTAAACGACATGTAGAATTTATTTGAACATATAATTGATAGTCATTCATTATTATATAACAATAACAATAACAATAAAACAACATTGCCGAACATTCATTACCCATATTATCGGTTTGAATCGTCTTGCTGCCATTTAATTGATCTAAACTGTTAGCAATTGCCTTTACAAAGTTACCCACCACCTTGAGTACTCTGTCTGCGCCGGCAGATGACGTGCTATCCTGTAAATATAGATCGAGATCCTGAGTTTATAGAAAATAATTTGTACTAAATCAATATTTATATATCTATGTTTTTTAATAAGTTTGTTTATTTTCTTAAGTTTCAGACAGTCTAGTGTATGAAATGGATGAAAATATAACACGATACCATTATACCTTTATGAGATCATAATCAACATTATCACACGTGACTACATGTTGCACTTATGTTCTGATACTGGCTGTCAGTATCAACGTTTAGATGTAATTCAAAGTTAGCCATATCTTTGCCAATCTAAAGATATATGATAATGGTAATGACTTAATTTGAGCGAAGCCACACGCATTTTAATATTTCGTGTTTTTTTAAAATAAATGTCAATAATGTTAAGAATATTCAAGAGTACAGTTGATTTTTTCTGATATAACTGTTCTACGAATTACCCCCTAACTAGTGATCCTGAGAAGACTGTACAAGACGCAGAACAATGTGGCTTTTGCCTGCTAGCAATGTAGCGAATGTCGATTTACATAATTATGATTTGGCCTACCTGGTTTTTGTTCTCCTTCAATGATCTGAATGATCCGCTGTTTTTAGGATTAAGAAGATTACTAGTTGTACCAATAAAATCCTGTAAGACGGATCAACTGTTTGATATGAGCTTGCGATACATAACCAGAAGTGTACAATTTTCATTTATAATTCCCTTTCCGAAACGTGTTCCAATCCCTGTATATGTGCTAGTATACAATGATTGACTAGTCATATATAATATCAGAGGATCGTTCACATCTACTAATACATATTTGTTAGTTTGTAATATAGAAATGTATCATATTTATAAGGCATATAGAGCTCTTTATTTACTTTATACAACGGATGTTCTTACTCGCATACAAAGTTTATGGATGAACAAATATATCCCTTATACATACACGATCATATTGTTTGTCTGAATACGCATATACAGACAAACATATCGACACATTACTGAAACCCTGTCTTCAATTGATCGGAGCCCCTGTGGCTGGAGGAACTCTATAATAATGGTAGCCACAGTATGACCATTGCTTGAACCGTAAAAGCAGACGAAACGGCTCTGAATGATTGGAATCACTGTAACTCTTCAGCACCAGCAAGCCGGATGTTATTGGTTTTATTCCTTATATTTGTTGATCTCGAGGTCAGTTTAAAGTGTGGGACCAAAAGGATCTTTACTGTCCGCCTCGATTAAGCCTTAGCTATTGCAAACGGCGTAAAAACCCGAAATAACCAAATTGATAGCGATAGTCCCACGCCTCTCATTAAAATGAGGTCATATACGCCTTTAAATTCATGTGTTGCAGCAACATGAGCCTTTTCACTTTCATTTCAAACTTAGACATCGATACAATACGTATTGAATATGTAAATCTGGTTGTTCTTCACAAACGAAACGTCTAACTTTATCAAACTTACTCTTCAAAATTGCATTATACCCATTTTTACATAAATAATGGTGACGGTCATAACAGGAGACTTCGTTTTACCCCAAGTGACAGTCTCAAATTTACATACATTACAAGGTATTCGGTTAGGCCAAAAAACATGATATAACTGTGTTTAAAAGTTATTCATTGTGGAAGACAGTCACCCAGATGTTAAGCGCGGGCTTGTTGGTCGAAATGTCTCGGGTAAGAGTGGCACCACTCATTTGGAATGAAAACCGGAGTGTTTTTAAATTAAGTAAACAGAAAATGTGTAATGATGCTGTAAGCCTAATCCACCAACCAAAGTACGGCCGTGTACTTGTACGCTCCCGGGTGATGTGTTTCTTATGTCAATATGGTTTAGGATCTAGGAGGGAGAAAAGGCGATATCGAAAATGATTATTATAAGTTGAAAAAGGATCCTCACGATCGATATAAAAATACCTAATCTTAACTAACAAATATTCAGAATAATAATCCGAAGATAAATAATCACTGGAATGCAAATATTTTATCTTAATTCACGTCATTACAAATCCATTTAAGAGTATAGATCAATGATAGGATTAAACCTCAGTATCCATGATTCCTGTGTTACAGAAGGTTATTTAGACAAAACATGAAATGCTTTCGGATTCAACCTAAGTAACCATGAATCTTGTGTCACAAAGAGATACATATAACAAACAAAAAATATCTCGGACTCAACCTCAGTAACCATGTTTGTTTTGTTTAATTGGGGTTTGACGCCGCTTTCGACATTATTTCAGTTATATCATGGAGACAGTCCACTTATTCATGATCCCTGGATAAACAAACCAGTACTAGGCTAGAAAATATGCCTTGCTCAAGGGCACTCCATCATGCGGATCGAACCCGAGACACCCGGTTTCAAATCCCCGACGCTAACAACAGAAAACAGCGGATTTCACCTCAGTAACCATGAGTCCTGTGTGACGGAGAGTAATATATAACAAACAAAAAATATCAACCTGATGAACAATGAGTCATGTGTCACAGAGAGATTATATAACAAACAAGAAATATATCAGACTCAACTTCAGTAACCAAGAGTCTTGAGTCAAAGAGAGTCATATAATACTATAACAAAAAAATCCACAACTGACTGCAAACATTTGATTTACACATTTTTAGAGAACGAGTTAGATTTGGACACATCTTCAATATCAATCGAGCGAGCACACAGACTCGGGACTGTAGGACGTGCAAATGATGATGGACGCGTCACGCAAGAACGCCCCATAATAGTACGTTTTAGAGATTACCCGGATACGGAGGATATCTTAAAATCAGCATAAAATCAGCATATAAATTAAAGGGCACTACTTTTGGGATAGATCGAGATTATCCTCGAGAGATAGCAGACGCTAGGAAAGAATTATATAAGAGCCATGAGGCTAGAACAGCGCGTAACAACAGACAGAAGGTACACTTCAGGTATCCTGCTAGACTGTTTATTCAGGGTCATCTTGTAAAGGACATGTTCTCAGACTGGTATGATGTATTAAACGAAAGCAGAGTAGCACATTTTTACACGGAAAACGCTCATTAAAGAATGGTCATCAGTGACACATGTAAAACACAAATTCAGGGTGCATTTCTTGACGAGATTAAGATCGACAGTTCAGGGAATACATTAGAAAACAATGTTATCGAAACACTAGTGTCTGGAAACGCCCCCCCCCCCCCCCCCCCCCCCTACGAAATGTAAACAAACAACCCGACGGGTCACGTGACAAAAATAACGGGAATATTTCTGCACGTGAGAGCTCGTGAGAGCAAAACAAACCAGCCCTGTGTTCCATAGTCACCAAACCCAAAACCTGTTTTGCGAAACCTATATAGGTTTCGTCGATAATCCGTGCATTAGTCGGTAAACCAAACCTGTTTGACGGGAGTACATGCATACTACAGGTAGGTTTCGTTCCGCTCCATAGACAAAACGTGTTTACGTTGTGTTTACTATGGAACACAGGGCAGCCCTGTGTTCCATAGTCACAAAACTCAAAACCTGTTTTGCGAAACCTATATAGGTTTTGTCGATATAACGTTCCTTAGTCGGTTGACCAAACATGTTCTACCTGTTTTCCATTCATAAAACAGGTAGGTTTCGTTCCGTTTGATAGGCATAGCTTAAACTGTTTATGTTGTGTTTACTATGGAACACACGGCTGCCCTGTGTTCCATAGTCACATAACTCAAAACCTGTTTTGCGATACCTATATAGGTTTTGTCGATATACCGTTCCTTAGTCGGTTAACCAAACATGTTCTACCTGTTTTCCATTCATAAAACAGGTAGGTTTCGTTCCGTTTGATAGGCATAGCTTAAACGTGTTTACGTTGTGTTTACTATGGAACACAAGGCAGACGAACAAACAAGCTGAATATCACTCACCTATAAATCGGCTACACTCACAGCAACGCAGACAATGTCGAAACAAAGAAAAGTCTCCAAATGTGAACGCGAAACAACCCGACTTACAATTCACACAACCGGACTCCCTGCCCTGTGTTCCATAGTCACAAAACTCAAAACCGGTTTTGCGAAACCTATATAGGTTTTGTCGATAAACCGTTCCTTAGTCGGTTAACCAAACATGTTCTACCTGTTTTCCATTCATAAAACAGGTAGGTTTCGTTCCGTTTGATAGGCATAGCTTAAACTGTTTATGTTGTGTTTACTATGGAACACAAGGCTGTTCTACACCGTACTCAAAATCTAAAGATAGACAACCTGGAATTCGCAACCTGATACTATAAATAAACAGAGAGATAAAACGCAAACCGAAAAACCGGATAAAAAAAGGAACAGGTGGGAAAGACGTATACTATATTACAGACCCCTGAACTGAAAACATAGTTTAATACACATGATATTCTATTATTCACGGAAACTTGGCTAAATGAACACCACGATTGTACTGTTGAAGGGTTTACACATTATACTTATAATAGAGCTCTGGATAGATCGTCTGCACGTAGAAATAGTGGTGGTATTATTATGTATGTGTCAAACGAACTTAGCCAGTATGTTACAGTATTAAAAAAAAACCGATGGTATAATGTGGGTGCAGCTTAAAAATACACTGTTTAACTTTGATAATGACATGCTACTTTGTTTGTGTTATAATGTCCCTACAGGAAGCAACAGAGAAGCATTCACAGAACAGAATATCTATGATATTCTTAATGATGATATAGTTAAATTTCGTGATTTATATAATGATAAATGTAACTTTTATATATTGGGAGATCTGAATAGTCGGGTTGGGAATCTTAAAGATTATGTTGAAAATGATTATTTATTTAATTTAGATATGTTACCTAACGATTATGTACAGGATGAGATTTTAGAAAGATATACTTTTGATAGATCCACTAACGTAAATGAAAAATTATTGATAAACTTCTGCCAGTCCACAGGTTTGAGAATCATGAACGGTAGGGCTGGTGTTGGTAGTATCTCTGGTAAATTTACATGTGTAACACATGCTGGTAGCAGTGTGGTAGATTATGTTTTATGTAAACCTGACTTCTTACCATAGTTCAGCACATTCGACGTTAAAGATCAAAGTATCTTATCTGATCATTGTACTATTAGCTTTGCCATTATAAATTTTTTGGATTTTTTAGATACTTTT
This sequence comes from Serripes groenlandicus, assembly GCA_031761405.1. Lineage (NCBI taxonomy): Eukaryota > Metazoa > Mollusca > Bivalvia > Cardiida > Cardiidae > Serripes > Serripes groenlandicus. The sequence goes on from JASEVX010000001.1 coordinate 217,810,129, forward strand.
ACTGTAGACAATAACGTCTATGATACTGTTGATTTCTGTTACAAATGGGACGACGCCAAAAAATATATATTCTTGGAAAATGTCAGTAGTGAGCACTTTCAAAGAAATTTGGATGGTTTATCACAAAAAATATCGAACAATTTTATTAATGAAGAAATTGAAAATAATCTCGATGATTTTTATAATTCATTAAATAATGCTTGCAACCCTTTTCTTAGAAAGAAACTAAATAAGCCACTAGGATCTAACAAAAATAAACAACCATGGTTTGATGATGATTGTTCGATACACAGAGGTGAATTTTATAAAAGTCTTAACAAATATCGTAATTACAGTACTGATGACAACAGGAACGATATGACGTCATCTAGATCAAAATATAAATCAATTATTCGGAGTAAGAAACGCCAATTCGATTAACAAAAAACAGAAGAGTTACAGAGTCTTCGTTTTAAGAATGCTAAAGAATACTGGAAATTATTAAAGTCATCAAAAATAAATCAGAAAAAAACACATATTCACACTAAAAGCTTTGAGCAATATTTCAAATCCATTAATAATCCGGAATCTGTTTTTTTCCAACCAGATGAAGAAGTTTTAGAATTTAATGAACAAGTTTTAAACAGTGAATTGCAAGTAACGTTTGAGGAATTAGAAGATGATATTTCACATGAAGAAATAAAAAAAGCCTTCTAACAATTAAAAGACGATAGATCTGGCGGTTCGGATTATGTCATTAATGAATTTTTCAAATACGGTTATGCATATTTGGCAAATTACTTGCATACATATTTTAATACAATATTTAAACAGGGTTACTTCCCTTGTAAGTGGAGTGATGGTTATATTGTTCCATTACATAAAAAGGGGGATGTCAACAACGTAGATAACTATAGAGGTATAACATTGTTAAGTGCTTTGGGCAAATTGTTGACCAGAATTCTAAATAATAGGCTCAATAACTGGGCAGAAGAATATTTCGTATACGTAGAAGCATAAGCGGGTTTTAGAAAAAGTATGGGAACAATAGACAATATTGTTGTCCTGCATGGCTTAATAAGTCATTTTTTTAATGAAAATAAAAAACTGTATGTTTGCTTTATCGACTTTACAAAGGCGTTCGAACATATTTTTTATAAATTAATCAAGTATGGAATCCGAGGCAAAATTCTCAATGTTATCAAGTCGTTATATAGTAATATAAAATCCAAGGTAAAATTTAATAATAACCTCAGCGGAAGCTTTGAATGCTTAACGGGCGTAGTCCAGGGAGATTGTATGTCACCTTTTATCTTCGCAATGTACATCAATGACATTGAAGAACACTTGATTACGAAAGGTTTTAAAGGCATAGATACCGGAATGCTTCAACTATTTCTATTATTATATGCTGATGATATTGTCTTTTTTTCGGATAATGAGGAAGGGCTACAAAACGGACTAAACCTTGTATACGATTACTGTCAAAAATGGAAAATGGTTGTAAATGTAAATAAAACTAAAATTATGATTTTAGAAAGGGAGGAAATTTAAGAAGAAATGTATCATTCTTATACAATGATAATGAAATACAAATTGTCCAAATATGTACACATTTACAGAATTACTCATGTCAGATAACAAAACAATCGTCAATAATCTTGCCAAATTCACATACCACAGCTTCATTAAAAGAGAAAATACCTATTACGATAGATAATATAAGTACTAATAATACTATATCTATACTTTTATGTCTGTTTGGAATTTTTATAGCACATTTAGACTTCATTAATAACCATCTCGTTCTCTTGCTGGTTTATTATAATAATCAACATACTTTGTAGTTCGTACTTATATGTGTATGTAATAACCTAACAAATTGTAACAGTATTTTATATACACGCATACACATGCTGTATACTATATATCGAAGGGAGAGGCTGATCAGGAAATTAACCTTTACATTGCCGAGCCTTAACAGTGCTACTCATGTTGGGATACTCCATGTACACTAGTGGGGTGTAAGGCGATGCAAGCTCAGAAACGACAGGTCGTCACGAGCGGTCCCATCCAAATAAATACTGCTTTGTTCAAAACCCTCTGTTTTCAGCAGGCAGAAGTGTGAGGGTTATGGATGGCCATTCACTCTTGTTTATTCTGTTATTCGGTCGGAAATTGTTGAATTGTCAAATGCATTCATACATGTATGCTGATGGATTATACATCTTTTTTGCATAATGAAAAAAAATATATATAACAAACAAAAAATATCTCGGACTCAACCTCAGTAGCCATTAGTCATGTGTCACAGAGAGATAAATATAACAAACAAAAAATATCTCGGACACAACCGCAGTAACCATGGGTCTTCAGTCAAAGAGAGATATATATCGTCCCTGTAGTGCAAGAAGGTTGTAACAACGTTTTTTATGTTTGTACAGGAGAAGCAGAAAATTATCCTTTTTGGAAGAAAACACATAAAAAAGAAAATACTCTTGATATTTGTTTTAAAATATATTTCAGGAAACTTTATAACTCTAACATTGTAAAATAATTTAATACAAATAAGTTTTAGTGAATTTGTCCAGTTTCAACCTTCTTTCACTCAAATGACGTCATGTTTTATTATTTTTCTGAGTTCAAGAAGTTTGTAACTCACATAATTTCCTTTCATCATTAAAAGAAAATCATAACAAATATGCATATGTGTGAACTTATCAATATAAAACACTATGCTATACTTCAAAATTGTGAAACACTTTCCTTGACACAGAAAACTTATGGTACATCTGCCCCAGTAAGATTGCCTCAATGAACTTTTTTTCTAGTAATGTTTTCTACTGTTTCAAAATTATTATTTTCCGTATTTAATTTTATTTCTTGCTTTACAGATCTTGTATGAAAAGAACGCTTGTAGGCAAATGGGTTATTACCTGAAGATGTTACCAATAAGTCAGTTTACACTTTTTTGATATATCTAATGAAATATCTCGTTGTATCTTTATCGCTTATATTACAATTACTTCATAGTTTATATATTTACACATTATATAGATTTTTCTATTACTTTATTCTTTCCTCAGTAATCTAAGATTCAAGAATTGGGGAACACATGACTATGTCTCCATTTAATATGTCATAGCATTACTGTCATACTGACAGACAGACAAACGACAAGACATATTCCTTAATGTCATCCTGATCTAAAATACCAATATAAAACGTATCATCCTACATTTCATAATGAGGGAGCAAAATTATTTATAACCGAGAAAGAATGGTGACAATGAACAGTCAGATGACACCTAGGAAAGACTAAAAACGGTTTGTGTTTTGTGAGTTGGCATTCCACGGTAAAGACTCTGCGGAAGAACGTCCCAAGCAAGCTACAAATGAAAAGAAAGAGTAATATCGCAGGGCATTCAAACGTGGGGGAGGCAGATGGGCACAACAGGACATATTTATTTGTAATAGACTGGCTAGTTAAATCGGCTTTGTCTGGTAGTGTGTCACTGGTCGAAAGTTTGTAAGAACCATTTGGTGTGAAGAAACATCAGACATTGAGCGGAAGTAAATTACGTGGCGGTCGAGAGCAACACAAGGTTATATCTTGTGAGATGTAGGAGATATCTAGTCAGGTGTCGAACCACAGTGCTAGAGGTCTCTCAGCTATTGTATATGCACTGACCTGATTCAGTCCTATGAATGATGATGTTGATCCTAAAGATGATTTATTGGTGTTGCAGGGGAGTATTCTTGATGCACATCCTGATGAGCAGCACAGATGAGCGTGAATAAGACTGACCAATGTTTTGTATGGACCAAACCAAAAGAAATTCTATTTTCCAACTGAACTGAGCAAGGGGAAAAGTCTGACTATGCAAACAAATCCTGAAGGAGAAATAACCTTACTTAATTCATGGTGCTCTCCACAATCTTCGGTTTGTGATTGTGTGACATCAAACCGGTCAAAGAAAGACAACAATATACCTCTAATGAAAGACGACACATACTTGTTTGTTCGAAAATGAACAACCATAATTGGGAATTAATCAAAGAAGATACAATCTTGCAGACTTCTCTAATTGGACCAGTCGAAAGAAAGTTGATCCCACTATCTCAACTCACTAACGCCATATTGAAAGAGAGATTTTGAATTGCAATCAATCATAATTCAACTAAGCCCAATCTAGTTACACCAAATTTAAAAAAAAGCGATTGGTCTTTATAAGGCTTTTCCTCATGCAACAAATTTGCAATAGACGATATTGACTGAATCAAGTCAAAAATATAGAAAATCTCTCAAATTGAGATCAACATCATGATATTTTTAAAATTTGTCTGCTGCGCATGTGTCTACAGGTGGGAAAGGGTTAATTAAGGTACCAGTCCATGCATGCAAGTGAAGTGGAAAAGAAAGGAATCAGACAACTCCGTAAAGTGATTCAATCTTGATTGAAGATTCTTACCACTGCAGAGAGACTCGGAAAGAAAGGCAGGTAAAGGCAAAGACAAGATCAAGCTCCATGTCGAACCGATTTCGATTAATGAAAGAATTGTAAAGTAGGGAAGCCCAAAAGAGATTTGGAAATTGTGATCAAGAATTCCTAGTCAATGAACCACTAAATCCTATGGATATAAATGAGCCAACATGGAAAAAGGTTGCAGACATGGTGAGAAACGAACGATTTTCCTATATTCCAGGTCCAATGATGTCATAAATTATAAATATAAATGTGACATCTTTCTATCAGAGCCTGTCTATAGGAAAAGGTTCAAATTTGTTTTTGTTAACAGAGAAGATCCATATCAGCATGTAGATCTGCAAAATCTGATCAAGATCTATACTTTTTTACATATTACATACATATTCTTCTAAGAAACCTTTCTCAAGTTGTGAAGATTCAGAGCAGATGAACAGAATCTACAGTGTTTAGCAATGTCTTTTTACTTTACTGTTTTTGACACAATATTTATGTAATTACACTGAGATACAATCAACCTTCATGCAAAATAGATTGGGATATTTTGTTGGCGCAAGAAGATTGTATCTCCCAGTTACAACCTTCTAGCACCAAACAAATGGACAATTTTGAAATAAAACCTTTTCGCATGAAACTATTTTGAAGATTTAGAATTAGAATATAAATCCCAAATTTAAATACGATGTGTACATGTATATATGGATATAAGTTAATTCTCTGCAAAATATTTACTTTCGTGAAAATAGTGAGTTACAGCCTTTTGCGCTGATAAGACGATATAACAAACAAAACATATCTCGGACACAACCTCAGTAGCCATGAGTCATGTGTCACAGAGAATTAGTGCATCTGCGAAAGACTGGTCAGCCTGTACATCTGTACTATATCACCAGTCTTCACTGTCTGCCTGTTAAATATACCCAAAACCATCTTCTGACAAACTAACTAGACGTGTAGCTCACTATATCTACACAAATATAACTTTAAATGAAACCACACTGTACACCCAAAATATTCAGACAGGCTCATGTCTATGTTAATTCGTATAAAACAAACAAGAAATATCCCACAAACAATATAAAACAATAGGAAATACCTCAGACTGTTTTTCAGTAACGACGATATCCTGACTTATACTAGCAACTCTCTCCAGAATAGACGTTACCTTCTCGATCTCGCCATCACCCATTCCGGCGCTAACTGAAGATGCCGTTGCTGTTGTTGCATTTGACAATGTATCAAGAACATCGGAGACTATTTCTACTTTGACTGCTTCAGTGATATTTGAGCTTTCGATGACATCGATCTGAGGTGAGGATTGTCGAAATAATGTATATGTATCAGCAATGGACATTTAGTTGTTTTGGTTATTGTAACGATAACTTAAACCGAGAAAACAGAAAAGGTATTATCACGATGACTTTTTACTAGATACTGTCTAACGAATATAGAAATAACACTTGAAAGGTGTTAAGACATTTATATTCCCATCAGGATGCTTAAAACAAATCATAATTTATCTGCAAACGACATGTTGATATATCATATTAGTTAATGTTAACACTGTTTTCATTAATAAGTTCACATATCCATGCATTTATTGGCTTTATTAAAGTAATACTCCGCACATCGTCTTCAAAGCGAGTTAATATCTTCCCGCAATGACTGTCAAGCAGTTGGTGGAAGACGAATGGCACTTAAGATAAGGGTATAACCAGGTTTCTATTATCGAGTGCTTGATCGATTAGCCAATGTCCTTAGCGACTGTGTTATTATGGTTAAACCATAGTTATGTCAACCAGAATGCTATACGGATACATATTACGCCATTGTTAAAGAAATTTATACATTCACGGTAGCTTACTTTTGACTCTGCTTCTGAAATCTCTTTCTTAACACACGTGTATCTTGGGAGTTTCCATTCGCCAGTTTCATTACACTGTCTGGATATCGATCCTGGAGAACGAAAATACAGATCATGAATTATCTAACATAGCGCAAATCAAAAATATCAAAGTAGGTATGAATTAAACTTTCTGTATGTGATTGTATATATATATCCCTGAGCATTGTCCTGTAATTCGCGACTCTCACTCTCCTATTATGTTTTCTTCGGTCCACAAGCGTCGTAACTTATCTGAATGAGGCAAAGGATTTAGCTGGTTATCTCTGTATATTTGTTTGTGAAATACTGTTTTTGTATGTTTTACCGGTGTTCAACGATGCCTTCAATACCATTACAGTTTTACGGTATATCCTGTTGGATGGAACAGTTCTGTCGATATGTTCATTGCGACGCCGGAGCATCGGTCGTCGTTATATCCTGGTAATCATAAAGATAGACTTTTCTATCATTAATTTGGTATGAAACGTGTTTTTACTTTTGGTACACAATATATAATCACAACGAAGACTACTTCAATATTGTCATTTAATAGCTACCTTCTTGGCCTTCTGGACACGGGTTTGTTACTATCTGTCCCTGAGCGATTTGGCTCCACAAGGTACCTCGACTGTCTTCGTCTTTTCTGCAGTATTTTATTTCTACTTCAACTGATACGATAAATGTAAATGATGAAAAGGAAAGGATGGGTATAACAATACGATTGCTTCAAATAAATACTGAACCAGCCTACATGTTATAATGTGCCCAGTGTTTGTTTAGCAATATAACAAAAACAGCTAGATTCCTTTTACACATTTCCACGATAAAAGCTATGTTTTGTCTAGTTTGATTTCAATTTGTTTAAGAACCGATGAGTTCAGCAATATTCAGTTGTGTGCATTTCATCTTCAACTAATATTAAACATCTATTGAGCAGTCTATAGAAGTATATAAGACGACCCAAATTGTTCTTTAGCACTAACTATTCTCCACGTTCTGACTTATTTTGATGCGGGCGACATTTTAAATAATAACAGGAAAAATAGCTCATAACGATCCTTTTGTCAAAAATTCAATTGCTTTACTTTAATTTGCTGAAATGTTCTTATATTTACCTTTTAATTTATTTATTCATTTGCTGCAAATGTGTTAAACCAGATATAATAAATGTGATACAAGGGAAGCTTTTGTTACCTTTTTTGCATATTGGAATAGTCTCACTCCAATTACCGGTTAATACACAAAACAGTTTATCCCGCCCAATTAATCGAAAACCAGAATTGCAAGAGAAGTTTGCCGTTTTGTTATCAGCTGAATAGGCAACCATGCCATCGATCGGTGGTGATAGGCGGCTGCATTCTGTTGGAATGTGATAAAGTTGTAACATATAGTAAAGTTATTCCCCTCTCTCCCTTCTATAGGTTCCGCCTTTTAATCTGGCTTTGTCTCTGTCTCTGTCCCTCTCTCTTTCTTTGTCTCTGTCTCTGTCTCTCACTGTTTGTCTGTCTATGTATGCCTGACTGTCTGTATGTATGTCTGTATCTGTCTGTATGTCTCTCTCTCTCTATCTTTCTCTCTCTTCCTCTCTCTCTCTCTCTCTCTCTCTCTCTGTCTGTCTGTCTCTCTCCATCTCTCTCTGTCTCTCTTTTGTGTTATTATCATACCACTACTACATCACATCAGTCATATATGATCAAGAGCATTGTATTACCAATTAAACTTAAGGGGAGTTTAAAGGACATGTCTTACCAAATAGATGCAGAAAACAAATAGAGAACTAACTATTAAGATCCACGATTTCAATTAAGTCTAAGAGAATAAAAGCTACTTTCAAAAAGCTTCTGATACTAAATAAGTCAACAAGTAAATAAAAAAGGAAATATTTAATTGCGAAATTAGTTAAGGCATCTCTACTAAAGTTTTCTAATGAACAGTTATAAGTTTTACAAATGTAGTATTAATCTATATTACAATCCTAATCAGTGTTTGAGGCTATGATAGGCTTAAATTCAATTCGTAGTTATATTAAGCCTATTCTGGTCCTTTTTGTTGTTAATAATTTTTGCTTTAAATTGATAGTGTTGGTTAATTTTGCACAGAATTGATTTGCATTGTCTTCAATAGATAATCAAACGAAGCTCTTATGACGAAACGTTTAAACGGCAATTGGTGTGATCACTTATTTATCGAAACTATTATGAATGCAATGAATCAGATCAACAATCTTTGGCATGTGAGTTGAAACCTTCAAATGTCTTATGTTTAATGAAATGTAGGCAAAAGATTGTGTTGAAAATGATCGGAAAATCTAAGGTAACTTAAAACATGAAAAACAAAATGAATCATACAGTTATGGTGCAAAATGGAGCCAGACAACATACCTACTCGAACACATGTACCTATTTCACCTTTCCATGTCCCGTCTGCCTCACAACGTTGTTTATTGTTTGTGTCATTTAGCTTAAATCCGGTATCACACTTGTATAGTGCGATGGAAGAATATTGTGTTGCTCCAGCCAATGTATATCGTCCACTCGCTATATTCTGAGGTAATCCACAATCTAAAATTAATAAAAACTGTCATTAGCTAAGAAGGGTTTCGTCAGATTTTGAAGAACTTGCATCTTCATCTTGTTTTGGAAGCAGGAAGCATAATTTAATTTTACAAAAAACAAATTGAAGTGCTAGTCATAAGCAGATTTATCGGTGGGTTTATACTTGCATTCTTCACTTGTAACGTTAAATAAAGGCTTTAAATTATAACATACAACGGAGTCATTATAAGGTTAAGTATAAGGATTTAAAAGTAAAACAAGTATTTACTAGTGTAGTTCCTTTTTATAAAAGTTTTAAATGGTGATCATACGAGTCAGAACAGTAAATGGACTATTAACCCTTAACACAATCATACGCTGTTTGAAGCATCTGCTGCGGACGACGGTAAACCGCAATGCGGTAGAGTGAGAAATTTCTTCAAATAAGAAACTTGCCATCAAGTTTTCAACGCCTTTATACAATTATACTTTGTCTATAGAGCTTACCAACTATGTGACAATCTGGCATATTAGTCGATATCCATCTACCATCCTCTCCACATTGAGTCATGTTTTGCCCAACCAAATCGTATCCAGTACGGCATGTATACATCGCTAGCGAATCAAATAGTGTGTCGTTAAAATTGACTTGGCCTTGCGATATTGGCATTGGGTTCCCACAATCTGAATACAATTGGTAAGTTCTTATCAGTAAAATGAAGTAGTCATTATTACAGTTCCACTCAATTATTAATAGATCAGCCATTTCTGCCTGGTGAGATATCTCTCTCATTAACACGCTTTACTTTCCGAATGATTAGGTATCACACAGGACATGGTACATTGTTTAACTTGATCTTTGCCTGCTCTCTGTCGAAGTAGAAGCCGTCATAATGTGGCTACAAACGTCGGTATTGTTTCCAATAGATATGTAAAGATACTGTTAATATATTTGTCAAACGTCACTAATATCATATTTTGTTATATGCAGGTTGACGCAAGCTAGAGCAGATCTATGTCTGTCTGTCTGTCTGTCTGTCTGTTTCTCTGTCTGTCTCTGATTGTTTTCTCTCTCTCTCTCTCTCTCTCTCTCTCTCTCTCTCTCTCTCTCTCTCTCTCTCTCTCTCTCTCTCTCTCTCGCTATCTCTCTCTCTCTCTCTCTCTCCTTCTCTTTTACTCTATTCTGTGTGTCTCTATTCTCGCTTGCTTTGTATACATATATACCACCTGGAGACGAGAAATTAAGAAAATGTCAGTAAAGATATCGGGCTGACTCAAACTACACAGATCTCTAGTTAGAAAAACAATACACTGCAAATGAAACAATATAACTGTAAACTGTGTTTGTTAATTTGTTGGGTGTTTAACGCCACTGTCAACATTGTTTCAGTTATATCACGACGTCCCTGTGTAAGTTACCAGAATGTCTTATCCAAGAAGGGAATATGTTTATTCTTTTTTAAAATGTTTGCAATGACCTGGTCAGGGATCTTACCCGCGATATCCCGCACCGAGGTGGACGCTCTCCGATTACACAACTCAATGATTTGGAAAGCATAAATTAACAAGTAATAAGAATAACAAAACTAGGATAGCTAGCCCAAGCCTCTGCCTCTGGGGACTATGTTTTTCAACCGATCAGAATGGTTCGAGCTATTCTAGAAGAGGTCAATATAATGAGCATTAATGCCATTTGCCAAATGCAAACGATGTCCACAGTCTAAAAATAACAACACACATCAACAGCTGTAAAGTAATCTGTTATATATAAATCACAGTTTATTTTCAGTCGTGTTGATACACTTATTTCGTTACAGTGAGTATTGATCTGAGATGAATACTTAGCATGTTTGATCATTTGATTTCCATTACATTGACACAATAAATATGCCATCTGAGATAGGATCTATTGAAATAATCATAGTATGTCTACGTTACCATAATTTCATACATTTTCAAAGGATTTCTACAGTCTGAAAAAAGCGAAACATATAGAGTTATATGATTATAATCCTGTTTTGATACAATAATCAAGCTTTGACAGAAAATAATGATTTGGTATGAATATTTAGCATGCGTCATATTCTTGATGTCAACGATATTTACACTATTTACTTACAATACCATCAGAATTAGCATTTTCTCCACTGAAGAATATAATATTGTAATGACAAAATATATTACATATCAACAAAGCAGCCCTTAACTACAAATAGAAAACAACCAGTGTCAAATGTTTACATAAGTTACTGTTGCTTATAACATTGTCACATCATAATTCATTGCATCATTAACTTACTTACCAACTTTCCGATATTTCTGAATAGCAACCGAAACTTCTCAATACATATAGTCGCGTGTTTTCTTCGATAAGATGGTAGCATGTAAAGTTCGCTATTACATCTAAACTTATGGCATACTAAATAATAATAGCAATGTTATTACATACCCACACTCTGACATGCTGGAAGATAGCCAATCCATGAACTGTTCACATTACATGTTCTTGTGTCGTTTCCAATTAGTCTATAACCACTGTAACAAGTATATGTCGCGGATGCATTTACAGTTGTCTCGTTATAATATACCGCGCCATTCGTTATATTCAAGAGATGTCCACAGTCTGAAAGGGTCAAACATCAACGTCTGTATAGTTATCTGTCACATGTGATTATACGTCTGTGTTAATACAATAAGTCGATATGGCAGTAAGTAGTGATTTGGTGAGGATAGCATGCGTGATATTCTTGATTTCAATAACATTGGCACACTTTACGTAGAGTGCTATCTGAATTTGTATTCTCTCCTTTAAAGAATATAAGATTGCTATGAAGAAACCTATTACATTTCAACATAACAACCCTTAGCTTCAATCAGATAATTAGCAATATCAACTCTTTACATATGTAACTGTTGCGTATAATGTTTAGACATTATTCCTAATTACATTATAAAACTAATTTAATTTTCCGATATTTCTGAATATCACATACCCATAGACCATTCTAAATACATGTTGTCGTGTTTTCTCTGATTAGTTTATAAATAATGTCTAATGTTAAGGTCGCTTGTACGGCAAACAGTGTGTAATAATAAATGATAACATAAATACTATTACATACCCACTGTCTGACATGCCGGAAAATCACCAACCCATTTACCGTTCACACCACATGTAATAGTGCTATTTCCGATTAGTACATAACCAGCTTCACAAAAATACCCCACAGTTGCATTTGCTTTAAATGTCACGCCATTTGTTATATTCAAGGGGTCACCACAATCTGAAAAAGCATAATATCAAGTTACCTCTCACATATAATTGTAACTCTGTGCTTTGGTACAATAATGTCGCTGTGACAGTAAATAATAAGTTGGTACGAATATTTATCATGCGTGAAACTTTCGTTATTAATGAAATTCGCCAAATTTACTGACACTACTATCTTAATTATCATTCATTGTTACTAATCGCAGGATGTTGTGAAATCATAACTAAATGCACCATAAAATAAAATACCAAATTTCTAATAATTCTGGATAACCATTCGCAATACATGCAGTTGTATTGTCTCCGATTATATGTAAATTAATGTAACATCTACATTTCGCTTGTGTGTGAAATAATATGGTATATTAAATCACAGTAATGGTTTTCACATTCTAAAAAGTACCGAGACAACCATTCTTAATGTAAAATCAGTGCTTGATGCCGTCCTTAATGTAATATCAGTACTTGCTGCCGTGTTTAATGTAGTATCAGTGCGTGCAAGATGCCGTGCTTACTGTCGTATGAGCGATTTATACCATGCTTAATGTAGTATCAGTGCGTGATGCCGTTCTTAATGTCGTATGAGCGATTTATACCATGCTTAATGTTGTATCAGTGCTTAATGCCGTGCTTAATGTCGTATGAGCGATTGATGCAGTGCTTAACGTAGTATCAGTACTTGATGCCGTGTTCAATGTAGTATCAGTGCGTGATGCCTTGCTTAATGTCGTATGAGCGATTAATGCAGTGCTTAATGTTTTATCAGTGCTTAAGGCCGTGCTTAATATCGTATGAGCGATTGATGCAGTGCTTAATGTTGTCTCAGTGCATGACGCCGTGCTTAATGTCGTATGAGCGATTGATGCCGTGCTTAATTTAGTATCAGTTATTGATGCCGTGCTTAATGTCGTATCAACGACTGATGCCATACTTGATGTAGTATCAGTGCTTGTTTTTGTTCCGAGTTCCATGTTAAGTGGATATTTAACATACTGCCTTCATAAGTATCATTCGTTTCTGTTGAGATGCTGTAAGGAGTAGAAGGGGTGTGTTGGCTCTTCTATACATATTATCAGTTATAAATGTCTTACTTGTGTACACTGCAGTTGGGTTGTTGTTCGAACTGCTGTGCGTAGTATACGGACTTGATGTTGAAGTGGTAGTTCCACCTAGTTGAAAGGATGTAAAAAGTAAAGATAAGATTTAAATGCTCAAAATATGTAATAGAATTGTAAATACCATAAAGTATAAAGGTTGTATCTATTAACTATTAATTCAAGTTAACGTTGTAGTTTGGTTGTTTTAATATATGTAATCCATCAATATACACCATTTATCGTTTGCAACAACTTATTTCTAGATCAAACGTTGATGTATCTTTGCTATTCTATGAAACACTTAAATCGACAAAGCTTATTACGAGTGATTGTCAGTGTCTTACAATTTAACGTATGTTCTAGCTCCAAACAACTCGGTATAAGTGTTTCGAATAGTTATATCTTTGTAAAATAGAGCGAAACACAAAATAACAGAGAAGTTTAAAGATTAAAAAAATATTCTATTGCACTTTACATTTATAACTCTGTTGTTATGTTAAAACATATCAATGAATGGCATATAATCACGGGTGAAATAGATTAACTTGAAAGCTGTCAAATGTAATAGTGTCATATCAAGTAAAGGCTTAAATATCTCGACTCAACTAAATGTAGCTGTTACAAAAATGTGTCAAAAAGGCGGCGTTTTTATTATATACGGAGAACATAAGTACTTTATAAATAAAAATTATAATGCATTGATTTATTCGAAAATATGACTTGAGGCATATGGGCAATTCAATTTTACATAATAGCAATGAACTTTTTAAGTTCAAGGTCAAGTAATTTTAAGGCCGTAATTCAAAAAACGGTTCAGTGGAAGACAGTGGTGCAGCGGTAGAGCGTCGGATTCTCGTATCAAATGTCCCTGTTCGAGTCCCATAATTCTATAGAAGGTGTGTTTTGGCAAGTCTTTCGCCATTAATGCACAGTATCCACACTTAAATATAAATATCTTACTGTTTACTCTTTACAATTTAAGCCTAGTTCAAATCTCCATGTACGCTCCTACCGCTTTATACCAAAATGTAACAAAACTTGACATGCATATGCATGCATTATTTCATCTAGCCTTGACATTCTACTTTTAAAACGTTGCGGTATATTTTATTTGAAATAAAACTTTCATATAAATAATAATTTATGATTTAACGAAAATCTCTTAAAACTAATTTATACTATATTAAAACTGTTTATAGAACGGGAGATAACTATTGATAATCATACAGTTTGTGCATCTTCATCGGGCGGATTATCTCCCCTGTGTATAGGGGGCGCATCATTTACATTAACCATACTTTCTTCAGCATATCATCCTTCTCCATTTAATTTTTTTATGTCATGATCAATGTAAAATGTTTTGGTTTCTTTTGTGTTGTGGATTCATTCAGTCCTAGTCAATGCCGAAATGAATAGATTAGTGCGTTCAGAATCTTCATTTTGTACATTTGGTAGGAATGAGCATCGATTATAGCCATTTGTTAACTTATGTATCCTTCGGCAAACGAATCGGCAATTTGTTGTTGATCAAACAATACTACTAGTCGGGAGAGCTCGGTAGTATTTTGACTACGTGGCTTCCAAAGGTAGAATTATAAAATGACCATGAAAATGTTTATGAAAATGAAGGAATGCAACAATAACCTGATTGTAAGGCAGTCTGCACTTCCGTTTAACCTAGGAAGTAAGTAATGTTATATGAATTTTCTTCTTATGTTTGTTTAAAGACAGTCCCTCATGTGCCTGATCCGTCGTTTCCAATGAAAAGTGCCGAGCTCCGGGAGGTTTATCGGTAGCGACTCGGTCTATCAATCCAGAGGTTGTGAATTCAAAGCTAAGCTTGGCCAACATTCTTTCCGACGTTTGACTTAAGTCACTGTGACAAGCGTCATCCGTCTTCCAAAATATTGAGCTAACAGTCTATGTGAAAAGGCAACCGGTTGACGGATGTTGACCGCACAGTTGCCAACAAAGGTTTGTGCCATGAAAAATAGGTAACTTCCGTGAGATGCCCGGAGACACCCGAATCACATACATGTAATAATAATCAGTATTGGCGGAAGGATCTGACTTCAGCCTTATTTTCGCTTTCCCTCTTGGATAAATAAATATTTCGCCGATTAATATCGAATTTATTTTAGTTTTTTATAGACTCTCTTCTGAACAAGGCTTTACGTCGTACATTAACAAAGAAACATTATTGTGTTAAGTGTTTAGGCTATTATGGTCAATTGGAGTTGAAACATTCGCGCATTTTTTATAACCTGATTTGCTGCGTTTTATGCTATAACCTCCAAAACATTTCAATATTGATTTCTATTAATTAACTAAACAGATTCTTATTTTTACTTTGTATGCAGTAAATGTGTAAACGAAACCATTTTTATAGAAAATCGACCCTTATCATTGATCGTAACATGTGAACCTAACTTTTAATAATCGTGATTACTTACTTTGATTAATACAAGGAAGAGCTGATGAAAGTTGGCTTATCTGCAAGACCACAAATACCTATGGTGAGATGACTCGAGCGTTTTGTTTACTGAACTGGTAGCTGATATATCGAGGAAGTCATACGATAACCACAATGAAGGATGATAAGAAAACTCCTTCATCCCAACCCTATTTATTTCGCATTACTAATATCTAACTCGTTATTACCTAAATATAAAACCATAAACAATCAAAGTCCTGAAAGTACTGCTGGACGGTGATTTAAGAGTGATGTCAGCCAGGTGCAGATGTGATAATGAGATGTATGTAAGGTATGAACAGATCAACTCTACTAGATAGTGTAACTTACGAATTGGCCTTGGGTTAAGAAAAGTAACGATACAGTAAATACTAGACACTAAATAAAATATGTCACCGATAAGAAATCACATAAGTCGCACTCTAAATGTGTATCAAGCTTCTGACCTTCCTAAACATTCAGCAAAACCTTGAATACTCAAGATTTACTTTTAGATTATAAACTTTCCTATAAAAGATCAGAAACCTATTTAAGGTCTTTGACAGAATGTAGGTTGACTTATTTGTGATCTCTATCTAATCATTGATTTAACTCGATAGAAACTTCAACTAGTTGATTGATTGATTGTTTGGTGATAACCACCCCTTTCTATATTTGCTCAGTTATATCTCAGCGTTTCCTGGGTTAGTTACCAATACTTCTGGTCTGTTTATCCTGACACCAGCCAGTAAGTCATAATGCTATCCTTGCAAACGTGAGCGATAAGGAGTGCAGCCATCACTTCCATTTTTGAAGTCGTTGGTATCACACGGCCAGGGATCGAACCCCGAGACCTCCAACACTCGAGGTGGAAGGTCTAAGGCAAGTATAAAGCAAATTATAAATGTCAGTTCAATAGTCTAAAGAAAACTCGATTAAATTAAATATTACCTTTGCAATCAGTAATTACAATGCTTTCATTCAGACTGGCCTGTCAGAGACATACGTTCATATGTATGAGAAATGAGTAAATTTTACATTTGCAATAATGCTTGATAAGCTGCGTCTGTATGAGGAAAAAACGTGGAACGTAAAATTGCCTTATAAATGAAAGCATAATTCAGTGTTAGTGTTCCGTCAATTTAAATAAACTGTTATAAATAATGAGCACACGATTATTTGAAAAAATTAACTGGAAAATCAACACGTCTCCTCTAAAGGATGTACTGTACTGAAAAGTGGATTTTTTATAATATTTAACATTTGTAGTACATTGTTTTTTTGAAAATTGGATGTATGGATAATAAAAAAAAAAAAAACATAAAAGTGGTATCTCGGTGTATTTAATTTTATTCTAGATTCATTTATGAAAGCCTTCAGATAAGCAATTATTTGCTTTTTCATGACCAAAACATGTTTTAATGCAAATTACCAATATTTGAAAGAAGTTGTGCTAATTGTTTGCCTTCTTGTTGTTTAAATCTCATTCTGTTGATATTTTTCCATATATTTGTACGTCCACGTGATAAGTTGTAATTTAACCTAAAAAATAGACGCTTTTTTGTCCTAATGAGAACCAGTATCTGTCAGGTGTTAGAATAGACAAATTCAAAACTTTGAAATAAGGTAAAAACATATTTATAATATTTAACTATTTCTGAAACTTCTTCAGATCATTGCAATAATTATCATTTATCAAAATCTAAAAAGAAAAGTATATGTCACTG
Source organism: Serripes groenlandicus (assembly GCA_031761405.1). Classification (NCBI taxonomy): domain Eukaryota; kingdom Metazoa; phylum Mollusca; class Bivalvia; order Cardiida; family Cardiidae; genus Serripes; species Serripes groenlandicus. The sequence continues at coordinate 217,827,561 of JASEVX010000001.1, forward strand.
ACCAAATCGTTCAGTTTATCTTGTCTGAATGTCTAAAAAATGTTAAAATATGAATATATATTTATTTATTTTTCAGACATATCTTCAATTGTCATTAAAGTAGTCCAATATTTTCTTATTATTTTCAAAAGCATATGATACTATACATGTTATTGATTAAAATATATAAACATCGATTGTGATATGTTCTTTTAACGCAGCTATATTATCAAACATGGCATTTGGACAGCGCTTGGAAGTCTCACGAAAAATTGAAGCTCTTTATCTCAAACAAATTTATTCCACTATGTTTTAAATGTTGAAGCATTATAAAAAGGCATAATAACTAAAAATGTTTTAATTAACAACATAATCAGAAGAGTTAATAACAATGTTACAATTTTGTTTACTTTCTTTAAAAATTGAAAACGCATGTTAATATACTTTATTGCTTTACCTCATCGGATTACTTTGTGAATATTAATCTAGAGTGACAAGGATATTAAGGATGGCTGGCGAAAACTGGCCAACGTCAATGCAGTCAAGTAAGAACACCAACCTGTAGCTAACTGCAGTAATAACAGCACAGCAATCCCGATGAAATAGTTCCGTTCTGAATGCAGGTATCTAGCTGACATCTTGTACGAATAGTTTCACAAACTGTCCTAAGTGTTAACGTAATCTTGTTTCACATAACTCTTTCCCTGATAAAGATGACATTTGATAAGTTTACAGCAGACTACTGTTGAACATATCGTTAGAAAAAAAAACGATATTTCTCAAAATTAAATATTTTCAACTTGTAATTGTCCAGATGAAACAATTCTATTATTTTACGTTTTAAACGCAGACGACCCTCACATACTATATTAGTCAAAAGGTCAATAACATACCCCATATGCAACCGATAGTTGATACCTTTTATAGCAGACGACTTATGAACACTTATTTCAAATATAAATATATAAAAGAAAAAATACTATCTATATAAATACATATGTCCTGCTGGTTTTTTTCTCTCTTTGATCTTTGCTGGTAAAGTTATTAAAAAAGTATAATATTATTTAATAATAAAATCCATTCAAATTGTAAGTAAAACACAAATCACAATGTCCAATTTAGCACCACAGATATACACGTCCAATAGGCGTGGTACTTCCTATTTGTATCTAAAATTGGAAAACAAATCAAACTGTTTAAATCAATTGCATTCAAGTATTGTATTACTCAGTCACATTGTTATACTTGAAGCTGTATTTTAAAACCAAGTACAGATAAGGATGATTAAAAAAAGGGTGTATCCGTTTATTTATTATATTTCAGGTAGGTCTGCTTTTTCAAGCATGTGAGAAAACCTTTGAAAAGAACTTGAGAAATTGGAATTCTAATTCAGATAGAAAGCTCAAAATAGTTTATGATAAAATGAACTACGTCACTTGTCACTGTTCCTGCATTTTTTTCAAACGTCATCTGCTGTTATTACGTGAAGGGAAAGGAAGAAGATAATACCATATCGCCAATGTACTCGGTGATTCAGTTATCTGTTTTAAGTCCTGTTATATTAAAATACATATTTCAAACTCTATTTTGTTTAACTATAAGGCAACTACCTCAGAGAAACATCTGGCGGTGACAAACAATCCAGCTGTTCTTTGAACGCGTTGTTATTTATTGGTTAATACTTTCCATGGTAGAAATTTTATTTGAAGCGCACACCCTTGGAAAACATGGTAGAAAAAAGGAAAACTTCTCAAACAGATTATTAACTTCTTTGTCCACAGTCCTGTCTATCCCATCTTATCAATTATTTTTGTTTCCATTTAGCTTCGTCATAATTGTCATAATTGGAGAAATAGTGAACAGTTGTTCTCAAGTTGGTTTCGCTTCTCAAAACGTTTTACAAGATAAAAGTAACAAATCACTCTACGCTTTGTATGGGTTCCGAATCGAGTATGGTATGACTAGACAACGAACAAGAGGTAATAGAGGTCATAGCTGATCATACAATCCTTAAGGTTGAGTTTTTTGTGGCGTTGCTTCATTTATAGTGAACATTTGTTTAAACTTAAGTAATTTATTACTCGACATTCGTGACCTAATCGTGCATTGTGTACGAAGTATTCGCGATGTGTATTACTCGGGCTTGAACCTTAATGTTTTCCCTGTATATACTGTAATGACATGTATGCATTTTCACTAAAGTTTACTTTAAACTTATTTATCAATCATCGCGCTCGATGTCTCTTTCCTGGAGACACAGAAACCATTACTTGCGCCGTTTGTGTGAAAAAGTTCGAAAGGCAAAACCCGCTCATCACGGGATTTGAGCCCGAGACCTTCGGGTCCGACGTTATACCACTGCGCAACTGTCTCACCGTTGTTAAGGTGGGTTTCGTGAAAAACACACCTGTTGACATAAATAATTTAAACACTTGCTGTTGGCGAAAGTGCATGTGTTTCGAAATAATGCATATACATGTACCTTTGAATAATGTTGACAACCTGACCAAAATGGTCTTGGGAAAGTTTAATGTTTTATTAACATGTTTGATCTTCGAAAAGAACATATTTACGAGCGGTTATTCTCATATTAGACAATAATCTAAAAATGTAGCCAAGCATAAATCTTCAAAAAAATTGAATTATTTCTTGCAACAGTTTAATTAATCAATTTTTTTTTTTTTTTAAATGGGGTACTTAGGCTTTTAATGCCATCATAAATTAGACAAAAACTCTTACAAAACAAATCAAAAAATGAATAGAAATGTATACATGTACTGGCTGGATAAATGCAATCGTTTATCAAACAGAGGTACGGTCACGTGTTACTATACATCAGGTCTAGTGGTTTTTAAGTGTTTACTTTTCAAGATACACTGATAACTTACGATCTATGACGTCTGTCTATCTTGATCAGGCCTCTTGATAAGAAGGTTATTGTTTCAATGCTCGAACGTCCTAGTTATATGTAGTATCCCACCAATTTGATGTCATAGAAAACTGTCGTCTAACTGAGGAGATTTGTTTTCAACCTGAGAGTCCTTGAAACAGGCAAACTAGTAGGTACAGGAAAAATGAGCATTTGAATCTTCTTGATGGCATCACTCTGAAATGTTTGCTGACCCCCGGTTTCGGCGCGGGCTTTCAATACATGGGTCCCGTCAACATTCTTTCCAACGTGTGACAAAAGTCACTCTGACAAGTGTAATTCTACTTCAAACAAAAGGCCAACAGAGTATGTGGAAAAGCTTGTAAAGTCTGTTGTGTGATATTCGTCCTCGATCTCTGCAGTGTTACATATGTTACATTTTCTTAAGTGTCTATCGATGTGATTTTGACCATATCTGTCTGTTTCAATTCTTAAAGTGTGTGACGACAAACGTATTTTTGACATGTGTGCCCGAAGTGATATTTTACGTATATAGTCCAGATATGGTTCATAATAAAATTCTGTTTTGACAGCTTTATAAAGGGTCAGTATTCTATTTGCTTCTATGTCTGACGACCTAGTTTGTATGAAGTTATCAGTAGGTCGCTGTTTGAATACTTTTGGAAATTGTTTGTCGTCAACACTCCATGGATTTTCCCACACATATAAGAATCCAGTATTACATAAAATAGTTTTGATATCGGAAAGCCAATTATTACACCCACTATTACAAATCTTCTAATAATGTATTGTACACATTTCTTAATATGATATTGTCACTCGCCAGTAGTTTAAACCAATATTTAGTGATAGCAACGTATCTGCTGATAAAAAGCGGATATCCGCCTAGCTCGCCATAAACACCTGCGTTACTTGATGACAATTTGACCACGAGAATAATTTTTAGGAATTTTTAATGGATTCTTTCAAGGGATTATGCTTTTGTAACACCCCAAATCTGACAACCGTAGTTCAATATTGAACCAATAAATGAATCGAAGAGTTACAGTGCTTCCTTTGGAGTTAACTCGAATTTCCGAAGATGGATATCAAGAACGTTCATGGCTTTAAGAGCTTTGCTAGAAATATATACAATGACTGTTCCGGGTAAAATCCAACGCCAAAATGGGGAACTATTTTAACCGCAGCACAAAACAGGAAACCGAACACCTACCTATAATTTTGATACATACAAGTACGACGTCCAACGGATGTCCAAAGATCCTAACAGGCCAGAGTGAGAGAGAAAGAGAGTTTTCCAGTTCATGTTCACGACACAATACAAACATTTTATTGAGTTGAAAACCATTACCAATCAGCAAATTAAATCAGTCTGATCAATTTCTACATTGTTCATAACGTTTTAAGTCTAACCAAAGAATACATCATCATTTGATCTGATACACATATATATACACATGTTATAAGTTGCAAACACATTGCATTCATAGACGCATGATCTAAACTGAGTCTACAGTTTGATATCAATCTAAATTGTTCACAATCCATGCAATGATGCTAACCACGAAGTAGTCCAAATATATGTATATGGTCATATAAGTCGCCATAGATCGACAGGATAGGGACTTTCATCTGTTATTTCATCCTTTACAAGTAGGTAGTCGTGTTTCCTCTTGAGTCCTTAAATGAAAATAAACTATGTATCGTTAATTTGAAAATAACCACGCATATGTCTCTATCATCAAATACTGTATTTATTTTAAAATTCGCGGTACTATACTTTGGCGTTCATTGAGGTGTTTTACTAAAAATATTGTTATCATAGAAATACTGGGTGAATTATACGGTAGTTTATAAGGACAGTGTTTAGATTTGGAGGTATCGATGTGAAAACTAACCACCAATATAGCCAAAAGTTAACCCTCGCAAATTTGTAATCATTAAAACAATGTCAGGGTAAGATCTGTTTTTACCAGGTTTTAATTCTATTATATTTGTTATGATGAGTGAATAAAGAAACTAAATGAGCCAGAGCATGAGAAAAGGTACAATTTGGCATTTCAGAACAGTGTTCATGTATAAGCTTGTCCGAAAGCTCAGCTCAGTCTGACCAGAATCGTAACAATTTTACACAATATTCTAACAAGCTTGTGTAAATTATATGTTTTATCTCCCTGTACTATTTGTGCACGATGTATGGCTGTAACAGCACAACTTGGTCGGCCTAACAGCGCCGGCATTGTATATAATGACATTCTTGGCACTAGTGTTCTGAAATTCGAGGACGAATTTCCAGTAAAGCAGTGTACACTATTGTAGCGAGTACATGTAATCGGCCCGCATACTTCAGTAGGTCCCAAGCTCGAGCCCCGGACTGGCTACATGTTTTCTTACCCTGTGACACAGACAAAAAGACATAACAGACACAAATACAGATAAATAGACAGACAGACAAACAAAGACAGCCGGACAAAGATACAGACACGCAGACTAACAGACGGATAGACACATATGCAGACAGACAGACACCAGCCGGACAGGCAGACACACAGACAGACATATAACATATATACAGACAGACAAACGGAGAGGATGGTGTGAGGCGTGAGACACAAAGAGTAGAGGTAGGAATAAGACGTTATGGTACGAATGTGACATTTCAAGGTAACTTACAACAGGATTAGTAGACGATGCCTTGTATAATTCAATCCTCCTTGAAATGGCAATTTTCATCTAAAAATATGCATGGAAATGGTAGATTCACATAATTTCTCGAATATTTAGCAATTTACAAACGTAAACGAGAAAGAATAATTATGATAATGATGAGGAATGGTGCTAATAATGATGAGGAATAGTTCTAATGTCATGCACGTAATTCCGTCGCAAGCCCTAATCGGCTATTTAAGGAAAAATGACCAGGAATAAAAGCTCGCAATGTGTGTCGTAGGTAATACAGGATATATTACCAGAGCGAATATTTACGATGGAAGGTGATTCTTAAGGACATTTTTTATATCATCTCATGTAAACCGAGGGATCAATGTTTAACCTTATCATACAATAGTTTTAGATATGAACTAATAATGTGCACCGAGAAGCCAATGTTTATCCTCACCATTCGATAGTTTAACATAGTATATAATGTTAACCGATGAACCAACTTTAAACATCACCATTCCATAGTTAGAGATATTATCGAATGTGAACCGATGATACAACTTTTAACCTTACCATTCGATAGTTTAAGATATCATCTAATGTGAAACGATGAATTAATGTTTACCCTCACCATACGATAGTTTAACATTGTATATAATGAGAACCGAGGCATCCATTGTTAACATCATCATACGACAGTTAAACATAGTATATAATGTGAACCGATGAATCAACTTTTAACCTCACAATTCGATAGTTTAACATTGTATCTATTGAGAACCGAGGCCTCAATTGTTAACATCAACATACGATAATTTTAGATTTTATCTAATGTTATCCGAGAGATCACTTTTTATCATCACCATACGATATTTAAACATATATCTAACGAAAACCAATGATTCAACTTTTAACATCACTATTCAATAGTTTAAGGTATTATATAATGTGAACCAGTAATTAATTTATAACATCACCTATAGATAGTTTTTGATAACATATGCTGCCACTGGGAATGAACTTTACCACACAGAAGGAAAGCAATTAAAGTACATTGTATATAAGAAATCCACGTGCAGTTGAGGAAACGACTTAAGTCGAGTTGATACTTTTGTTTACTCAAAAGATATTGGTCTGCATCATGCGAAATGGGATATAATATTCTTTTCGGTAGGGAATCGTTTCAAATCATTGGCGATTATTTCTTTTGTTAAATTTCGATCCCGGTTTATTGTAAGAGGTCGCATGTATGTTTTTTAGGCGGACACGGAAGAGAAGGATCTGCTGAAAGTGAGCGTATGCACAGGCTTAACTGGTTGTTCACTGTCCGAATGGCAATTAGATCCCTTAGCTGTTTTTTAACCTCAACACACAGTTTGTCCTTTTTTGTCGAGCAAATACTCCATTCGCCAGACACAGGCCAAATAAGCTTACTTTACACTCACCTGATAATTGGTTATACAGTGAAACAGTAAAATGAACACACCCTGGAACTAGATGAGATCTAGTCTGTTAATAAATTACATAAGAGAAGTATTTGTTTAATGTAATACATAGATTATTTTATTTGCAAAAATGTGATATAAATACAAAAACACTACTACAATAATAACTGTATAAATCGAGATGCAAAGGTAACTCTTCTAGAAAATAGGAACCATTCAAAAGACATATGTACAACATTGATGTTAGAAGCATTTAAGGTGTTTTTTCGAGATCCTCTTTCGAGAGTTTGATGTTCTCAAAGGTTGATATCTAGAAGATATGCACAACTGGACTACGTTATGGTATAGCATTATTCATGTTGCTTTGGTATACACTAGGAAAAGGCATCATTGAAAGACAGACATTTTACCAAAGCGTCTACATTTATTAATAATATCTATTTTTCATCTAGTATAGTTTTTTGTCACACACTATAAACAGGTAAGATACAAAACAATCTTTGGGTATATGAGGTTCACGTCGATCAGTACCTCGTCTGTTCCGATGATTTGAACAGAAAACATTTACATTAAATCGCAAACTATATCATTAACGAAATAAACAATAACACATTATTAAAAGGAATGGTTAAATAATAACTGAAGACCATTCAGGACTGCAAACGTATATTGTATCCCAGCCAAACTTTCGTTGACATAAAACAGACCAATCACCCAAGTTCCTCCTGTCAGTGGTAACAAAATGCATAGGCAACGTACACCGGTCCTTAATAAGAAAAACAATGTATTATAAACTTATTCTGTCATTGATAACCAAATGATATACAATGACAATGACAGTTAAAATAAGTTAAGTGGCTTTAAAGCCACCCCTATACAAAGGTAATAATAAACAATTACAAAACAACACTTGTAGTAAGACCCCTAAGACTTGAAATGTTGCCCCAACTTCAAAGAAGGAATTTCTGGTCTAAATTACAGGACATCTAGGATGTAAATAAGTTTTCTTGGATAAAGAAAATTATTTCATCAGCTTCAGCATTTACCACCACACTCACTTAATATAATTGTAGGCTTATATATACATATTGCAAAAGTTGTCTACATATATTAATGATTTTCATAATATATAACACACTCAAATATCAAGGAAAATTTGCATGACATTGACTTCTGCTAATGTGCACATGGTGAGAGTAAAATACATATCTGAAAAATGGTAAACCACTCTGAGTGCAAGCCCTTCCTACAAAAAATGCCCATTAAAGCGACACAATTATATGTATCAGCAGATTCAGAAGAAGCTTAAAAACCTCTTACATGTTTGCATGAATACTCGACCAGGATAAAAGTGCGAAGTCATAGATACAGTTCAGCAATATCAGAGAATCAAACAAGCCTGCATGTATTTTCGGCTATAACATATACATGTATAACCTTGCTCAAATATCATGTTTTGAGCTGTGTAGAAAATCCTTTAACTTAAACATACAATGTAACAATTAATGTAAATACCAAACTGCAATATAACATTTACAGTGTCATAATTATATGATTCAAAGCTGAGGAAATAAATAACACCGCGTTTAGGTACACGATGCTTTTCTTCATACCAGTTTTCAATCCATGTAAATAAAGTTCGTTTGTAGAAACTTGTTACGATAGTAGAATCAACAACTTACTTAACTTTGTCAACTCTCGACCTTTCTTTTACTGTTTTGACATTGAACATCGCTTTTATGACAATACACAACTGGACAAAGTTTGCCTAAAATGGATAAAGTGCATTTGGCGTTTAGTGAACTCAAATGGGTTATGACATTCAATTAACATTTTCGCTGCCAAAAGCAATTAAAGACGTTTGCAAACAATACAGATTCAGCTCGTCTCTCTTACAATACGCATTGTTGTCCACTTGGACATTCAATTTTACCAAATTTCCTGTTGGACGAAAAATTGAGCAGTCTAATTTTCAACATGAAAGAGTCGACTTTGTATAATTCGTCAGTGAAAATGTTCAACAAATATATCTAAAACAATCTTAAACAATAAATGACGGAATCAAAACCTGCGATGCAAATTTAAAAGTGTTCTTAATGAAACTGTGTTTACCAATCTTGATTCGACTAACCTTTCATTTATTCAATAGGTACATGGTAGGTTAATTAAATGAGATGTATTCCATTGTAATCCACATTAAGTTCATACAAATGATGCCATATTTACCAAAGTTATGCTATTCTTTATCACGTTATCAACATTTCAACTCTAGTCGAGCTGCCAATGCTCAATCGGTAACAAGGATGGCTATGAATGATTGGGACGAAAGTTAAAATCAACACTTGACCATTCTTCATTCAGGCAATTATACAAAGTTCATTGCGACAAGCGTAATAGTCTAGTAGCCTGGTCAGAAAGTTATGTAGTGTACTGGTACGAGAGAGCAAGTACACACATGGTTTGGCATAAACTGTGACTCAATCAATAAACCAACTATGTACATGTATCTTATGGCAAGAGTGGTAAATCAGCTATTAGTAACAGTTTGATAAAGCGGAAGTGCAAAACGGTCCATTACGAGGCCAATTTGAGCCGATTATCTAATTATTTCTTCCACTTTATATCACTAAAATGCTTTCACCGTGTATAGTCTGGTGTCAAGTATAAAACGTTATAATGTCGTAAACATTTCAGTAGTATAAGTTATTGATTAGCGTTGTTTAGGGACAATTGTATTTCTGTCCGTTCCATTATATATAAACATACCTATATTACACCCATTGTATATATACGCATGTCTTGACCAATTTGCACGTGGTAGAACGTTCAGTGAGATGATAACTGATAATTATTTATAAACAAACATTTAAAAACTAAAGAAATGTAACAGTGTTTTTACTTTGTGGCAGTTATATATAACTATTACTGAAAAGGTAAGACTAATGATATTAATGTGCTTTTTTTTCAATTTCAAGTAAACCTTTTCTTGTCATATATATATACATACACAATTTTCCCAACTAGTGTATTGTTTCAGATACTTTTTAAGCGCTAGCATAGTCTGATATATAACGTGATAAGCCATATGGAACGAATGAAAACGGTATCTCTGCCGGCGGTTTATATCGATTCCTTTTTGGCTTGTCGCGGAAGGTAAAACCCTTGGATAACATTACCACTGTCATTTAAACGAAATTCATGAGTTGACTTAATTTTTAAGTTCGTCATGTTATCTTAATATTGGAGGCTTATATAATGCTTTATTTTCATATTTGATTATCAAGGTGGACATATTTTACAGAAGACAGCCCGCGAATTTATCGAAGACAAAGTTATATATTCATTATTTTATGACGAGTATATCCAAACATGACAAAGTTTTGTAGGGATTTTACTACGACAATGGTTGATTGATTATTTTGACTTAAATGCCGATTACAACGTTGTTTTTCAGTTATATCACGGCTGCTAGTTCACGTAACATGGCTGTCACGCATCTGTTCTCCGCACATTATTATTACCAGTCGTCTGACTACTGCATTTTCCCATATAGAATGTTTAGCCCTTTTATGGATATGGCAATGGGAAAAAAATAACAATGTAACTAAGAATAAAAAAAATCATTTTATCAAATAATAAAGATATGTAACCTACACTTATGATTGCTAGGGTTGGCCCTACAAAAGCCCAGATTAATTCACTATGAACTGACAACCAGCAACTGTAAAGGAGAAATAATGAGATTATTATCATAATAATATCATCATTTTCATCATTAAGATCGAAATCACCAAAATCATCATCAGAATAATCATCTACATTATCACAACCATCATCATGGTTATCACCATAGTCATTATACATATTATTACTATAATTATTATTATTATTAATTTTCGAAGTAATAGTAGTAATCTTATCAGTACATTAGAATCATCATCATCGTCACAATCCTCCTCCCCCACCGCATTATCATTTTCATCATCATCAAGTAAAAAATCATCATCATTATCATCATCATCATCAAGGAAAACACCATCATCCTTATCATTAGCATCAACAAAAAACTATCATCATTACCATCATTTATCATCATCAAAGTTTACTCAGTTACCTTGTTCAATCTCTGTAATCATAATTCATACAAAGCTCCCAGATGCATTTTTTGTGCTCGAATATTGATTATTCAAAAACCTCATGAAGCTCATTGAAATGAACATAAGCGGCAAATCTATACTAAGTATCTTATAAAATTCATGTGAACTTTCAATTTTAAATAAATTACAGTACCCTGTAAAAGACATAATTTCAATCCGTCTTATTGTTTGTGCGTGTTTTTGCTCCGGAAAGTGTGCAGGTATATAATAAGTATTTTCATCATAAACTCATGCAGCGTAAATGTTAAATGCATAATTCCGTATGCATTACGGATTCTAGAAACGTCACTGGCCGACGTCATACTAGCCTGAATTTGAGCTATTTGTGTTCACGTCTGTTGAAATATTTTTTTCAAAACCTACTTGACCAAATTAAAAAATAATTTCTTATGAATGTTCCCGTTATTAGAACAGGTCCGCTCCGCTGCACAAATTGGTCGCAAAGTTGGATAAACTCAAAAGTTCAATTTTGAAATATGTTCATATGAATGTTACGTAGCTATCTATTTTCTAGATGCACGCCAGACATAAACATAAACTTCTCCTTCTTAAATGCTGGCCTTATTCCAAACTATTTCTCATGAGTTTTCTTTAGTGTACTCAATATCAAAGTTATTCAAACCCTTCAGCTTAACTGCACAAGACTGATGCCAGAGTTAAACTAGTTAACATCTTAGAAGGTTATCTTCTTCCGAACCGCGGGAACAATTCAAATAAAGTTAACAGGAACGACAATGCAAATGACATTAAAAGGAACATTCCTTTAGTGGCCGTCTACCATATCATCTTAGTGGCCTACTACTTAACTTTTTCAAACCGTTCTGATGTACTGCACAAGCTGGATAAGCGATAGAAAAAAAGTACTTAAATAGCATCTCTAACTAAACCACTTGTCAAACGTTAAAATGAATTATGTAATGGTCACATAGAATAACACACAGGGGGTAGTGTACCAATAACCATTCATTATTCATTGAATTTCAGGTTTACCGGCGAGTATTGTTGAAATTTCTGTGGGCGTGACTCAATCCGATGGTTATGGATCAGATGAAAAGTACGTAGTGTGTAGATTATTTATTTCATTCCTTTTACCAATTTGAGAGATATTTAATTGGACAGGACTAATACGAACAATAACACGTCATTAATTTTTATTATATTTTTTATTATTATCATATTTCCCGTTTAAATTATTATTATCAGATTTCTTCTTAATTTATTTACCGAACCAAATGTGGTAATATGACGTCACTGAAATTTGACACCATGTCATTCAAAATGCGGTAGTGTGACGTCATTCACATGCCATAACACTATCTTATTTCATGTGTAAAATGTGTTATATCATTATTGAAAACATTTGAATTGTTTATACTTTGACTGTTTCTGTATTAAAAGTGTTCACATGTATAATTACATTTAAATAAATATTATGTTTCAGTAGCGAAACGCGATCCTGTATTGTCTACTCGGAGCGTGGAATCTTCGGTCTCGCGAGATATATATTTTCCACGAGACTCGTATCACAAAATCGACGGAATATTTCATTGTAGGATAAGACATGAGTGTATTCCTTTGGATAATAACATACTGCAGAAAGATATTTGCCGCGTTTGGTTATTTGGGGTCTTAGAAAGTTTGCGTACATAAATGTCTCAGGTGATGATATGCATACGCACACTTTAACCTGCGTCGTCACTGTCTGTCCATATGCCATTTTGTTATGACAAAACAAACTAAATGTGAAGCATCATTAATACGAGAATTATGCAAAGGAAGTCTTATATAATGCAAAACCATATAGTCAATAACGTCCCCAAAAGAATAATTATATAACCAGGATTATATCAAACAAATAAACAATCAATAAGCTGTGTTCCAAGAAAAGCAACCCTATCACTTTTATGTTATGTAGGTAAACATCTGCATGTGCATTCGTGCTATACGTTCCGTATTGATTTTATTCGACATGTTTTACACCAACTGTTGTTAATTGGCGACCAGCGCAGACCAAGATCAATCTAGTTTGATATGTATCTGACCTGATCGCGTATGAACTAGGGTTGTGTTTCATAGAAAACAGCTCAATGCTTAATTACCCCACGACATAAGTAGCAGCCGTCGCAGTCTTGATTTCATGTAGAATACGTATACCACAATCATGAATATCTCAATGCCCTCGGACAGCATGAGGAAAAACACAACGAGGTATATGTAATGTAACGCTACTGCCACTACTGTACAAACAACCTGTGAAGCGAAATTAAGAAATATATGTCTAACGGTAATCAGTATTTATTTCAGTGCTGCCGAACAACATGAAAGAAAACAGGATGAGGTAAATGTAATGCAACGCAACTGCGACCACTGTGCAAATTACTTTTGAACGAAATTAAAAAAAAGATAAATATAACGGTGATCAATGCGTATTTTAGTGGAGTTGAACAACATTAGCAAAAACAGGATGCGGTAGATGTAAGGTTACGTTTCGGTCACCTTTGCTAAAACCACCCATGTAAATTCAAACTGATGATGACTGCAAAGACTCCAGACATATAGTTTAACTATTTCAAACATGCAGACGCATTTCATGCATCTGCAATTGACGACATTTGAAATATTTGTGGCCAAAGAGAAATTGATTATGATAAAGAAAGTTCACGACGACGACACTTGTCATTAGAAAAACAAAATGCGACGACTTTCGCAAGAATATTGCTGACAAAGGTAACCATTTATGTACACTTAAAACGGTAACCATTTATGTACACTGAAAATGTAACCATTTATGTACACTAAAAACAGTAACCATGTATGTACACTGACAATGTAACCATGTATGTACACTGAAAAGGTAACCTTCTATGAACACTTAAAAGGTTACCATTTATGTACACTGAAAAGGTTACCATTTTGAACAATGAAAAGGTAACCATCTATGTACACTGAACAAGTAACAATTTATGTACACTGAAAATGTAACCATTTATGTTCACTGAAAAGGTAACCATTTATTTACACTGAAACAGTTACCATTTATGCACACTGAAAAGATAACCATTTATGTACACTGAAAAATCATGTATATACAATGAAAAGGTTACCATTGATGTACACTGAAAATGTAATCATTTATGTAATCTGAAAATGTAACCCTTTATGTACACTGGATCGCAAGCGTAACACTTATGTCTACACTAAACACTGATAGAAAGAGACGCGAGATGGACAATTTATATTTTATAAATTATTGTATCATACATGTATGGAATAAATACCTTAGTTTCCGTTTTGTCCGCACCGAACATGAATGTGGCATACGACAGTATCAACGCTATGGAAAGGTTTATCAATATTTTAGTTCTGTCTAACTTTAAATACCTGCAACAATAGATAAATAAAATAAAGATGGTAATGATTTTCATCTCTAGCACATTTATTATATGCTATCCGTGGTGTTATTGAAAAAACACCAGTTAACTATACCCCGATAAATGATAAATTCACTTTATCAAACATTGACTCTTATCGAGTTATAATTCCACAATTCTGAAAAAGGAACTGTGTTTCCCTTCTGGATACGAAGACCTGTAATAGATTGTTGGTAAAATACCTGTATTATATGCTCTTTTTAATGATATATAATAAAGATATCTTTACTAGCAGACAACCGTTATGACAGATTAAAACTGTATCTGATTTTATGAATCACCCCGTAGAAATGTAATAAGTTTCTTAAAATTATTTATTTAATATCATGTTATTAATTTTGTATTGTACTTTTAATATGCAACAATCGATGGTTCAAGTGTCGATTTTCATACATAGTTGGGTGTTCCACATAGTATAACAATTTCAAGAGACGATCGAAACTACACACATTCTAAAAAAAAGCATGAAATTACAAAATGCTTGTATGTTTCAGTGAATAAAAAAATTATCAAATGTCAGCACTCATGCAATTGAAGCAAAAAATCATTCGAAGAGATACGTGTGATCTCGTTAGTTGCACCACTCAAACCATTCAAGTTAACTTGAAGAAATAAACTTTGACCTAATTAACGTCGACACTGATGCTAATAAAGCGAAAGGACACTCGAAAAAATAAAGTGTGATCTTGTTAACTCCACCATTCATGATTTTAAAGCAAAAAGTCACTTGGAATGATAACGCAGAATCTTATTTCTTTCATTGCTCATGCTATTGAAGCGAAAGGTCACTCGAATAAATAAATTTGAAATCGTTAACTGCATCACTCATGCTATTGACGCGAAATATAATTCAAAATATAAAGTTTTACTTTGTAAACTTCACAACAAATGCTATTGACGCGAAGGGTCAAAGATATATAGATTGATCATTCACCAATAAAATATTTCTTCTTTATTTCAATATCTTATTCGGTTTAACGAAATTGTTTGACCGAAAAAGTGTAGATTTCTTAAATCAAGTGTCAAAGTTCCTAGTACCTCAAAAGTGCGGCATGCATCACAATAGTTACAAACTAGTGTTATGTAATCCAATACTTTTTAATCCACATTTTTCTGAAACGAATCAAGGCAAGTGATTGAATGTGTACGATCTGCGATCGAGGTACATAGACCATAGCGTAGTTTTACCTAGTTAATGCCTGTCTGATTATCAGTGCTTTCCGATCAAATTGAAAGCCCATAAACAAATTGATTTGGATAATCACTAGTAGCACTCTTACTGCGGGACTTCTTTTTCAATCGATTTGTTTAAAACTTAAAGATAAAGCAATTAATAAAAGACATATAATTTACATTGATATCAGAGTTTTTTAGTTGATCAATTAAAAGGTTGTTATTGTGATCAAAATAGTACTATATTAAAATCTTTAAATGTGAAAATAATTAAATGACCTATACAAACATACGATAGTTCCTTTAGCAGTATTGGCATTTACCGTAATGGCCATATTCAAAGATGTGACATACCGTTTTATAGGGATTCAGCAGAATGGCAAAATTAGTCGTATGGTTACATATACAAACGGTAAGAGAACTGTTTGTCTTGTCTGTGTTTTACTTGCATCCGAATGTATCCCATGAACTCCTGTTTGAAAATTATATTTTATAATTATGTTACAAACAGAAACCATATGTCATAGCATAACTCACTATCTGTTCTCTTATGTCATGCAATGGAATTTGAAGAAGAATACATTCTTAAACATTTTAGGACCGTATCTAAAAATGTCTAAATACATCTCCATTTCCTAACCATTTTTTACACCGTAATGTTTTTTAAATATTGTCTGAAACAAAAACTGTTATACTTGTTATTATATACTCGTGGGCATGCAATGGTTAAGAACCAGTTAATTTAAATTTACTAAATGAATATAGCACTCATAGGACCATTGCTGGAACATGATTCAATTTATGTACCATCCTGTTTTTCTGATCAAGGGTTTGACCAAGCCTTTCTCGCGGCATTGGAGTAGCTTTTTGCAGTGGACAATTTAATGACTGATTTCATCAATGACCGAGCGAGAGAATGAAGATACTCACGATGACCGATATTATAAATACAAACTTATATATCAAGTTAACATATCCATGGATATGTTTACTGATGAAATGTTAACTCCACTTCTTATCCAATTCTTTTTTGTAATTTGAATAGAAGAAATGAGGGTTTTTTAAATACTGATGATAGGATTTAAGATTTTTATCAAAATATGTTGATTGGTTATAGAGGCATTAAAACAATCTATCTTTATAAATCAGTCGTCAATTTTCTGAAGTCTAAATGTAGTAATTTGTTGATATTGATTATATGAATATAGTACTGTATGGTGCTTAACTGGTTCCCATGTGTACTTCAGTGTATTTGCAGTTAAACGGATTCAAGGTTTTCAGAATCAAATGCTTAAGCCATGAACCCTTTCCCACATGCATCATCAGTTAACGCATTAACAGGAGACTTCTCCTTAAAACCGTGTGGTGAAAGGAATAAATGCCTAAATCAGCAATCTTTACCTTTGCTATATTGTATTAAAGTCTTTTCATTATTGCTTTTTATTTCAATTCATAGAAATCTTCCGCCCATTGTCCTATATGTTTTTAACGTCATTTGTTTCAGATTTATGGTATGTTGGCTCTGAAAATACGGAATTAAAAAGTTGTCTTTTCATTATCAAGATGTGTTCAACAGTCCTCTCTCATACTGTCGTTAAATATAATCATTAAGTCGAAGGGTTTACCCACCTATTATAGTTCCAGAAACAGCATTTTGATTCAAGTGTTCCACTCTGAAATATAACAAGAAATGTGTCATTGCTTGACTTATGTCTGAGCACGTCAAATGAAAATGAAACACCTGCTCAATAGTAGCCACCAATAGAACAACTGTATTTATCGTCCAGTTGAATAACTCTTGAACACAAACTTTATTTGCAATAAGGCATTGGCTAAACAATAAGTCAATGTGATTATTTATATCTACACCGATACATTATTATTTTATATTTCATTATCTTTAACCTTTTTAAAGTAGGCTGATTTCGTAGTTCCATTATTGTTAGCATTTTCTGGTACTCAAGTGCAAATTCTCTTTCTTCTATCGTTCAGAATTGAAATAGTTGATTTCATTAAAAGAACATCGACTTGCGTGACTTTGTGACCAGTGAAGATGTAAACCGGCCTGCATATTTGCACAGTCTGACCAGGATCCTCCCTCCTCATACTCAGACTGTAAAACCTTCAAAGTAGCCTCCGGGGGAACGGTAAAGCCTAAATCAGTTTAGTAGGTATGCAGTTTCATCGTTATTAGCGTGGATTACACAACCTCCGAAGGTCAACTTGATGTGACTGATTGAATTATATTAAGTACCTATTGTCAATAAAAACAACTCACTTGGAAGTTATCAAAGTTCAGATTGATTTTAAAATGTCTAGGTGTCCCCGTTGTGTTCAAAAGCTGCAAAAGCTGCATGTCTAAAACGGCTGCGTTAATTTCGAAATCGACTTCATCAACCGATCTGAAGAATGATAAGAAATGTTGCACTCTTTCAATTATGAAGATAAATGTTGACGTATCTACATCATACTACTGTTGAAAATATTTCAACAAACGGATAATTTGCTCGTATTAATTAATTTCTAATTCTTTCATCATTTTATTTATATTCATTTCCCAACAGTTTTCCTATGTGCCTCCAAAGTCGTCTTCTGCAGATTTGATGGACGTGAGCTTGTAACTTTCAGCATTGAATTTACTATTCAATCATCGCTGCACTTTTAAATGAGCGTTGAAATATCGTCAATGGTCCAATATTCGCTCCGTTCTTCGATGTTTTTTTTTTTTTTTAACCAGCATAGATTTTCTCACGATAAGTCATGTTCAGTCACGCACAATTACAATATCTAGAATTTTCTATCAATAACGTCAACCAGGCTAAACTGAGCAATCAACTGATAAAATTCGGAATAAACAGGAATTTATTTACGATGTTTTGCATCGCTTCGCAGATCAACCCGATGGCTGTTATATCATTATTTTTTTGAAAGATTTTCTCACGATAAGTCATGTTCAGTCACGCACAATTACAATATCTAGAATTTTCTATCAATAACGTCAACCAGGCTAAACTGAGCAATCAACTGATAAAATTCGGAATAAACAGGAATTTATTTACGATATTTTGCATCGCTTCGCAGATCAACCCGATGGCTGTTATATCATTATTTTTTTGAAAGTTTTCTGCATTTGTTTACATAAACTTTTTAAATTGTGTATCAATCGAACATTTTGACGTGCAATATTTCTTGTTGCATCATATCTCGTGTGTGGTCTGACCTCACATAAAGTTGATCGTGGGGTCGGAAAAATGGTTACATTACTGTACATAGAAGCTAATTTACGGATTGTCGATGTTTTGCATTTTATATTTGTTGATTGGTGGATTATATATTCTATAGAATACTGGTAATTAATTAGTTAAACAATTTGGTCTAATTAACATTGAGCTTGATATTCCAAATGTTGCAATACTGTTCCAAGTAGGCAAGGATTGATTGTAAGGATACTGGATTGTTAGCAAAAGTCATCTATGTTTCAAATAAAATGTTCATTACAACTGTTTAACATACAGTTGAGATAAAACTGACACAATATACCGCTACTCGGATCGCCTAGCTTGACACCGATATGTGAAGTTATGAGGTCGGATTTCGTAGATTTATATTTAACAGATGACTTTACAGTAGTTTACAATGATTTGAAATCATTTCTGAACCGTGTGCTTACGTTTTCATTTACAGGTGTATGCTACAGTTTTTTCATAAAAAAATTCCAAACAAAGAAATTCTTTATTCTGTGTGTTTTTGATAGTACATAAAATAACTGAAAAAAGAAAAAAAAGAAAAATGACATGGATCTAAAAAAAATATATTGGCCTGTCAATGACATGACCAATTTCATCAAAGGCACAAATATAGGCATTTTGGCCGAACACCTTTTAGAGTAAAGGGACGTTCTCCTTGCGTTTTCTTAGAAATATAGCCGTTTTGCTTAAAAACAGGCCGTGCTTCAAGGAAAAAGTCGATTTACTCGAAAAGGGGTACGGTGACCAATCTTTTTTTTTTTGCATTATTTATTGAAGTGAACGATGTTTAGTGTTTATGGATAATTACAGAAAATTCTATTATGTAGAATGGAAAATTTCTTGAAAAATTGTATGGTTTTAACTTTTTCGGGAGTAATATCTCACTAGTTTTCTGTTCATATTGATTTAAATTCTATTTATAAAGTTATATATGAACTTATATATGATTTGTATTTTCAATTTTATTTTATTTCGTGTTTTAGGTTTTTCGTCGATATTTGTGCTTTAATGAAATTAGTCATGTCATTGACAGGCCAATATTTTTTTTTAGATCGATGACATCTTTATTCTTTTTCTTATTTCAACCATTTATTGTATGTACTAACAAAATACAAAGAATAAAGAAATTCTATGATTGGGACTTTTTTTGTGAAAAAACTGTAGCATACGCCTTTAATAGCTTTTGCCATAGTAGTAATCAATCAATATTATCAAAAATTATCTCCCAGTCCAGGAAGATTTCAATTTATTTTTATTTGACAAGGCTTTTTTAATCACTGCATGTAAGATAAAGATACAAAACGTTGTTGATTTATTCGTTTGATCCTCGTATTGGTTATCAATGCATTTATCATGTGTATCAGCCCATTTTGTGTTAACCTCATAACTTATAATTTGGAATATATTTTTGACAAAGTATTATTAAGGGTAAATTCCTCTATAGTTGTCAGCTTCATGTGTTCCACCTTTAAGAATAGGTATTATGACACCCTCCGCCAGCATTAAGGCAATATTCCAACATTAAATAGAGTTTTGTAAAACATTTTTAAGGACGGTATAATAATATCAAATGAATGTTTAAAAACATCTGCTATTAGCTTATCTTTACCAGGGCCTTTTGAATTGTTCTGTGAAAATACGGTGTGTTCAATGTTTGGCAATGTAAACTATATATCTAAGTTATTATCATTTGTATAGTTATCATGTGGCATAACGTTTAAGTTGGTATGGTTATTATTGGTTGTATATCCATAAAGGACATTAAAATGTATATACATATAGGTATACTGGCAGGTTCATTATTCGTTTTTGGGTATTGACTTTAATCATTTTTCATAATTTATGTTCTGATGATTAGGAATTGATTTGCAATGAACACAAGTTTTCTTTCTCAAATTTGACACCAAACAAACAAATTAAGGGTTTGACCGAAATTTACTGGAGAAGAAAGTTCTGAAGAATTATCTGAAGATAGGTTATCAACTGTGACTTCCATAGTGTTCACAAGGTAATGTGATATAAACCAAGATATAGTGGTTATAACCTATACAAAGTTTATTGTGTTTTACTCTGATTCCATGTTATTTAACAAATAGATCATTTTTTTTAAGCGCTAGGTCAGAATTTAATAAAACAAAACGCACTGCTAAAAAGGAAATTTAACAGTAAAGAAAAGACAAGGCTTTCTAAATTATCTAAAGAGTCACCTCGCAAATTTTGGAAACATGTAAATAAATCGATCAGGTCGTCGCAAATACAGTCGGATTTATCTGTTGATGATTTCGCGCAGTATTTTTCGAACATTACTAACGAAAGTAGAACTCAGTATGAGACATTTAACTTTAATAGTGAAAATAATGAATTTATTAACGAACTGGATAGAGATATGACTACATCTGAGATAGAAAAGGTTATAACTTCTATGAATAGAAATAAAAGCTGTGATGTTGATAATAATGTAGCTGATTTCTTCATTGAATGTAAAGATTTTATTTTGCCTTATCTTTGCTGTATTTTCAATATTATTTATGATTCGGGTATGTATCCCGATGCTTGGACAAAGGGTGTTATTGTTCCTTTGTTTAAGAAGGGTGACAAAAATAAACCGTAATGTTATAGAGGTATAACATTGGTTAATACAACTGCTAAAATGTTTTCTTTAGTGTTAAGAAATAGATTGAATCTATGGTGCGAGTCTAATAACGTTTTCTCTGATTGTCAATTTGGCTTTCGAGATGGACACTCTACAACTGATGCAGTTTTTATTTTACATTCTATCATTCAAAAGGTTCTAGCACATAAAAAGAAACTCTGGTGTATATTCATCGGTTATAAAAGGGCGTTTGACACAGTTGAGAGGGACGATCTTTGGTATAAACTTATACAATCTGGTATCAGTTGTAAAATGACAAAAATGATTAAATCGATGTATGCAGAGGTCCAGGCATGTGTCAAATTAACAAATAGTTCTAATTTATCTGATTTGTTCAATGTTACAATTGGCTTGAAGCAAGGTGAGCCTCTTGCCCCTCTATTATTTTTGCTTTTCATAAATGATATAATGGAAAACATTGATTTCAATGCACTAACCGATTCTGATATACAACTGCTGTCAAAGTACCTTATTTTATTTGCAGATGATATTGTTTTATTTACAACCGATCCCGTATGTCTTCAAGCACAGATTGACTGCATATACGATTATTCTTGTAAATGGAGTCTTGAAATAAACATAGATAAGACTAAAATCTGTGTTTTTGAAAAGAGAAAAATCATCCAAAGATCAATTGTTTCATATTAATGGAAGAGTAATCGAAATTGTCGACAGTTTTACATATCTAGGCATTGTCTTCAATTACACAGGCACGTTTAATTTACCAATAAAAGCATTACAAGGACAAGATTTAAGAGCATATGGCAATTTGTTAAAAATATTTGATAAAAATCCATTAGATATTAAAGCGAAGATTTCTCTGTTCGATGCCATGGTTGTTCCTTTTTTATTATATGGTGCAGAAGTTTGGGGTGTCTACACTTTCAAAGATATTGATAATTTGCATTTACGTTTTCTGAGATATCTACTGGGTGTTAAAAAGCAAACGCCAAATAACGCAGTTTACGGTGAATTTGGAAGACTGCCTCTATCTGTTATCTGTAAACAGCGTTCTTTGAAGTTTTGGTGCAAGATAATGTCGAACATAAACTCTTCCTTATATGACTCATATAGGGATCAATGTGATACAATTAATACTAATTGTTGGGCAAAGAAGATTAATTCAGTAATTGATCATCTGGGCCTTACACATATTAGTTTAAATTTTGATACAAACTGTAATTATTTTACAATCTTTAAAAGAAGAATATATGACAAATTTATTCAAAGTTGGCATATGTCAATTAATAACTCGCCAAAGCTAGAATTATATTGTAAGTTCAAAAAAGAATTATCTTATGAAAGTTATCTGGATATTATTTCGAATAACAAATGGGTGAAAATATTTGCTCGTTTTAGATTAAGCTCACATAAGTTAGAGATTGAATCTAGTCGTTTTAATGGTATTCCAAGAGAACAGAGGCATTGTAAAGTTTGCTCTTCCAACTTGATCTAAAATGAATATCATTTTCTTTTTCTTTTGTGTTGTCCACAATATTCAGTTATCAGACAAAAACATCTTGGTAATATGCAATGGCCCAACATAAGTAAATTTATTAAATTACTGTCTAGTTCAAAACAGAAAGTATTAATAAATCTATGTAGATATATTTCGAAATGTTATGCTATTCGCGATGACGTAATAAAGCTAGTGGCTGTTCCCTAACATATTCTTATTGTGTACCTTTTTCATTTGATATACTAAATATTATATATTGTATTGATATATATGATATATTGTATAGTTGTATATGTATTTTATTTGGTCTAAGCCATATTCTTCCACTTTATAAATGGCCAAAGACAAATGTTGTCGATACTTGCCAATAAAGGATTGAATTGAATTGAATTGAAATTTAAAACTACAACATGCGTTATAAACTATAAATATCAAGGGACATAACTTTAAGGTTTCTAATACGATCTTAAGAAGATTTGCTTTGTTTCATTTCCCTATAGATTCAATTAAATCCAACCAAACATGCCTAAGATACGGCTTATTCCAAGTCTACGTTTCATACCTTAGTAGGTACATGTACATCCATTGTTTGCAATATAATGAAGTGGTTGCAGAATACATCTATTCTTTTACATGGTCTTAGGCCACACTTCTAACCACCTAAGACCCCGATTCATCATCCGGACTGACAGGCAGACGGACGAACCACGCCAAACATCACACTTGCCTTTGACATCAGTCAAAAAGACAGGTAATCATTAACTATATGAGCCACGTCTGGCGATTTTGGGGCTTATGCATGCTCCGTTAATGGATAATATGAAGGTAAAATTACTAAAATTACTAATGGGGCTACAGTTTTAACCTTTTGTCTAACGATTCCTTAACACTATAAGTAGACAGACAGGGAAGCCTCAGATGGGACTTCAGAGTCTTCTCAGTGTACCGATCTTCATTATGACCCGCAATCACTAGACACGGCTCAATTATCTGTTAGTCCCTCACTAGAGTCAATGAATATGAACCCCAGTCATTAGATGCCACGTTTCCTAACTAACCGTTTCCTGGTATGATATGGTTAGTTGGTAACGACGACGGCTATCAATCCAGGTGCGGTGAGTTTGAATCCCGGCTCGGACATATTTTCTTTATCCGATGGATACAGGCGGGAGTGAGAGATAAAGAGAGAAAGAAAGTGATCTAGTTCATTTTCACGACACAATACAAACATTTCATTGAGTTAAATACCATTACCAATCTGAATATTAAATCAGTCTATTCAATTTCTACATTGTTCACAACGTTTTAAGTCTAAGCAAATAATGCATCATCATTTGACCTGATAAACATGTATATACACATGTTATAAGTTGCAAACACGCTGTAATATTGAGTGAATAATGAAACTAAATGAGCCAGTGCATGATATAAGGATACAGTTTGATTTATGAACATCATCTTGTCCGAAAGCTCAGCTGAATCTGATCTGAATCTTATCAATTTCACAAAAGTTTCTAACAAGCTTGGGAAATTATAAGTGCACAGCGTGGATCTGGATCTGTACTATTTGCAAAAGCCAATAGGTACCTTTTCTTATACACTGGCTCACTCATATGTATGAGTGATTACGACCAAATGTTACAATTGCTGTCTTACCTGGTAAACGATAAGCTGACATATGTATCAAACCCGGTCCTCTGGCGTTGAATTATCATTACAGTGATAACTCGAAATGCATGTACATAATTGAGACAATAAGATATGAGACGTTCCGCGAGAAAACCAACAGTGTTGACCATGCATTGGGTATCCTCTGGATTTTCTGTTTCGGGAATCATAACTCTTTACCTCTATCTCCCTAAGACGGCGAACTGCGCAGGCTGATCTGGATCGATACATTACGCAGAGTCTATAATGGTTATTTTTCTCATGGAACGGCTAATATCTATTACTGACCACATACAAATATTTTGGCGAAATGGGATAAAATATTCGTTTTGAAATCGTTTCAAAATCGTTGGCGGTTCTTTCTTTTGGAAATTTCTATCCGGGTGTATTGTAAGAAGTCGCACGAAGTTTATCAGGCGAACATAGAAGAGACGGGTCTGCTGAAAGTGAGCGTGTATGCACAGGCTAAACTGAGTTATCACTGTTTGAAAGGCAACGAAATCCCTCAAATCGATTTCCGTTGTTAACCGTAACACACAGTTTTTCTTTTTTGCGAGAAAAACACTCCATTCACCAGACCCGGGAAAATTAAGATTATGTTATTCTCACCTGAGAATTGGTTATACAGTGAAACAGAAATATGAACACACCCTGGAACGAGATCAAATATAATCTGCTAAACATTAAATTAAACGAAATATTCAGTTTGATGTCATAAGTAGATTATACTATTTACATATATGTGAGTTAAATACAAAAAAAACTACTACAATAAAAAAAAAGTACAGAACTGTATAAACCGAATTGCAAAGGCAACTGTTCTAGAAAATCAGAACCATTTACAAGAAACATGTATAACATTGATATTAGAAGCATTTATGTTTGTTTTTCATGATCGTCTTTCGAGAATGTGATATCCTTACAGATCATTATAAAGAAGATGCTAACGGCTGCGTAGTCTGACAAAGATTCAAACTATGATGAACTACGTTATGGTTTTGCATCATGCATTTTGTTGTGGTATACACTGGGATAATGCATCATTGAAAGACAGAAATTATGCCAAAGTGTCTACATTCATTAATAATATCTATTTTTCATCTAGTATAGATCACTTTTAGGATGCACAATACGCGGTTGCCACACACTTTATACATGTAAGATACAAAAGAAGTTTTGTGTATATGACGTTCAATTCGATTAGCATCTCGTCTGTTCAGATGGTTTTAGCAGACAAAAAATACATTAACTCGCTACTATATCATTAATGAAATCAACAAAGAAACATTTTGTATAGAAAGGGAAGGGTTAAATAATACCTGAAGACCATTCAGGACGGCACACGTATATTGTATCCACGCCAAACTTTCGTTGACATAAAACACACCAATCACCCAAGTACCTCCTGCCAGTGGTAATAACACGCATAGGCAACGCACACCGCTCCTTGATACGAAAACAATGTATTATAAACTCATTCTGTCAGTGATAACCAAACACACAGAGAACGTACACCGGACCATAAAAACAGAAAATACAAGTTTTTCAAAATGATATACAATGACATTGACAATGGTAGTGAAAATGTGTTTAGTGGCTTTAATGCCAACCCCATAGAACGTTAGTAATATTCAATTACAAAACAACAATAGGTTTAAGACTTCTAACACTTAAAATGTTGCCCCATCTTCAAAGAAGGAATTTCTAGTCTAAATTACAGGACATCTACGATGTAAATTAAGCGAATTTAAGTTTTCTTTGCAACGGAGAAAAAGCTTTTCAGCAGCTTCAGCCTCTACCACCATACTCACCAAATATAATTTTCGGCTTATATAATATATATACACATTGCAAAAGTTTACTACATCTCTTAATGATAATATTTTATTTTGATAATATATAACGTATCAAGGAAAATGTGCATGACCTTTTCTAATGCTAATGTGCACATGGTGAGAGTCATAAGCATATCAGGGAAAAGGTAAACCATTATTGCAGACACTTCCTCCTAAAATGCCTTTTGAAGCAACACAATTATATGTATCAGAAGATCCAGAAGAATCCGAAAACCCTCATACGTTTTTGCAAAATTACTCGACCAGGTTAAAAATGCGAAGTAATAGATACAGTTCTAATAATATCAGAGAATCAAACAGGACTGCATGTTTTTTCGGCTATAACATTAACATGTATAAGCATTACTCAAATGTCAATTTTTGAACAGTGTAGAAAATCCTATGACTTAAGCATTACAATTATGGTAAATACAACACTGCAATGAAATAGTTACAATGTCATATATGAATCAAAGATGGGGAAAAGAAATACCGCGCTTAGAAACTTAAAAGGAGAGTAAAATTAACAACTTACTTAACTTTGTCAATCCTAAACCTTTCGTTTAGTGTTCTGACTTTGAACATCGCTTTTATGACAATACACAACTGAACAAAGTTTGCCTTAAATGAACAAAGTGAAATTTGGTTTCGTAAAATCAAATGGTTTATAACATTAATTTAAAACTTTCGCTGGCAAAAGCAGTTAAAGACTTTTGCAAACAAGGCAGATTCATGTGAGACAGCTCGTCACGAGTTGTATCTCCTGAAATCGGCATTGTTTGCCACTTAGAAATTGAATATTTCCAAATTTCCTAATGAACGAAAAATGAGATTGTCCAATTTTTTTAACATTGAATAGTCGTCATTGTGTAAATCGGCATGAACAAATTAAGAAAATAAATCTTAAACATTCTTTAACAATAAATGATGGAATCAAAACCTGCGATGTAAATTTAAAAGTGTTCTCCGTGAAACTTTGTAACCCTATCTTGCTTCGCATTTTTGGGACAATGAAGCTCTATTAAACACTTTCTTTGCCCTCAGAGATCTGTTTTTTTTTATTTTTTCACAAAGTATGATATAAGATGTCATCGAAAAAGAAATATTAGGACAATTTCAATTATGCTATGCCACGCAAACCTAGGTTTTGTGGCTTGATTGCGGCTAGTTCTGTGCGCTCGCAACATATAACATTTTTACGTTTTACTGTGTTACTGTGTTACATATTTAAGGAAATGACCAAACTTAGCTTGAAAAACATCATTTTTGTATGGAAAAAATGTAAAGTGGCTATTACCTTATGGCTAAATATCCACTACATGCATCTAGTTTCATCATGTTTCAAGTAATTTGATTGTCTCCCACCCCGTAAGTGACCCTAGAATGCTTCAATAATTGCAGCTGACACAAAATTGACTTTTAATTTTTAACAGCATAAAGCACTTTATAATTGACACCAGACTACACAAAGTGAAAGCATTTAAACGATGTGAATTGGAAGAAATAAATAAATAATCGACTCGAATTGGCCTTGTAATGGACTGTGTATCCAATATGTATGTCCCTTGGTTAAAGGTGTCGCATAGTTGTTACACTACCGCTTAATCACGAAGTTTTTAATAACTTGATTACCACTGTGTCATAAGCTAAAGCAAAACAGTTGGTTTATTGATTGAGTCACAGTTCATGCCAAACCATGTTTGTGCTTGCTCTCTCGTACCAGTACACTAAACAACTTTCGTCCCAGGCTACTAGTACTATTACGCTTGTCGCATGGTACTTTGACTAATCGTCTGAAAGAAGAATGGTCATGTTTAGATTCGAACTCCCATCCCTAGCATTTATAGCCATCCATGTAACCGATTGAGCTATGGCAGTTGTATGAACTAAATGTTGGCTAAAATGGTACAACTCTTTATTTAACCTACCATTAACCCTATTGTATCGCCTACATGCCTAAATAGATTCCGAATGAATGTAGATCTTGCATGATGTTTGGGATATTAGCCTAAAACATAAAAAGGTTTACTTGTTACTGCATCGCGCTATCAAAACCCGACTCACTACACATTTGTTGGTATTTCATTATCGATTTTGAGCTTAGGCGAGAGTCACGATTGATAAATGCTTATCAAAATAGTATAGACAGAAATGTCTCAAGGAATTCTAAAAAAAAAATCTTAGTGAATTATAATCGAATTCATTTATGACTTTTGTAGTGAATTTACAACTTCCAAGAGACGAAACTTTTTCTTAACATGAATGTCCCTGTTGTTGATTACATTGATAATGAAACATGTTAAGCCTTAAAACGAAAACAAAACGGCTAAAATACGTAGATTAGTGAAACTAAAATCTAGTTAACCCTTTCCCACATACAACAAATCAGCAGACGACATGGAAAAACGTCTAAACGAAAACAATGAAAATGTTCTATGAATTGTGTAAATTTAATTAAAAGTGTTGAGCATATCCTGACAAAAACCAATTTTGCCACAATATTTTCAAAAGACATATTATGAGATAATTAGGTGAATATGCCTTAGATATACACTGATTGGAATTACATGTAGAATAAGTTGTTGCTTTATTTTTTGTGTATAACTTGATCACATGCATTAACGTATATGTATATGTTAATATACTATAAACTGTGCGCAAAAAAGACAAACGAGCCGTCCCGCAAAAAACAACAACATTGTGGACTCTGCGTAAAGTATAGACCCGGATCAGCCTAAGCATGCCGCGCAGTCTAACCCGGATATAATTTGTTCGCCTCCTGTGGATTTTCTATTTCAGGAATAATTACTCTATACCTCTATCCTGCGCGGATTGCGCAGGCTGATCTGGGTCGACACATTACGTAGAGGCCATCATGTTGGTTTTCTCGTGGGACGGCTCATAAGTGTCATAACAGAATGGTATTTAAATGATGTTGAAATGCAATACCTCAGGCGATGCTGAATTTAAAAAAATAATTACTTGCGGTTAGTTAAATATGTTTTCTGACGCCTTTGCAGATGACTTTTGAAAACGTTGTGGCAATGTCCAATTTGCCCTTTTGCCAGAATGTTGTCATCTCTATATGAATATTATTCTTTCATATTAATATATATTTTCTATTTGGTCAATATATTTCCAAAGTTTCCTGCTGCAGAAGCGTC
This sequence comes from Serripes groenlandicus, assembly GCA_031761405.1. Lineage (NCBI taxonomy): Eukaryota > Metazoa > Mollusca > Bivalvia > Cardiida > Cardiidae > Serripes > Serripes groenlandicus. Next base: position 217,857,324 of record JASEVX010000001.1, read on the forward strand.
AGAAAGCGTCTGTATGGGAGAAAGGATTAACAGAAATTACAAACAATGAACATCTACCAAGCTTTAAAGATACATGATAATTATCAAAGGGAAATAACACATGATCTAAAATACATAAATCGGCGAGACTTATTTCCCTTGAGCAGTGACACAAATCAACCAATTTAATAGACAAACCACCATTAATCCAGACATAAACTAAGCCGTCGTTTGCTATCGTATTAAAACAAGACATAAGCTACGCTACAGTAGAATATTATGACTATCTATACACATTACGACATACTATTTTTGTCTACAGGTAGACTTGTTACTGAGATGTTTTGTTTGGGAGTTTTAACATTTATACACGTCTTATATTTCTTTTACTAGAATGATTTGGATATACATGTTTATAACTAAAACCGCGTAGCGTGCTTGTATAGCTGTATTCAAGGCCGTTTAAATCACGTTTAGAAGGGAGGAAAACGAGGACCCATATGAATGACGCCAGATTCTTATATAAACACACGTCTTGTATTGCATTATGTTTGCAGGTATATAGTGGAAACAAACATAAGAATGTTGATTATCTAACGAGAAATCGAGGATATTCGAACTATTCACAAATAAACAATATCGGAGTTGTGTTACTACATAGTAATTATCAAAAACTATAACGCCGTCTGTGATTCCTCCGTTCCAATAGCCAACCGTATAAAGCGGGTTCATGAGCCCTTTCCCAAATATAGACGCAAGTTGACGCGTCTACATCAGACGACTATTAAAAACAATGTGACAAAAGGGGAAATTGCTCAAAATGAGTAACTTCTCATATTGCCAAAGTGTTTTCTACTCTATTCAATAATCAAAAATTTTCATCAAAAGTTTCCAGATTTGTGCAAATATATTACCAAACTCGTCTGCTACACAATTGTTTTAGGGGAAAAGGGTCAACATGTTCTTTTCTATTAGACCATTAGCTATATAGGACAAAATGTCAGATGTATTATGATTTCTATCCAATATATCTCTGGAAATATGTGATTTATGAATAAATTTAACGTTGAAAGTCAAGTTTAACGTTAAAAGTCCACCACTACGTGCTGCTTTAACCCTTTCCGACATTCATCAAATCTGCAGCAATCAACTTTGCAAACATCTCTGTAAAATATATGAAAAATCACAGTAAAAGAAAATGCAATAATAGAATACAGTTGAAAACACTGTGGCAAAAGAAGGAATTGCTTTAGTATGAGTATAATTTCTTTTTTATACAATGTTTTCGAAAGTCGTAAAAATGACGTCTTATGCGTAATTCGATTGAGCTGCAATAAGTTACCAATAAGTTACCAATAAGTTGCACCAATAAGTTATCAATATATAAGTTACCAATCAGTTATCAATAAATCGTCACGAATCATGAGACTTTTTACACCACTGTACTGTTCAGAAAAATAAAATAAAGCATAACAGAAATTTAACGGCTGCCCTCCTTGGCGCTCAGGGTTGTGGGGTTAGAATAACGACTGACTGGTTGGTGTCAGTATAAATGGACCAGTGGAACTGGTAGTTTTCAAAGAAAACGTCGTGATATAACTTAAAAAATGTTGATAGCGGTGTAAAACAACACACAAACAAAGATGACAGAACAAATAACTCACGTTATTTGTCCTTTATAAATATGGTACAATGTTAATATTTCAAAGATGTTGAGTTCATTCCCTCTCTATGCGAGCCCGTACAAGTTGTCTGTCATGAATAGTATAGAATCAGATCAGCCTGTGAAAAAGGGTATTCTGGGCAAGACCTATTATGTTCATATGTTACTTACAAAAGCGTGTGAGAAGATTCATTAAATGTGTGTTGATTCCGATAAGACAGAGCAGGTTGACAATATGAGCATACTATAAAAGTTTAATCTGTTCTCGGAATTTGTGCTCAAGTGTCTAATTGAAGCACCGAGTTAAATGGTTTCGGACCAAGCTGATCACATCACACTTAATGGTATAGGTGATGGTCTCGCTCAGTTGGATATAGTCTGATAGTCGTTATTTTGCCGTAACGTGTATCTAGTCTCCTATCTCACAGACCATGACCTGTCACAATGCCGTTATTTTATGACGCAATAACACTAATGATTACTGGATGATTTAACCCAATCCCGCCGAATTTCTGACGTTCGATTCTTTTAAAGATTTTGCATTTTTTTCTTTCGTCTTTCATCTTTGACTAAAATAGATAATTGTAAACCAAGATATACGTTGTGGAACATTAGCTTACTCTTTCTCACATATAGTCGCTTTCTGACACCTCTGCAGCAGACAACTTTGCAAAAAAGCAATTTTCTTCTTTTTTCCCACAATGTTAATAACTCTTTTCAGTAATCATACCCTAATTTATATAGTTCCACCATGTTTTGGCCTAGATTTTGTTCATAGTCGCCTACTGCGGATTTACTGTATGTGGTAAAGGGTTAAAAATGTGCATGGCCTGCCAACCTTAAAATTTCCACTGATTTTCCAACAACATTATAATGATGATCTTAACCTTTTTAATGCAGTTTTGTTAAATCCATGGTGAACTATCTTTCTCGCACAGTATAACACTTAAATCCTTTTTTGGGTGTTAACAGCAGCTGGCAGGCTGCCAATTGCATAACAATGGTTTTACTACTGTGACGGCTTAAAGCCCCAGGCCAAAAACAGATAACCTATACCAAGTTCATGTACTGACGCTCAGTTACAGAACAAAAGGCACCATAACAAGATTCAGGTTATATAAGTAACCAAGTGACGAGATCGTTTCCAATGAATTATTAGTTAAACACTGCTAAAAACAATCTTTAATAATAAGGGACAAAAGTCTTGAATGCATATAATAACGGTTACGTCAAAGCTAGTATTATAATAATTCATTCGCAATTATATAAAATGGCCTAATTCTAATTTGTATTTATTTCACCCTTACCAAACTCAACTAATCAGATTCAATAATGACAAAACTGTTATTAGAATCATATTAAATTAACGTCTTAATTGTGTGATTATACTTTATTTGTTATCAATAATAGTGGAAACAGACCACTACCATATTTACGCGATCCCGGCAATTATGACACACCGCATAGAACTATTCACTACTAGGTCCAGGTGGGTCGGTGCAGGTCCCGGCAAATAGTAGTCCCCCATTTTTTCTTCGCTAGAAATTGAAAATATCTGAATAGACTGAGACCATTTTTACATTTCAATAAAATGAACCAATTATTGGTGAAAATTACAAAAGACTACATCATGGTTCAACATTGATTAACACTTTTCTACAAGCAAGTTGGTTCTTGTTTGTTTTTGACATTTTCAAGCTGGTCTGTCTCCATTTACAGCTAAGATGACCAAAAACCTGTTCAGGATACTACTGTTCTAGATACTACATGAAAACATGGGGGATGATGACAATTGTCTGTAGTAGACGTTACAACAAAGGGGAACGATTTGCCGTTGTGAATGAATAGGTTGACAGACGTTGTAACAAAGTCAAATCAGTCTAAAAAATTACGACCAACGTTGAATGATTACATTTAGATACAATAACATTATGGATTAAACGTACTTTTGCATTTAATACCCTTGATAACCGGTAAACCTTCATTCTGGAGACTTTTAAAAGTATGAGCTGTGCCGAAAGGCACATAAATTAATCTTAGGGTATGTTTGACCAGTGTATCAATGCCATTTTGTCATTCGAGTATGCTTGATGTCTCTCTATTTTGGTAGGGTTTAAATCACGACAAGACTGAATTGGTGTACTCTGATTTGACGTCGTTAGTATTTACCAAAAAAATATACTGAAGGTCGGATTGCAAGTGGTGTGACGTAATGTAAGCCCCGAAGATACCGTTAAATTGTGACAGTTTTACATCGGACTTCGAAACCCTGAATCAATCTCAAACGAACAGCTAATATACCGTTAGGAAGGTTCAATTTATCTAAGTAGACAAATATCTCACCAACAGCGTCCAGTATAATCAGATTGTGTGAATACTTCAATATTATTGTAACAAATGCTTCAGAAATTAATGCGCCGAGAGGTCAAATGTGGAAGCTTATTAACACACGCAAAGTGGAACGGAAAAATACAAAAAAGACAGATGACCAATGCAGTGGCGGATTTACCGGAGGGAAGTAGGGCCAGTACGATGAACAATTAATTGTAAACAAACCGACCAGTTAACTATTGACGACTTGATTAAGGAAGTCAAGCAATCAGAATGTCCGCACAATTCGTTGGATAGCGATCACATGTTTGGTGACAAGTTGGGAGTTCGAAGAAAGAATTTCAACTATTGGCCTCGTGAAGTCCGACTGAAGATCATCAATGGCGAATAAAATGCTTACAGGAATGTGCCTTATGCCTGCACATAGAGATATGGATATCAACATTTATGTTTTTCATAAGTCTTCTACTGCAGATTTATATTGTTTTTTAAAGCATATGTATGAATTAAAAATGTAGCTTACTTAGTATCACTTAAACCCAAGTTACAATTACCTTGCGATATGTTTGCAAGAAGTTTGCGACGGATATCTAGGCATTTTCGGCCGGACTACTTCGAGACTCATCGCGGGCATCGAGTTAATTTAAACTCGGACTTACACACATATCGGAAAAGTGCCGCTCAGAGCCCGGCCGGAATCGGGGACAGGCCGGCGTCTGGCCGACCACCCACTGTGGCTCGCAGGTTATAAAAGCAGGCTCATCGTATCATTCATCAAATTATCCCGTAGCGCTCTTTACAGCAGGTAACAATTTAACAGACGGTTTATTACAAAAGTGTCAGAGTAACAGTACTACATGATGCCATAGAAAAGAGGGGAGGACTGAAGGAGAAGGAGAGTGGCAGTAAAGTGAGTAAGACCATGCCTCTGTAGGCCAAATTGAAGCAAAATCCTGTCAACAATGTAGAAGCCATATCTTTTTAAATCTGGTCAGAATGTTTATCTTTATGATATCTAGGCCATTATCAAATATAGGTAACTAGGCCATATTGAATTGAAATATTGTTAATATTCTGAATGTTTGTATTGATGATATCTAGTCCATGTCTGTATATGGGTCATATCGGGTAAACTAAATTAGGTCACTAGGCCATATAAAGAAAGATATTGATGACACTCTGGATGTTACATTTTGAATATTTGTCAGAATGATTGTCTTCATGAGCATTTTTAAAACAATTTTTCCCAGTCTAGAACATCGTTAAGAGAATTATTTCTACTTGATAGAAGATGATTTAACATTGACATATTTATCAATACAATAAGGTAGAAACTTCAAAATACTCTGCCTTAACCTGCTGTCAAATTTCTCTTTGGTCCTTCATGTTTTGAATGTGTATACTTGTGAGCTCTAGTACTTAGGTGAGTGATATAGTGCCAACAGGGTCGTTCTGTTTTCAAATCGACAGTTTCATAATATTTACTATTTTTGATATGATCTTTCATCCTCTTAGCAATAAATACATAAACATAAGCTGGCTGCAATTGTTATTTTCTTTCACATTTTCCCTACTTCTCCAACCTTCCTGCAGCTCACAGGCCCACAGCACTTAAGTGCTTTGATTAAAATTCTGCAGTCAATGTAGTAAATTGTCTATTCAACTCATAGCTTTAACCTTTACAATCGATCGATATCCATGTGACAGTCTTGTCTGACAGTGCATGTATGATAAGATAGGAAATCGTTTGATTTAGACGATCGCGACAGTTTCAGTTCTATTTTATTTTTGTCATTATCCCAGATGGAGGAAAACCGACCACAGGGCATTTGCCACCCATGTTTACCCAACCCATACATCTTTGATCCAACTCTGCACATTTTGCTTAATTTTGACACACAGACAGTTTCTAGTTTATTTTTGTAAATTTCAATCCGGCATATTTCTACACTTTATTACTTGTCATAGATATGTCAAGATAAGTCTTTCCCGGAACACAAATAAAGTGTGTTTATTTAACAAGTACGAGTATTTAGCGAGGGGCTCGTTAGAGCCAATTGCTATAGTAGGCGATTTTCGAAACGACGCATCATTTTGAGACTGGAATCTAGACGGGCGTTTTACGATATCGGCATTGAATTACTTCACATCTGTCTTTCTACATCATCTCTCCGTTTCTTAACACCATCTCGACTTCATATATATGTATTGGTGTTTGCAGATCGTACATAATGTCAATGAAAGTGGATGATTTGTGAAATATTTTGTTAAAAATGAAATGACTGTTGCCAGCTAATACCCATGTTGGTCATCTCGTACCGCCAATAGTTCCTGTCTAAAAATCAAAATGCGGTATCATTGTTAGGTTATAGTGATTTTGATATTAAATGTATATGTGTTGATTGCATTAAAAAAACAGGGCTAAAGATCCATTGTAAACCAGGAGGTGTGCTAATCAGAAACTATCTAGATAGCAGATGCGCATGTGTATGCCATTTTTTAGTATATCGATAGACCATCATAGTGTGTGTACAGTATTTTGCTTTACTCCTTTATCATTTAATATATGGATATAAAGTGCTAACTATCAACGTGCTAGTGTAAAGTGTTCAAGTTAGACTTTTGGGATCGGTAAATCCATGTCCAAATGTTATCTGCAGTTAGCCCCTGGCTGTTTGCACTTTCAGTGCTTTGGTTGTCATTGTTATTTTTAAATCAAGGCAAAATGTGACTTAAATAATTTACGCTCTCTCCGTCGTCCGTCCGTCTGTCCTTTTTTCTAACACAATACTTCCAGTTAACTCTAAATCTCGACCCCCACCACCTAAAATAAGATTTTATTTCATTTGAAAAGAAGTCTGGTACCTTTGGTTTTCAAGTAATATTTTGATACAGTAATGCTTAAGTTATACTTATGCAGTTTCAAACATCTGAATGTTTGATCATTGAAAAGAAAACCATTGAAAATGTAGTGGTTTTTTATGCATTGAAATTTATTAAAAAAAATTCATGGTGTAATTTGTTCGTGATGGCTACATGTTTACCTTTATTCGTCCAGTCATATAAAGAGTGAAGTGATGCCAAACAAATGATGCAAAACTGGAAGAAAACATAAAATTTAAAATATATATATATATTACAGCAGTTACATTAGCCAAAGTATACAGGAAAAAAGGGCCGCGAAACTGGTTACCCTATATTTCTTTTAAATATTTCTGTAGATAAGGTTATAAGCTATCAACACACCAACTTTCATAGAGTTCTGAACGTTTTCAAAAATATGATATATCTCTAGCGATCGAAGTGACATGTGTGAAACAGTATCGTATTCAATGTTTTGATGTTATCTTCATTGAATCTGAAATAAACCAAAATGCAATTACAAATTTCAAAACTGAATTTTGAACAATCTACACAAAAATTATTGATGTCATCTTAATTGTTATTTCAGTTAGCTATTTCACGATCAGATGTCTTCGTAATTAAAAACAGGGATGTTTTGATATATATATATATATTTGTTAATGTTCATTTAATATTTAAAGATAATTCATCTTTTGATATAGTTTATGATAGATATAGCTAAATATTTATATCAAAACATCCCTGTTTTTAATTACGAAGACATCTGATCGTGAAATAGCTAACTGTATTAACAATTAAGATGACATCAATAATTTTTGTGTAGATTGAATTTGAATTGTCTTTACATAAGAAAATAATAATGTTGTAAGAAAAAAATAGAATAGTTATCTGTCCTTTGTTTGTTTCTTTGAATTGTGTTTTTACGTCACTACAGTAGCATTTCAGTATTATCATGACATTTATGGGTACATTACCGGTACTGCTAAGTCGTCTATCCAAAAGCAAACCAGTCGTAATGTTTTTCCCGAAACCCTGACTCCCCATAAGGGAAGGCACTGCTACATGTACCATTTCTAAATTATGTTCGTTCGTCCTGGAATCGAACTCTTGTCTCCTATTTCTCAGATTAAACTCTAACCACTACACCACTGATATGATTCGGTATCTTCAAAACGTGAACAAGTGCCGGACGGCTCACAATACGACAAGTTCATTTGTTGTTGCATGTCTTAGTTATTAATACGTAACTCATATTTGTTGTAAGTAAATGTCATGTATTTTGGGCCGGAGGCCTTTGTTTACGAAAAAACATTTGTATCTTGTATCTAGCATGGAGACATATAACGATCACCTTGTTGTCCTATGTCCGTTCGTGTATCTTTTTTCCGTCCTCGGACATTTGTGTTTGTCACGAAATGATTCTTAATGTAAGTATTAATCTCCATGTCATATGAACTATATGTATGATTTTTTAATTACAAAAGAATACCCAAACTGACAGAGTCATTTACTGACGGTTACAGTGTGATGCTTACATGTCTGCTTTGTCCCACCTCCAAAGGCGGATATGAAAATTGGTTTTCACTTTCTATCTGTTTAATTTGTGCGGGTGCACGATTGCACGATCTGGGTTTCAGGTTGTTGGAGGTGTGGTCTAAGACAAAATAAAACAATGTATTCATTACCGTTTCGTTTCTTCTTAAGCGGCCCTCATTTCGCTTGAAAACACAACGCATATACTACCTAAGTGATGAAACGTAGATGTGTATTAAAGCGAATTTTAGGCATGTTTTGACGGATTTAATTAAATTAATAGGGAAATGAAAAACGGCATCGCATTAGGAACAACACAGTTCTATCTCTTTGAACTTGTAGTTAATAACGCATGCTCTAGTTATAAATAAAATTAATTTATATATAACCCTCTTTAAAACGTAAAAAGGTTTTTACAAGTTATAACCCCTATACATTGGTCTATATCACTTTAACCTTGTGAATACTATAGAAGTCACAGTCAATATCCTATCTTCAGACAAATATTGCTCATCAATTCATTCCACTATTTCATCAGAGCATTAAGTACAGTGAGAACGAATGAAATATAATCCAGGATAACTCGCTCAAAACAATTGAATCGTCCGCAGCTGAGAACAGCATTAGTGCAATAACAGATTTGTTTATATTTTCTTCTTTGTTTTCTTTTTTTCTCTAGATTATGCTTTTGAACTTCTGCTTGAGATTGGGAAACATATCTGCAGCAGATAACTTTAAAAACAGCCTAGATATTTCGGAAACTCCCTTTAAATTGTAACGGGAATGGAGTATAGGTACAAATACCACATCTATAGCCTTGCTATGGAAACCGGCTTTTTTAGCGAAGTTTTTAGAGTGGTTGGCAAACAACGTACAGTGCGGTAATTGCCTGGATGGGTGACCAGTGATGGCTTAACTCCATGAAGGACCCAGTACACGTTACAAAATAACAGTACTAAAATTAAGTAAAGTTATAAACATGGTGACGAAGGGAGTAATTGCTAGTTATGCCCGGGCTTCCACATAGTTTTCTTGAGACATTTTGTTTTTGTTTAAAACACTCATATTCTAGTGTAGAACGGACATTCAGATTGTTGTATATTGCATCTCAGAGCTTCTAGACTCTAAACAAAATTACGAAATTCATTTATCTAGACAAATATATGATTTGTATGAATTTATCAAACAAAAATGTTGGTTTAATTATAAAGGCGGATACGAAATAACTGATATAAGGTTACGAGATTACTAGGTTACAAAATTACTGTATTCTTGAACACAAACTTGTTTTCACTTTTATTTTTTTTATATTATTCGAATCTTTCAATGACTGTTTAATAATAGCAATAAAATATAAATTTAAAATAAATATCTTGAGAAAGAGAAAAGAAAAAAATTGCTTACACCATTATTCGAGTGGGCGGGGTAAATATTGAAACACTTGGAATTGACAGCCCTACATTCCTGTGTAATATTACACAGATAGAAAGATGTTTTGAAACAGATAGAAAGATGTTTTGAAACAGATGAAGTGTCTGTTTTTCAGCGATATTAAAGCTTATATGCACGGACATTTTCAGTGCAAATCATGAATTTAAAATTCTACTTGCTGACCTTCGATTTTCCACAATAATATAAAGGAGGACGCATGTTTCATCACGGATCTAAGGGAATTAGTGAAAGTTTGCACCTCTTACGTCGTCATATTCTATAAGCTAGCATATGTAGGATTAAAAAACTTAATGTTTCAAGTTTTAATCCAGTAGACATTTTGGAGCATCGACATTTTCTGTTCACAACTTTAAAATGGCCACGCATGCACGATTCTACACTTCTTGATAGAAGACTGTTATATAATGTCTCATTTACCCCGGAAATTCCCACTTTCGTCACTTTTAATTAGTTTTACGCTATATTTATATCATATCGATCATATATAGTTAAGATGAATACTCATTTTGAATCATTTCGTGATAAATTCGAGTGTCCTACGACGGACAAACAAAACCACCGACGGGCATAATACAGTGAAGTTTCCCTGGCAAGACAGGCGACACAAAAGTAAACTTCTCGTATTATGAGTATTTTACCCACGTGTTGAAGGAACCGAATTATATCAGTGGGGCAGTGGTAAGAACGTACGACTCAATCACAAGATACCAGCCGTGTGTTCCATAGTAAACACAACATAAACAGTTTAAGCTATGCCTATCAAACGGAACGAAACCTACCTGTTTTATGAATGGAAAACAGGTAAAACATGTTTGGTTAACCGACTAAGGAACGGTATATCGACAAAACCTATATAGGTTTCGCAAAACAGGTTTTGAGTTTTGTGACTATGGAACACAGGGCTAATCCCAACTTCGATTCCTGTAGTGGATACTTTCCTTGGTGCTCCGGGTTTCCGGGAAAGCATTTTGACTGGTGCATTTATTGACAACCGTAGGAGTACCAGTATAATACCCAGAAAATGACGTGATATTACTGAAATTCTATTGAAAGTGACGTAAAACACACTTAAAAGAAATAAACAAATGACAGATAACCATGCTTATGTTTTTGTGAAATATTATAATTTTCTTTTATTAAGACAATGAAAAAGTAAATATAGACTAACACGTTTAGATATCGGTTTTGTCCACCCTCGCGGATCTAATGTTGGTACTAGAACTTTACTGACGTTATTAGTAATAACAAGAGGGCCATGATAGCCCTGGATCGCTCACCTTAGTTGTGAAATGTGATTTGTCATGCCAATCACAATACATCATTTTAATTTTCGACCAATCAATATAGTTTTAAGTTTTATCGTTAAGGATCACCCGAAAAACATTTCTACAAAATAATTTGCAAATAGGCCAAATTATTTAGAAGGTGTTAATTTAAAAAATGTCCACATGGCAGTATAAGGCAAAACAGTCCGCCCCCTCGTGACCATGCTTTTCGGCCAATCAACATGTTTTGAAGGAATCTGATAGAGGGTCCCCCAATGAACATTTCTGCAAATTATTTTGGACACCGGCCAGATACTTTCAGAAAAGAAGATTTTTAAAGTTATCAACTATAGCAATATAAGGAAAAACAGTCCCGCCACCTGGTTTCTACTTCTTTCAAACAATCAACATGGCTTGACGGAATCTGATAAAGGGTCACACAAGGATCGATTCTACACAATTATTTTGAAATCAGCCAAATACATTTGGAGAAGAAGGTTTTTAAAGTTTTCACTAAGCCATATTAGGCAAAACCCCTGGCGACCATGTGTCCCAACCAATTAACATGATTTGATAGAGTCTGATATATTGTCACACAAGGAAGTTTCACCAGAATTATTCGAAAGTCAGCCAACAGGTTTGAGAAATATATTGTTTTTTGTTGCCATAGAAACCAGAATTTTGCAAGCATCCCCAAAAAATGGAGAAATCTTGTTGAGGATAATGAGAGGATGTTTGCTGTGAAGTTTTATCACAATCGAAACAATGGTAATTAAGAAGAATATGTTGAGGGGCGTCGCTCGACGCACCAACTTCCCACGGACATCCAAAGATCCTAACAGGCGAGAGTAGGAGAGAAAGCAAGCTATCCAGTTCATGTTCACGACAAAATACAAACATTTCATTGAATTAGAAAACCATTACTAATCTGCATATTAAATCAGTCTGATCAATTTCTACATTGTTCACAACGTGTTAAGTCTAATAAAACAGTACATCATCATTTGACCTGATATACATTTATATACACATGTTATAAGTTGCAAACACATTGCATGTATAGACACATGATCTGAGTATACAGTCTGATCTTAGTCTACATTGTTAAAAACCCATGAACTGATGCAAACCAAAATGTATAAGTCGTGATAACTCAACAGGATAAAGAATTCATCTTCTAGTTCATCCTTTACAAGTAGGTATTTGTGTATTCTCTTGAGTCCTAAAATAAAAGTAAAATATTTATCGTAAATATATCGTTATAATTTCAAAATTACTACGCATATGTATCTTTTATCAAATACTGTATGTCGTTTTAAATTCGTGGTACCATACTTTGACGTTCATTGAGGTATTTTACTAAAAACACTTTTAATCAAAGAAATACTACGTGAATTATACGCTTATTTATAAGGACGGTGTTTAGAATTTGAGGTATCGATATGTAAACTTACAACCAATAAAGCCAAAGTTTAACCCCTGCAAAATGAGTACTCATTAAAACAATTTCAGGTTAAGACCTGTTTTTACCAGTTTATAATCGCTGGTAATAATTCGACTAATGTTGAGTGAATAATGAAACTAAATGAGCCAGTGCATGCAAAAAGCTGCAAGATTGCATTTCTGAACAGTAACGGTTCAGATCATCTTGTCTGAAAGCTCAGCTTAGTCTGATCATAATCGTAACATATTTACACAAAGTCTTAACAAGCTTGTGTAAGTTATATGTGAAAAGCGTGGAATTGGATCTGTGCTATTCACAAAAGCCCATTTGTACCTTTTTTAATACACTGGCACATATATATGAGTGACTACGAGCGATTATATCGACTGCTGTCTTACCCGGAACACGATACGCCGACATCTGTATCACACCCTGTCCTGTTGCGTCAACTTATTATGACAGAGATAATTCGAGATACATGTACATAATCAAGACAATAAGATATGAGCCGTTCCGCAAACAAAAAACATTGTGGACTCTGTGTAAGGTATCGACCCGGACCAGCATAAGCATGCCTTGCAGGCTAATATGGGCAGACTTTCTCGCCCTCCTGTGGATTTTCTGTTTCGGGAATCGTTACTCTTTACCTCTATCCCCCTGAGACGGAACGTGTCGGCCCGGATTAGCCTTCTTCGACTGCGCAGGCTAATCTGGGTCGATACACTACGCAGAGTCTATAATGTTGGTTTTCTCATGGAACGGCCCATATATATGATTGACCACTAATACATCTATTGTATGAAGTGGATGCGGTCTTTATATTAACTTATAATTTACAACGTATTAACCAATATATGTGGACTTTTTGGAAGTTTACAGGCAATTATTCCACTTAGAATAATTAAACTCTGACGACAAAATTGTACCTGCAATTATCATTGACAAATATCTATGCAATGCAAACATGTTTTCAGAATGTCGGGAAAGTTCTCCATGTCCTTGACAAAGAAAAAGTTCTTGTAATATTCCAAAATCAATTGATCACAACTTCATTTACTTCTTGCCGCAATACATTGAGGCGGTCAAAAACCTTTAAGATATATATTCATGCATTGAAAAGAACTTGTGTAGAAACCATGTTATCTCCATACAGTCGTATACTTGCATTTTCATGTATAGAAATACCCCATTTTGATGACCTATTTACAATAGTAAACCAGTTGCATATAAGATATGAGCATGTGCATGGAAAAGGGTAAACATTGACTTTAGTGAACTGTATTGATCCATATCTAAACTGTTTATATATATATTAATTAAACAAGCTTGTTAGACAATTATGTAAACGTATGTAGATTCTAATGAGAGTGAGCAGATAAACAGGCTGATCTGAACATACACTATTCAAGAATGCCAACTGGTACCTTTACTCATGCTCATGTAATACATATAGTTGTAACTAATTATTTAAGTCTTAAATAACATTAAATGTCCGACCTCGTTTAATTGATGCAAGTCGCTTTCAATGCTTTGGAAATTGTCTTCTATAAATTCTCTTGAATCTGGAAATAAATAAGACGAAGTCACGACCAATGACACATCAACATCAGTGACTTAACACGTTACGTAAAAACTACCCTGACCTTTAAGCAGCTAAATTCTTGCAACTGACACCATTTTTAACGATATAGCTTGTACTATCTTGTAATTTTTGCTAACATTTGAGGAGTTTACCATAGTCAAATAGGTATGGAGCAAATTTAAAGCTTGTACGTCATGCATTCGATCCCGCCTGTAGCAGTCGTGGTGAATTGTCCTAAAGACACTTCCTATCTTAGTAATGGATAGGGATCAAAAGTACCGCGAATACGAGGGCTATTGTCGTGATATAACTTAAATACTATTTCAAAATGGATTAAAAGCTTAAGGAGTTAACTAGCTTAGTATTGTTGAATGACCAGTACCTTTGTAGATCAAGATCAAATTGCATAAATAAGTTGACAATAGTCGTCAATGCGCAAACATGTTGTTTAAAATCCTGTATAATAGGATGAGCAAGTCTAGTCAGCGATATAAGGGTTGAATTACTAGACCTCAAGATAATATCAATTTAAAGTCTCAGAACGAATTATGAGAGTTGAAATAGGAGATTATATATTTTTGAAGTTTCATAAATCATTATGAGAGTTAAAATACTAGGCTTGGAGATTATATCAATATGAATAAAAAAACAAGTATGAGGTTGGAAATACTAGACATTTAGATTTTAACAAATTGAAGCCCCGTACAGAAGTATGATGGTTGAAATACTAGACATCCAATTATAACAATTTGAAGTATGAACACTTTGATGTTAACATAAAGCAGTATAACGTTTGAAATACTAAAACTTGAGATCATATCAATTTTTAAGTTCCAGAAAGCAGTATGAGGGTTGAAATACTAGACTTCCAAATTATAACAATTCGAAGTTGCATACAGTAGTATGAGGATTAACCCTATAGATTATATCAATTTGAAATCCGATAAGCAGTATGAGGGTTTAAATACTAGACCTCCAAATTAAAACGATTTTAGCCCTATACAACAGCATGAGGGTTAAAATACAAGACTTGAAGATTATAATAATTTGGAGTCCCATAAAACTGTATGAGAGTTGAAATCCTAGAACTCCAGATTATTATAATTTGAACCCCATAAATCAGTTTAAGGTTTGAAATACTAGACATTCAAATTACAACAATTTGAAGGCCCTCACAGCACGATAAGGTTTGAAATACTAGACATAACGATTTGAAGTCCCATACACCAGTATGAGGGAGGAAATACGAGATACATGTACCTAGATTATAACAATCTGATGTCCAATTAAGCAGTTTGAGGGAAGAAAAACTAGACATCCAAATTATGACAATTGAAAATCCCATTAGTGATATTATTTTCCGATATTGACCTGATTCTGGCCTTTGTGTAAATATCATGACATCGATCTGCATGTGTTCATCAACTTTTCATGAAATTTCTTTTATAGGAATACACATGCTTTGGATTAATGCATAAAATATATTTATTTTAATTTTGAATATACAAAAAACTTCGATTCACGTTATATCCGAGCGTGCGAGTTTAGGTCTGGTTTTAATGAGATTAACTGTATATATAATTTAAATGATTTGGAAAATGTCGCGAGTGTCAGGTCAATATTGTCTATTAATACATTACCGTTGTAAGATTCGGTTGAACGTTCGTGCCGATTACTGGACAATCCCGTCGTTGCAGATGATCGGGGCTGTCATAAAAAGAACGGATTAAAGTGTGAGAGAAAGAAAGTACATAACATTTGGATTACAAATCCAATATAAAAACGCAATTGTTATGCCCTTAGAGACAGACAGTATGTCGCGGTTCGATCTTTCACACAGTTAGGGAGAGAACATGTAAGATCCGTTGGTAGAGTACTCGCACTGAAATCGAGAGGTCCCGGATTCGGACCCGGGCTGGCTGCATGTTTTTTTTCTCCTTGTAACACAGACATACCAGACACAAACACAGATAAATAGACAGACAGACAAACAAAGACGTCCAGACAAACTGACAGACACACAGACTTACATACAGACTTTTAGACGAGCGGACAGACATACATATATACAGACATAGAAGATGCTATGAGGGGTTAACACAAAAAATAGATGGAGGAATAATATGTTACGAATGTGAAATACTGAAGGTAACTTACAGCAGGATTGTTAGACGATCTTGAATAAGCTGTTGAGGCCCTGTATAAGTTTATCCTCCTTGAAACGGCAATTTTAATCTGAAAATGTGCACGAAAATTAAGTACATAACAAAAGTAAACTAGATGTTTCTGGTGTGACATCGTTCTAATGTCATGCACGTACTTTCGCTGGGACCCCTAATTGGCTATTACAGTAAATAATCATCAGGAATGATAGCTCGCAATGTGTGGAGTAAGTAGTAAACTGATATATTACTAGGGGGAATATTATCAATTGAATGTAATTCATGAGTACATATTTGGATATCATCTCGTGTAAACCGAGGAATCAATTTTTAACCTTATTAAACGATAGTTTTAGTTTTAGATATCATCTTATGTGAACCGAGAAACCAATTTCTATCCTCGCCAAACGATTGTTTAACATAGGATATAATGTGAACCGATATAGCAATTTTTACCCTCACCAAACGATTGTAAAAAACATAGTAGCTAACTTGAATTGATGCATCAATTGTTAACCTTACCAAACGATAGTTTAAGATATTATCTAATATGAGCCGAGGTCTCAATTTCTAACATCAAAATACGATAGTTTAACCTATTATCTAATGTGAACCGATGAATCAATTTATAACATCACCAAACGATAGTTTTGGATATCATATAATGCCACTGGGAATCAACCTTATCACATGGTAAAACCAACTAAAGTATTTAAGAATTCCACGTGTGAATTGAGTAAACAAGTTAAGTTTAGTTGATACTTTTGTTTATTTAAAAGTTTTTGATCTGCATCTGACGAATTGAGGTATAATATTATTTTCGTTTGGAAATCGTTTCATTATAGTTGGTGATTCTTTTCTTTTTTAAATTTCGACCCCGGTTTATTGTCAGAAGTCGCATGAAGGTTTATCAGGCAGACATTGAAGAGAATAATCTGCTGAAAGTGAATGTATTCACAGTTTAAACTGATTGTTCACTGTCGGAATGGCAACGATATTCCTAAAATCGTGTTTTACCCTCAACACACAGTTTGTCCTTTTGTGGCGAGCAAATATTCCATTCGCCAGACCCGGGCCAAATAAGCTTAATTAACACTCACCTTAGAATTAGTTATACAGTGAAACAGTAAAATGAACGCACCCTGGAACGAGATTATATATAGTCTGTTAAACATTAAATTCAACGAAATATTTTTTTAATGTCATACGTAGATTATACTATTTACAAAAATGTGAGTGAAATACAAAAGTACTACTATAATAACAATGTACAGAACTATATACATCGAAGAGATATGTAAAAAACGGATGTTAGAAGCATTTAATTTTTTTTCAAGATCCTTTTTCGAGAATGTGATGTTCTTACAGGTGGATATAAAGAAGATGATTACGGCTACGTATCCTGACAAAGATTCAACATATGATTAACTGTACTACGTTGTGGTGTAGCATCATGCATTTTGTTTTGGCATACACTAGGAAAATGCATCATCGAAAGACAGAAATTATACCAAAGCGTCTATATTCATTTATTATATGTATTTTGCTTCTAGTATAGATCACTTATAGGATGCACAAAACGCGGCTGTCACACACTTTATACAGGTAAGATACAAAACAAGCTGTGTGTATATGACGTTCAAATCGATCAGCATCTCGTAAGTTCCGAGGGTTTTAGCAGACAAAAATTATATTAAATCGCTACTATATCATTAATGAAATGAACAATAAAACATTCTGTATAAAAGAGGAAGGGTTAAATAATACCTGAAGACCATTCAGGACTGCAAACGTATATTGTATCCAAGCCAAACTTTCCTTGACATAAAACACACCAATCACCCAAGTTCCTCCTGTCAGTGGTAATAAAATGCAAAGGCAACGTACACCGGTCCTTAATAAGAAAGAAATGTATTACAAACTCATTCTGTCAGTGATAACCAAACTCACAGACAACGTACACAGGTACTTAACAATAGAAAAGACATATTCTTTAAAAGTATATATAATGACAATGACAATGACAGTTAAAATAGGTTTAGTGGCTTTAAAGTCAACCTCATAGAACGTTAATAATAAACAATTACAAAACAACAATTGGTGTAAGACCCCTATGACTTGAAATGTTGCCTCATCTTCGAAGAAGGAATTTCTAGTCTAAATTACAGGACATCTAGGATGTAAATTTAGCGAATTTAAGTTTTCATGCCCTTTAAAGCGACACAATTATATGTATCAGAAGATTCAGAAGAAGCTGAAAAACCTCATACGTGGTTGCAAGAATACTCGACCAGGTTCGAAATGCGAAGTAATAGATACAGTTCTAACAATATCAGAGAATCAAACAGGACTGCATGTATTTCTGGCTATAACATTATAAGCTTTGCTCAAATATAAATTTTTGAACAGTGTAGAAAATCCTTTACCTTAAACATTACAATTATGGTAATACCAAACTGCAATTAAACAGTAACAATGTCATATAGGAATCAAAGATGGGTAAACGAACAATACCGCGTTTATGTACGATGTTATTCTTCAAACAATGTCAATAAAGTTCATTTGTAGAAACTTTTTACGAGAATAGAATCAACAACTTACTTAACTTTGTCAACCCTTGACCTTTCTTTTAGTGTTTTGACTTTGAACATCTTTCTTATGACAGTACACAACTGGACAAAGTTTGCCTTAAATGAACGAAGTGAAATTTGGTTTCGTAAAATTAAATGGTCTATGACATTAAATTTAAACTTTCGCTGTAAAAAGCAGTTAAAGGCTTTTGCAAACAATGCAGATTCATGTGAGACAGCTCGTCACGAGCTGTATCTTCTTAAAGCTGCATTGTTTGACAGTTAAAAATTGAATTTTACCAAATTTCCTGATGGACGAAAAATGGAATTATCCGATTTTCAACATGGAAAAGCAGACTTTGTGAAAATTTAAACAAAATATATCTCAAATGTTCTTTAACAATAAATGATAAAAACAAAACCTACTACGCAAATTTAAAAGTGTTCTTCATGAAACGTTGTTATCCAATCTTGATTCGATTAATCAATTATTTATACAATAGGTTCATGGTAGGTTAATTAAATGAGATGTATACCATTTTAAACCACATAAAATTCATACAACTGATGCTATATTTACCACATTTATGTAACGCACAACATTCTTCCAGGGCAACTGACTATATTCTCATACATAATGTTTAGCCCATGCATGGATAAGGTAATATAATACAAAAGTTCAGTGTTTCTACGAACAACCCTTTCATGAAATTATAATAAAGATATGCAACCTACAACTATGATTGCTAGGGCTGGCCCTACAAAAGCCCAAATTAATCCACTATGAATTGACACCCAGCAACTGTAAAACAAAAACAAAATCATCATCAATATCATCATAATCATCACTTCCCTGACATCATTATCTGCATCACCATAGTCAGTATTATTAGTAGGATTATAATTGTTATGTTCATAAACATTATTGTTATTTATTATCATTTTTATTATTATGATTATTATTATTATTATTAATATATCTATAGGTGCTACCTATTTACGAAAAAACGCAAGATAATTATAAACAAAAATTAAAGAGCATACTTTGGCCATAAAAAAAGGATTTATAAGTAATTGACTAGACAATAATAATGTTAATGTCATGTTTCTTACATTATCAAAACATATTTGGAATTCGTATTGCTGTCGTCTATTATTACGAACAGAAAATAATAAAGTAAAGACTTTCAGAAAATCAAAGAATACATTTTTTATGAACGAGGTTAAAACATGAGAGCCAAGATGATCCTTATTCGATCACCTACATTATGGTAAAGAAGCAAATAGATCAGCCCTTTTCTGATGCCACCTGGCGACTGCCTTTTTCAACCAGTCAATATGACTGGAACAAATTATGTAAGGGGTCACATTTCTGCTAAACCCTTTCCCTATTAGAGACGGTTTCTGAGGCCTGTGCAACGGACGATTTAGGAAAAGATTGTCACCAAAAGAACAATTGCTCCTTATGAGAAAGTTGTCCTTTTGCCACAATGTTTGATAAATAATTATACTTTGAATGAGTGAGTCAATAGCTCATGTATAGGAATTTGGGGTCTTTCATGTTGATACCACTTTTTTTGCGGGAAACGACGTCGCTCCATTGACGTTACGCCAATATGAAGTGTAACGGAAATGACGTCACGTCCTTCTTTAGCTACGATACAGTCAAAATTTAGGTTCGGGCGTAGAAGGCTAATGCTGTCGTTTTTTTTGACGAACGGGAAAACATATTTCTTACAGATTTCCATTTATTTTTAACTTTTCGTACAAATGTTTATTCCCACAGATCTTAAATATCTATTTTAATAAAATGATTAAAAAGACGACAATAATTTTTAATCCGTGTTTTTCTGCACATTTTATACATACCCAAAATACCGATTTAAAAATAAAATGATTAAAAAGACGACAATAATTTTCAATCTGTGTTTTACGTCTGCTTTTTATACATATCCAAAATGGCGGCCCCCATGGATTTTTCCAGTTTCATTTCAGAAAGCTTCATGGGTTATTGAAAAAAAAAAAACTCACACCTGTTAACTATAAGCGAAAAAACCCATTCATGTTTTTTTTTTCGTATTATTATTATTATTATTTACACCTGTTAACTATAAGCGAAAAAACCCATTCATGTTTTTTTTTTCGTATTATTAGTATTATTATTATCATTATTAATAATGTTTTCAGTTATAATGGTAGTAGCTGTATTAATCATAGTACATATACCTCTTATAATCTCTGTTATCATAGTTCATACAAAGTTCCCATGTGCTTTTTTGTGCTAGAACATCTATAATTCTAAAACATCATCAAGCTCATTGTCATGACAATTAGCGATAATTATACACTTAGAATTGTATATATTCATGAAAACTGTCATTGTTAACTAAATTAAAAGCAGACCTTATGATAATTAATCCAATAGGAAATATATAATAAACATTATAATAAATACTTATGATGATAATAAAGCAGCTTAAGGTTGTTCATTACATTATGTTCTTGTTTCTAATAAGTCCTGCCCAATGAAATATATCTCAAACTGGTAAAAGGAATTAGATACAAGAAAGACATACTACTTACTATTGTTCTGATCCATAACCATCTGATTGAGTCACCGCCACAGAAATTCCAACAATAATCGCCGGTAAACCTGAAATGTCGTGAAAAAAATTAGTTATTTGTAAACAACCCTCTGTATGTCATTCTGTGTGTCCATCTGTCTGTCGTTGTTTGCAGTAGAACATAACCGTTTATTTAAATTCATTTTAACGTTTTCCTAGTGGTTTAGTTAGAGATGCTATTTAGATACTTTTTTTTCTATCTTTTATCCAGCTTGTGCTGCACATGGAAACGGTTCGAAAACCTTAGTAGTAGGCCGTTGTAGGATATGGTAGAGAGCCACTATACCTTTTATTATTTCATTTGCATTGTCATTCTTGTTTATTTAATTAGAATTTGTGCCAGCGGTTTCGGAAGAAGATTTTAATAGGTTAAATATTTGTAACTTTGGAATCAGTCTTGTGCAGTTGAGCGGAAGGGTTTGAATAACGTTGATAACCAACACTCATGAGAAATAATTTAAAAGTAGGCCTTCTTTATTAAAGGAGGAGAATTCATTTAAAGATATGACTTTTATTATGGCTTGCGTTCATCTATTGCAGTGCAACATAACTTGTTGAGCAGTCTTGGAATATGGTTAAGCTACGTAACATTCATATGAACACATTTCGAAATTGGACTTGTGGATTAGTAAGAGTTTTACTTTCGTTCTGTTTTTGCGCCCAGCTTGTGCAGCTTTGACCTTTCTTTACACCAAATGTTACAAAAAGGCGACCAGCCCTGACCCGGATCGAAACTAATTTGATATGTATCTGAAGTGATCGCGTTTGTACTATGTTTCATAGAACACAGATAATAGGGAAATTACCCCATGACATAAGGAGAAGCCTTCGCAGTCTTGATTTCTTGACGAATACGTATACCACAGTGATGAATATCTCAATGCCTTCGGACAGCATAAGGAAAAACACAACGAGGTAGATGTAATGTAACGCTACGGCCACTGCTGTACACACTACCTGTATAATATAAGTAAAATATGTCTAACGGTGATCAATACTTATTTTTACAGTGTTGTCGAACAACATAATGGATAACAGGACGATGTAGACGTTGCTATCACCACTAGACACACTGCATGTGTTAATTGAAACCGAATTGTTAAAAGACGACGATAAATACTCGAGACCAATACCTTAATCATTTCCGACATGCAAAAAACGCATTTTGACGCATCTATAGCAAACGACATTTGAAAACATTGTGGCCGAAAGATAAATACTTTTAATAAGCGTTTTTGTGTGTTTTTGTCACAATTATTTCAATTATATTCAATAATTATACTTTCACTTATATAACGTATTCTTGTCCCATGCTTTTAAAGTCGTCTGCTGCAGATTTCTTGTATGCGGGAAAGAAATAATGTATGCATGTTTTCTTGTCGGATGACTTAAGTTGAATCCAAATAGACAGTTCATGACAATGACAATTGTCTTCAGAAGAAAGAATAGCGATGACGCGCACAATAATAATGATGGAAAAGGTTACCATTTATGTACACTTGAAAAGAAAATCAGAATACGTGTCATCGTTAGTGTACACTTAGTTCCTGGAATTCCGTTCTGTCTACACTAAATACTGATAGAAAAGCGAACTATATTAATGGATAAAATATTTAATCGTGAATAAGTACAACAAAATACCTTATTTTCCGTTTTATCCGCACCAAATATGAATGTAGCATACGACAGTATCAACGCTATGGAAAGGTTTATCAAAATAATGGCTCTGTCTGACTTCAGATACCTGTAATAATAGTAAGATATTCATGATGTTGTTGATCAAAGTTAAATATGCTATTAAACAGTGACTTCTACTAAGTTATAATTATTCTGTTCAGAAAAAGGAACCACGTTCTCCACTTGGAGACGCTGGTCAAAGGATGTTGATGATAAAAACCTTTGTGATATTTTCTTCCAGTGATATATTATACAGATATGTGTGGTTAGCAGACAGCATTTATGACAGATTAAAAATGTATCGTATATTATATATTAGCCTGTAGAAACGTAATATTTTTCTTAAATTATTTATTTAATACCATGCTATTAATTGTTTATTGTACTCTCTACATGCATAAATGAATGAATTGGCTGAGAACTAAATTGGGTACGTGATATACATGTTCTGTGGTTTAAAAGCAAATTCTAAAATATATTGGGGATGTGCCGTTGGATTTAACAATTTTCTGAGTCCATCGAAAATAAAAATTCTAAATCAACGCATGTACTTAAAATATGACTGGTTTGTTTCTGTGTTTTTATCCTTCAGTAGCATGAAAGCTGACGTTAACGAGATCAAATATATTTTAATCATTCACAGAAAAAAACACTCGAAGATATAAAGAGTTAGATCTCGTTAACACCACAACCAATGCTATTGAAGCGTAATATCATTCGAATAGATGAAGTTTTATCTTGTTAACATCACAACCAATATTGAAACGTAAGGTCACTCGAAGAGATAAAGTTTGATAATTCACAATAAAAAACCTCTGTATTTCAATATCTAATTCCACTTTACGAATATGTTCTGTTCACCGTACAAGTTGTAGATTTCTAAAATCAAATGTCAAAGTTCCTAGTACCTCCAAAGTACAGCATGCATCACGATAGTTACAATCAGACACACCATGGATATACTACAGCCAACTAGTGTTATGTAATCCAATACTTTTGAATCCACATTTTGCTGAAACGAAGTAGACATGTGATTTCATGAGTATGAGCATTGCATCGAGGCAATCAAACCACAACGTAGCTTTTTCCTGATAAACTTTTGCCTGATTATCCGTGGCAATCCGATCAAACTATGTGGATTGACAAGTTGATATGATACACACTGGTAAAACTTGTACCGTGGACTCTTTTCCAAGAACAAAGCATGTTACTATAACCACAGATTATTGCATACTTTCATATTGTCCAGTTCACTTTGCATTGCAGAAAGTAGTCATGATTTTTCGATCATGACCGATGTCAAGGAGTGATCATGACCGTAGTTAAGGGCGTGCGAAAACATTCCAGGGACTACATTTTTTCATCTAAATTATTTCAGTGATGCAATTTACCAAAAAGAAGATACTTAAACAATCTGAAAATACATTAACGACTTGAATCCAAAGTAGATTTCAGATTTTCCAATGAGGCCAAAACTAGGAGACGCAACTGTGGGTAAAGTCCCTGAAATAGTGGAAACCTTTAACACTCATTTGTGTGAAATTGCTGTCAATATAAAGACAAAAAGATCCTACACCTGATTTCAATCTGTTACACGACTATATTCAAGGAAAGTTATCTTACGATAATAATAAATTCAAAATTGAATCTATAGAACCTGAAAATGTTATACAATACCTCAAAACCCTGAACATAAATAAAAGTAAAGGAGTAGATGGTTTGACCTCCAAAATATTTCAATTAGCTGCACATATAATATACCTACTACTTTCACATATTACAAACATGAGCTTTAATTATGATACAATTCCCATAATTATAAAACAATTACGAATAAGACCAATATCTAAATCAGAGGATAAGGGAATGCCTGAAAACTATAGACCAATATCAATTCTTTCAGTTATTTCAAAAATCATTGAAAAGCATGTTGCTCAAGAAATCAATACTTATCTACGCGAGAATAATCTTCTTCAACCAATCAATCTGGTATTAGACCCGGCCACTCATGCCAAACTGCACTTACTAATGTAATTGATGAATGGCTGTTCCTAATAGATCAAGATAATTTAGTAGGAACAGTGTTTTTGGATATGATAAAGGCATTTGATTTGTTGGACCCTGAAATTCTTCTTGACAAACTGAATACCTACAACTTCCATGAAGATTCAATTAAATGGCTTAAATCATATTTAAGCGAAATAATTCAGCAAGTTGAATACAATAACATCCAATCTTTATCTCGAATAATCAAGTATGGAGTACCTCAAGGATTTGTCCTTGGTCACATCTTGTTTCTTCTATACATTAACGATTTACCAATTTACACAATTCTCTCTAATACAGATATGTATGTTGATGATGCTACATTCCATAACGCCAGTAATGACCCAAAGGTCATACAGCAGCAATTGCAAGAATATATAGGAATCATTAACCGCTGGTGTATAAAATATTTTATATACATCAACCCAAAGAAAACCAAAGTTATGCTTTTAGGTCCCCCGCCGACACTTAAAAATAGAAATTCACTACATCTTACTATCAATGATGAAGTTTTAAGTTGTGTTGATTGTCATAAATTATTAGGAATTCATGTTGACCGTAAATTGACTTGGGTTACCCACTTTGATACCCAATGTAAATTATTGCATCTCGCATTGCACTTTTTCAGAGACGTAAGATTTATCTACCTCTACATGTCAGAACAGTTTTCTTCTCTTCTTATATTCATCCACTGTTGGACTTTTGCAGCACAGTTTGGGTACAGTTTTTCCTCACAAATTAACATTGATAAATTAAATAAACTTCAAAAACGAGCCGCACAAATTATACTATATAAAACAATTATGACACACTCAGCAGAAATGTTCAACGAATTAAACTGGCTACCATTTGATAAAAGAGTCAAGTATCAGAAATGTATCATGCTGTTCAAGGCCCTTAATAATCAAACTCCTACTTACATAACAAATATATTAAACCAAGCCAGTAACATAAATGCGAAATATTCCTTATAATTCTCTAATCTTAGTATTAAATTGGATAAGCAAAAAACAAATATATGGAAAAATATTCAGGGTCAGACCTCTGGAACAAATTACCTCTTCATATAAAAACAACGGAATCGCTACATACATTTAAGTTAAATTGCTTTCAGCATTTCTTAGAAAATTCTCTGTAACCTGTTATAATACTGTACTATATTGAGTAAATGTACATACAAATTGTTTTACATAACGAAATGAGGGCCTCATGGAATATTACCTAAATGAGTTATTTTTACCCTCATGGGCACGCGCGTCTGAAATGATGATCATGCACGTGCATCACGTCATTTAAAACAATAACGTCACCGTATTAATTCAGTTTATCAACAAAATGACTTATAATGTATACAAACAGTTTGTTTTGATTTCGGAAGCAGATGTATCAACTCCAGATAAAAAAAAGTCAAACGTGCAAACCAAATTGTCTACAATAAGAAAGTATGCAATAAAATGGTTATTGACCCTGTTCTTTGGCGAACGTAGCCTCGCAAGCTCGGCAACGCCAACCCAAAAACTCGGTCCAACGATGATTTCACAGTACAGGGTCAATAACATACATTATTATCCCCCGCTTTTTCGAAGAAAAAAAGGGGGGTTATTAATTTCGGTTTGTCCGTCCGTCCGTCTGTCCGTCCGTCTGTCCGTCTGTCCGTCTGTCCGTCTGTCCGTCCTTCACACTTCGTTTCCGTGCAATAACTGCCGCAAATGTGAACCGTTTCTTTTCAAACTTGGTAACAAGGTTAAATGCCTTAACGGCTAGGCCAAGTTCGAATATCACTTTCGGCGGACTTTATTTGGTGGAGTTATGGCCCCTTATTTAACAAAATATGTTGTTTCTTGCCGTTTCCGTGCAATAACTGCCACAAATGTGAACCTT